>CM076848.1:178217973-178734051 GCA_039519185.1 Astragalus membranaceus | reverse complement strand
TATTCTTCTTGCTGAACTTCTATTAGCCATGGAATTCATAATCGGCACTAATCCTTTTCCTTTAGTCACCGTCATTGCTATACCATTCCAACAACAAGCTGCTTATTTGTCTAATCCTCTACTCTTCTCAACGGTCACACTGTCAAAATTAGATTACGTTCGAGAGCTCGTGACTTGTGTGCCAAGGGAACAATCGCAATTGGATATCGGGAGGAATTTCAAGATCCATCCCCATTGGATGGTTTGTGGAGCATCTCGCCATCCATATCATGTCTTCTTTTGCTGCAAACTTTTATACCTTATGGCTAATATTTTTAGGTGAGCGTTTCCTCTTCCGAGAATTTTAGGTTGTGACAAAGACGTTATTTATTTGATTTTTTTTTATTGCAAATCAATTAATTAAGTGCTTGTTATTACGTGGTGTTCTGAACCCCCATCGACGGCTTGTTATTGAGTTCCAGAGTACGTGAGATGACCTACACTTTCCAAGCAATTGTGGCTTTCCTTGGAATGGTTGCAGTTTGATACCAGGTAAGGGCGGGTCTCATCTTCTCTATAATAGGGTTTTATGACGGGGACTAAGTAGGGGTAGGCTCTATGTATGCCGTTTTATGTATTTCTAGTGATTATTGATGAACCCTAGGCATATGATAACTCGTTGTTGAGAAATTGTGGTTTGCGTGCTAAGTGCTTGGATACTCATTGATGGTATTGTGATTGATAATGATTCGGTGGATGATTTTTGATGACTCTTTATGTGTTCATGATTGATTTGTGATGCGATATTATTTTTACGGATGATATGCGATTTGAAGTTGTTTGTATGAGTTGTATGTGATTTGATGAAGTTGTGTTGCTCGAATTGTTGTTGCTGGATTTTGTTGTCTAGGTGCAGAATTAGGCGTCCTGAGTGGGGCGCCCTGTGCCAAGCATTGTTGTTGCTGGAATTTTGGCCACGGAATTAGGCGTCCCCGCGAGTGGGCGCCCCGTGCCAAGTTGTTGCGTCTTTGGTTGAATTCTCCATTGTAGGAATTGGCGCACTTGTGCTGGGCGCATGAGCCAAAGTTTGTGTTGCTGAATTGTGCTTGCTGTTGTGCTGAATTGTGCTTGCTATATGTGCGTGCCAGTGTGCGTGAGCTGTGTTGCTTCCGGATGTCCAAGTTGTGTCTTAGGCGCCCAGTGCCTGGGCGCCATTTTCAGGACGTTCCCGATTTTTAATACAAACTGTTTTCACTATAACTTTTGACTCGGGTGTCCGTTTTAAACGTTTCAAAAAGTGTTATGAAGCCCATCTCGTTGTCTATCAGTGTGTCCTATTTTAAAAGCGAAAACTTATTATTTTCTGATGGTTCTGGGCGCCCGAGTGGCTGCCCCGATGGTAGTTGTTGTTGCGTTGCAAAACTGTTTTCGGTGTCTAAAACCTTTTTGGTGTCAATGACGATGTTCTAAAGAACGTTTCTGCCTTAGTGGCCAACTTTAATGATAATGATGTGTAAATGACGATGATGCCCTTAGTGGCTAGTTAAATGACTGTTTTGCCCTTAGTGGCTACTATTATTTATAATGAAGTGTAAATGACGTTTTTGCCCTCAGTGGCTATTGTTTGAGTTGATGATATTGATGTGTAAGCGACGATGAAACCCAGTGACGTTTAAAGCCGAAAGGCTAAGTGATGTTAAGGTCTAAAAGGCCAAGTGACGTTGTGTGTTGATTGTGAATTGACAGGTGCTGTGCCCTTTTGGCAAATTTGTAAGTGACGGGTCACGTTGTTGACTGTGTTTGTGTGTGTTTGTGTGTGATGCATGTCGTAGTGTCCCATGCATCCCATGTGCATAATGTGAAGAATAGGCTTCGGCCTCTTGTGACGAATAGGCTTCGGCCTCTTGTGACGAATAGGCTTCGGCCTCCTGTGAAGAATAGGCTCGGCCTCTTAATTGTGACGAATATGGTACCATCATGCATATGCCCGCGAGTGGGTTGCACTTCATATACTTACATAACATTGTGATGAGCTTTGGTAGTGATTGAATTGATATTTGTGATGTGGTCTATATAGCTGGCGTTGCGATGTGTTGTTGTGGTGATTAGTATTGATGATTGATTTGATATTTCGTGATGCGGTTGATATAGTGTCATAACCCTAGCATAGTGCTTATCATAAGCTTTATTATATTGCTAGATGAACTCACCCCTTCTGTTTGAATGTTACCCCTATGCGGTAACGTGCAGGTGATCTCGAGTGAAGGCTTAGGTATCTTCACTAGCTGAGTCGGGTCGTCTGCTCTGATTATGTAACACTAGGGGAAATGATGTTGTTTAAGTTACTTAAGACTTGTTGTTGTTGTTGGATTTTTTTAGTACTGTCAGCCTTGCCTGGTTGCAATGCCTATTACGATTAAATTTGTTGGATTTTCCGCTGTGAGGTTATATTTTAATTTACAATGACGTTTTGTAAGTATTATAAGACTGTTTTCGAAAAGCGAGTAATTTGGCGCGTGATTTTTAACGAAGTAAGTGTGACATCCCTTGTGGTGTATTTGAAATTTGAAAACTCTGATTTTTATGCAAATAAATGAATGGGTAAAAAGGGGTGTTACACCTTCTCCCTCTATCTTCTTCTCAGTATTTTTTCTTCCCTTCTCACATTCTTCTCAGTATTTTTTCTTCATTTTTCATTTCTTATCTTCTCTTGCATTTACAGATCTCATCTTGGAAGGTCATGCTCAACAATTCTAACAGGAAGAGAACAAAGTGAATATAAACAATGTGAGGATTTTTCCTTATTGATTTTCTACAATTTTATTTCATTTTTTTTCAATTTTCGTATTGGTTTAGGGTTCCTTTTGTATGTTATTAAGAAATTTAAATTGTTTAGCCTCCCTTTTCCGAATTTAAATCCGTTTATTTTGGGTTAGGAAGCCCTAAAACTTTCGTTCTCTGTCTTTCAAGTTCTATCTTCTCTCTCTTTGTGGGTTGTCTTTATTTTTTGTTTTTTTACATTTTTTATTTTTACAGTGAAGATATTGAACGACTGTTTTGTTGGGTTTGGGAAAAGACCTTGCCGAAGTAATAAGGAGGGTATGTTGGGTCTAAATCCTCCAAAGGTCACAAGTTATGGTTGATTTCTTATTCTATTATAATGTAAATTGGGTATGTTGGTCAAATCCCCTGTTTGTTTAAAATGAAAATTTAGTTTTTTGATTTGTTCAAATTTTTTAAAGTGTTGCGCTTGCTCTACTTATGGCTGTAAATGATTCTTACTGATTTAGTGGCTGTCATTTGAAAGTCAAGAAATTTTTGTTTGGTTGGCGTAACTTACATTACAAAGAATGGAAGTTGTGTATTACAATGATGAGCCTGTAACGAACATTCTTTGTTTTATATTATTTTTTCAAACATTGATATATAGTATAAAGTTCTTCAGTGTTTTCTTGAACTGATGTTGATTGCTTGCTATCTGTTTTGTGGGCTGAAATCATATTTGCTACGAGAGATCCCAGCTCTAAAGGATCAAATTACATAGTTCGCTAGAGATTGAGAGAGAAGAAACACAAATTAGAAAGGAAGGTAAAGCAACATCAAAACCCTTTCCATGTTTGCCCCTCTTTAGACAAATTTTTTTGGCATATAGACAATTTTATTATAGGGGGTTGAGGTGCTTTTTACATCATTAAGAGAAGTGGAGGTTGGTGATTTAGTCTTACAAATTGATTTATACAAGATGAATTGGTGCTATTGTTGCAGACCCATTACTTTGATCAATTACATAGCTATTCAATTGTCAAATGGTTTCTGCACAAGGTAATGGGTTTATTTAAAGCAGCTAGGATGAAAAATCATTCATTAATTTGATGTTATTTAATGTCTCTAATTAAGGATTGAAATGTTATAATTCATCTACTCTTTTTAAAGTGAAGTTTTTTTAGGCTAATATTTACTTTTGTTTTAGATTTTATTTGTTTATTATGTTCTGTTAATATGCTTATAATTCTCAGTTTGATAAATTTCCACCTAATGGTTTATGTTTCCATCATCTATTTGAAATGTGGTTTTTTTTTTGCTTTCAAAAATTTAAAATGGTGATTTATTTGTTATCTGTTTTTATCTATTTAAATGTGAATGGAGTGTAGCTTAGTATAGTTGTTCAGCAAATGTGTAAATAAGCCCTTCAATATCGCGTGACCCACTTGGCCTTTTATGCTTAAGTCTTATATTGACTTCAAAAGAAAAATAGCTTAGTATAGTTGTTCAGCAAATGTGTTTTGTTTTGCACCTTTTCTTTCTTGGACAGTACGATGTACCATAATCTCCTCATATCACTCCTCTTTCAACAAGCAACAAGAAGTGAATAATTCATAGGAAACCAAATCTGTGACATCAAAGAGTGCAACTAAGTTCAAGTAAGTTTTTTTTCCTCCTTTCTTCTTCTACCTTCACTCTTACAAGTCTTGATCATTTTTTTTGCTAGTATTCTCCATTTCTAAAGCTGCCTAAGATTTGGCGGGGGTCCAAATCTGTTATATCAATAGTTGTTGATATGCAGTATGTGAAAAAAGTAGAGTTAAAAACGGGGTTAGTAGATAAAGTGGCTACACACTAAGCGGATTATAAAGTGTCCCCTCTCTTTTTCGTCCTTCTACAGATTATAAAATGTTGCTTTACTGCTATAAATTTGTGCATATTCACCCCTATTCATATATAATCTATAATTTTGTTGTTTTGGTAACTTTGTGCAGCCTTAGATTTTGAGGGAAGTGGGAAGTGGGCAGGAAAAAGGAGTAGAGGTAAACTTCAATCTATTTAACTGTGTTTTCACTTCTCTGTTATTGCCACTTAAGTTGGAAAACTTAGCTGAAAGGCCATAGCATGCTCAAGTAAAACTTTGTTTTCATTGGATTTTTGTTGTCTTCATATCTGATATATTTTACTCTAATATTTTACCACATTATTAGGGTAGTTATCTCATTGTTGTGATAGTGTTTGGTTCTTTATTTTTATCAACTAGAAGTATAGAACTGTTACAAGTATGGCATAATGGTGGTGCTCTCCCCCAATTCAGGTTACTACTTCTATTTTAATTTGTTTTTGTTGATTCCTTCCCAATTTGCTTTCTTCCCGTGATCTCCTCTTATTGGTGGTGTTCTAATTTTTTTGTTCTCATCCCTGTCACAAAAGTATGCCATGCTGGACCAGAAAAAAAAGGATTTCATAAACAAATTAAAATAGAAGTAGTAATTGAATTGGGGATGCAATGTTGTCACGGAGTAAGGTGCTCCCTAATTAAATCCGCCAGTAATGTTCACGGGGTAAGGTTCGAACTTATTAAATTCGTTTACTTTAAATTTGTCTTGATGTTCACGGGGTAAGGTGCACACTAATTAAATCCATTTGTCTGATGGTCAAAGCAATTGCCATTTTTAGGATTTCGAATTGTTTTGTAGCAGATAACATAATCTTCTCATTTCAGATTTTGTGAAAACTATTATACCAACACAGATTTCGTTCCATTTTAATATGCACTTTAACTAACCTTGGTTAGTAGTCTCATGCTTAATCATCATTTTATTTAACTGATTGTAATCCAAACACATTGTATAGCATTAGAAACCTAATTCCACTTTCATAAATAACAAGTCATCTTTTTGCCTTCAAATCAGGACTCATGCTGAGGGGTTTTGATACTGTGAAGGACATCAATGCAAATAAAAAACCAACATGGAAGCTGACTATTCGAGTTACAGACCTCTGGGTTGTCCCTAGCAGGACTAACCAACCTCATATTGAATTCGTCATTATGGAGCAGTATAGAGCAATAAATGTTATGTTTTTAAGACTATAATCATATTCTCTCAAACTTATCTATTGCAACAATATTCACTTTTTTTTAATATATACTATTTCCAAATTTACAACTTCAGTTCAATACAAACACAACACGACAGACCCCGTGCGCATGCACGGGTATTCGACTAGTTAATTCCTAAGTTAGTGGGAACTATTTTTTTTTTGAGAAAAAAGAGGGTAGTGGGAAATAGAGGGAACGGAATTTAGTTAAAATAAATGTGGGAAATAATTTTTTTGTTAAAAAAAAGAGGGAATCGAATTTTTTGGTGGAAGGTCAGCGACTGAAAAATCGGTCACAAATATCAGCGACCATAAAATCGGTCACTCAACAAAAAGTATTTTATACATTGAATCAGTCTCTAAATCGGTCGCTACTAGTGACCGAAAAAGCGGTCTCTAAAGCTAGCGACCGAAAAATCGGTCACTAAGCAAAAAATATTTTATTCCTATTGAATCGGTCTCTAAATCGGTCGCTAAAGTGACCGTTTTTTTTGGTCGCTAAATCAGTCACTATTTAGCGAATTTCTAGTAGTGGTTGGTTCAATTTGTGGTTTGGTTTGACCGGTTCGGCCGGAACCCAGACCCATGGCCGGTTTGGGCTGCATGTTGGACCGGTTCTGCATTCAGCCCGGCAATGACATCATCAGCCCGGTTAAATCCTCCTTTTAACCGATCAAATCCGCTGTTGAACAAATTTAATTTGCATGTATTAACACAATCTCCCCAGCTTTAACCAAATGTACCACTTGTGAATTGATGACAGTCTCTTACTTTTATTAAATTAAATATAATCAGTTATGCGAAAGAACTTTTTGCCTCCATTAAAACTAGGGCGCTCACCCGTGCAATGCACGATCCGTGTTTGTAAGAATTTGCTAAGAGTGTTATTAATATTGATATCATCACTTTGACCTTATCTTTTACCTCCAATACTTGAAGTTTCTTAAAGAGTGTCACATCTATTGCTAAAGATATTTAAACAATGCATTTTATGAGCATTGTTTAACAGATTTATCGACATTGATGGTAATCGAATTTAGTAATGCCATCATTAAACAATTAATCCATGTAATACGAATACTTTTTTGGCATAGCTGTCAAAGAACAGTTTTCAAAACACAGATTGGTTTGAATAATATTCGGAGCAAACAACACCCTCCACCGCGAGCCATTATGGCTTCCATCCATCGGTTAGCGTTTTCCTCGCACACTTCGTCTTCGTGGACAAGAAATATGTGTTTGAAGGGAAGGCGGTGAGGTATTCACTTTCCGTATGTGCGGATTGCTACCTCTTCTCTCTTGCATCTCGCTCTGTCTCAACTCGTGCGACTTCTTCTGTTCTCTTTAACGTGTTTTTGCTTATCAGGAGAGGAGAACATGAACAAATTATAAAGGCTTTGGCCTTGTTCTTCGTTACCTGTAAATCACCTAAAAAACTATAGTTCAGAAAATTTGTTTGGTGATGGAAAGAGGAGAAATTCCAAAAGCATATTATTGAGAATAAGATATAAGAATATAGTCATGTATATCATTTATTTAAGAAAAAGAAAGAAAAGGTTAGAATCTTTGGAAAGGTGAGCAATATATAATTATTGTAAATTGATAAGTATAAGGAGTTACTTGATTTTTCTTCCATTATTCATTTTCTAAATTGTCAGTCAAGCAAATGTGAGTGAAAGAAAAGTAAGATTAGAGATTAAATGGTGTTACCTGCCCAATATTTCCATTGATAAATAGTAATAGAATAACCACCATACATTAGGTTAAGAGTCCCACATCGGGTGTGACATGGCCTGAAAATAAGTTTATAAGTGGGAGGCATCCCTCACCTTACAAGCCGGTTTTGTGGGGTTGAGTTAGGCGTAAACCGCATTCTAAGATGGTATCAGAGCCTATCCTAGATCCTTCGGGTGAGGGGGGGTGTGTTAAGAGTCCCACATCGGATGTGACATGGCCTGAAAATAAGTTTATAAGTGGGAGGTATCCCTCACCTTACAAGCTGGTTTTGTGGGGTTGAGTTAGGCGTAAACCGCGTTCTAAGACATTACAACAACTATTTCTTAACACGATTTTTGTGGTTCATTCCCTTATGTCATTGCTTGGCCAAACTGAAACTAAATGGGAAGCTGGTTACTGTGGGGCTGCAAGCTCTGTCTCTTGAGATTCAACTGTTCGTCCTCACCATCCTGATACAAAATCTAGTGAATAGTCAGACATTGGAAAAGTTAACAAATATTTATGCTATTCAAATTAATAAGGGTTACTTTGTCAGTCGAGTTTCATGAATGTGTTAAATCAACATGTCACGTGGTTTTGATTTAGACTTCAGAGTATAACAATTAACACAGATAGTGTGTTCTAAATAAGTAGATTTATATCAAGTCTTAATGGCTATGTCAGCAAAGATGGATGAGTAATTAGTAAACCCAAGAGCTAAAGAAAAACATGCAAAAATTAGATTAGTTACAGTCATTTAACCGTGTACTTTCCTTTGACAGCATCATAAGAATAGGTGATAACCTTCACAATATCTAAATCAAAGAATTATAAAACAGCAAACATTACTACTGGATAGAATAAAGCAAGCAATAGAACCGCACATATAAGTACCGAAACCGAAATCCTGAATAATAATTAGTTGTTTTAGGGAAGATCACAGATAACTATGTACTCATAATGATATCTTTACAGGAAAAAACAACATAACATTTAGCTCTAAAGCTAAAGTTGCAAAATGGCATGATTCAGTCATGGCAAATGAGAACTCTAGTTATAGACAAATCAATCACACCAGGTTCATGATGGGCACGCAAAATCCGCAAGTGCACGGTTTGTCGTCAAGTAATAAAATATCGATCCCACAGGGACTGCTTTATGCTTATTAAATTAATTAATTGTTAATTGATTTTTGTAGACTAAATTAGTACAAAAAGGAAACAACTAAATTAAAGGAGATTTGTTGGTATAACGAGAACAAGTAATAAACGGATAAAGTGGTAGTTAAAATTAAATATCAAGTTAAAAGGATATTGCAATAAGGTAAAAGGCTTATAGGATTGGGGATTACCACGTTGATGCTTTGGGAAATCAAATTGAAATATTTCTTATTTGAGTTTTAACAAGAATTGAAGGAGAGTTATCCTAAAATACCAAACGGCTCTTTCGAGTTGCGCTAGCGTGTTGCATCAAAATTAACTCCTACTCTCGTGATAGTCAATTCAAACAAAACCCATTAAGAACTTTGATAACTTGTTATTTTCCTCAAGAGATTTGATCTACTTTCGTGATTCAAACCTCAAGAACAGTTTCTAGTGATCAAATCCCTAATTCTCCTTTCAGCAGTAATTGGGGATCTAAGTTATGAGAAATTAAACGCATAGAAACCGAATCAAGTTCATGAAAAACCAATCAAAAGAGTATTCTCAATTCAATATCCCAAATAACATCAAAGGGAATTGCCCACAATCCTAGAACAAGAAAACTATTCAAACATAAAATTCATTATAACTAAATTAGAGATAAGATCATCCAAACCCAGAATTTCGGTGAAGAAGAAGAAGAAGAACGCTCTCACGAACTCTCCTTTCTATCTAGCCGTCTTTTCCAATCAGTCCAAAAGTCGTCTCAAAAGGTTTCTCGAACCTATTTATAGTCTAAGGCAAAATAGGGTAAATATCCAACAAAAACGGTAAAATTCGAAAAGCCCATAAAAAAAATCCGCATTGCGCAACACGGCCGTGTTGCCAAGCATGGGCTGGCCGTGTTGCTTGCTGACTTGCATTTTCTTTAATTTCCCAGTGTGGTAACGTGGCACGGCCGTGGTGCTTAGCATGGACAGGCCGTGTCACACTTTCCTTTGCCCGATTCTTGCGCTTTAGCCTCCAAATGACTCCCGCTTTCATCCAAGTACCTCAATTCCCTTTTCCTAAGTCAAATACTTCCCTTCCTGCACAAAAGAACTCATACCAAGTGCATTATCCAAATCACACACAAATGCATATGAAACATGAACAAATATGGCCCAAGCTTAAAATGCATGTAAAGTCTAACCTTAAACTACATGCTATTTCAAACGCATCAAATTACCCCAAGCTTAGAATTTGCTTGTCCTCAAGCAATTATTGTGGCCAAAGAGAAAGTTGGAAACAAGAGATGCAATAGACAAGAAACCCGAGATACAAGTGAGAACTTGCAATAGGTTAAAGGGTTATCGTAGAAAACAAAGACAACTAAAATCAAGTCCAATTAGAAACTTGGGCTCTCTAAAATCATGCTTATCACTGACAGGGGCACTCTTCTTAGTACTCTCAAAGTGTTTAAGAGTAAAGTGATTCGCTCAAGTTCCATCAAAGAAAATACTCTACCATAAGCTTGACTATTAACCAATTCTCCACTGTGTTATTTGAAAGCACATCAAAATCACAAGGTCTTTTCAGGGATGTAACGGGGTCATGGGTAATAGATAACAGGTGGGAAGAACAAAGAAAGGGATATTCAAAGGGCTATACAACATCTTCAATAAATTACGGGTAGCCTTTTAGAATATTCATAAAAATTCTAAGTTCACAAACAATATGCTCAACATACACAATAATGACCAACCAGTTTCGGGCACTTGCTCATAGTCTATGTCCACTTCATACATTGATCCACTCTTCTTCTTCTTCTTTTTCTTCTATTTTTTTCAGTTTTCTTTTCAATTTATTCGTACTAAAATAGCATTATTGGAGGTACACAATAAGAAAAGAGGATGATCATCATTTTTTTTTTGCGACCACATTGCTCACTTGTACTCTAAAAGGCACCCCAAATATGTTTTACCAATCAATTTAAGTACCAAGAAAGAAAATTAACATTAGGCTCAAAGTGGGCAACTAGTGGTGACATGTAGACAAGAACTTTGGGGCTTGAAAGAAATACCAAAGTGCCTTGATCATTTTTAGATATGCCAACAAATTTATTCAGAGAAATATAGAAGAGAGATATGTAGAGAAATATAGAAGAGAGATATGTAGAGAAATATAGAAGAGAATGAGAATGAAATAAAGAGTGAAATGAGAGAATGAGAGGAGTGTAGGAGAAATTTGTATTTATAGGCGAATTTGTTCCCTCCGAATTTTCCGGCGGATTTTTTGAAATTTTTTTTGGCTTTTGCGGCGGATTTTTTGACATTTGCGGCGGATTTTTTAAAAATAAAAATAAAATTTTTTTTGGCTTTTGCGGCGGATTTTTTGGCATTTGCGGCGGATTTTTTTAAAAAAAAAAATTGTTGGCTTTTGCGGCGGATTTTTTAAAAATTTTATTTTAAAAAAAAAAATTTAAAAATTTTTTTTTTTAAAAATCCGCTGCAAATGCCAAAAAATCCGCCGCAAATACCACAAAATCCGCCGGAAAAGTTTGCGGCGAATAAAATCCGCCGGAAAGTCCTAAAATCCGCCGGAATCTTTTCCGGAAATTCCTAAAATCCGCCGGAATCTTTCCGGCGGATTAAATCCGCCGGAAAGTCCTGGCCGGAAAATCCCATTATTCTTGTAGTGAATTTAGATGTCCACCTTCAGTATTTGAACCCTTGTAATGGTCACCCTTCTGGTTTGGAGTTGGATTGGGCAGAGGAGGATCCATGGAGGAAATAATTTCCGGTTTTTGGAGCTAATTTCGTGGTTGGATGCATTTGTGGAGTTGAGGATATAGACACACAAATTCTGCTCAAGAAAACAGTTTTGATCATGTATGGTAAATCCTTCGTAACTCTCTCCATAGTTATCCGTTGAACGCGATTTTTGTTCCTCTGGAAACTAGACTCAAAATGATTCAAAATGAGCACAAGAACCGTCGGATTCCATTGAGAAATGAGGGTGATATCGTGTCCTAAAGTTTTGATTGAGAATCAGATACTGTATTGGATCAGTCACTTTGTTTCGGTGAAATCTCCCAAACTACTGGTTGCATGCGTGTGAATCTTTCTTCATCAGAAAGTAGACAAAATTCTCTTCACAATGGGCACTGATTTGAGTAGTTGTGGTCACGGATTGACCAAGTTACACCTGTTGCAAAATTGTACCCTGATACTGGAAATCGGAAATAAATTTGGAATTATCGGTTCGTCGAATCGAGGGTTCGAGGCGACAAGATCGCGAGAGACACCATTTCCATATACTGTAAAGGAGGTCAGTAGCAAGAGGAACGTTGGTTGCTGAGTTCAGTCACGGAGGCATTCGGAGCGTGTTCGTGATTACGGGGATTGTTCGAGTGGTTATCGGTTCGGTTATTCGAGCGAGGAGGCGACTTCTCGCGGACTCGTCATACCGGTGAGTTTTACTCAGTGTTTTAAAAACTGGTTCGGCCCGGCCGGTCGAACCGGGAACCGGGGGGTAGCCGAGCCGGTCAAGGTTTTGGATCAGCCATGCAGCAAACCGGTGGGAACCGGTGTGACTCGGCCGGTTTTTGAAAAAACCGGTGACCCGGTGTCTCGGCTCGAACTGGACCGGGTTGTGCATTTTGCTTTTTTTTTTATCAAATCTTTGAACTGTAATTGGGAGGGGCCGCGCGAACGCAGAGCCCCACTAGTGATTGCCATCTAGGTAAGTATGTTTCCCATTGACATACGTCTTGCTTTTATATCTCATTCTCCTCATTGTTCCGTTCATATTATGCGATGTGGGACTATTTGTAAACTACTTAAAACAAAAGAGACTCAAAAAAAACCCTCAACAAAATGCCATTAGTGGGATTTCAACCCCTGACCTGTTGAAAACAAATGATGAGCGCTACCATGAGGCTACCAATCTTATTGAGGATATTATTTACTTCAAATATATATATAATTGATACCTATTTTCCTAAAAGTCAAGTACGCTCATCCTCATGGCATTAGCTTGTAATATTAATATTATGTTTCAACAAACTTATTTAATATTAAGTATTTTTTTAAAGATTTATTTAATATTAAGTTGTTAACTTATTAAATTTGTTCTAAATATTTGTTGAAGCATGATATGAACTTTTAAAATTTATTTAATATATACCAAGCAAATAAAAATAAAATAGGGATGGTGTGTAATTTTAGCAAATTAAGTTTTACAAGTATGGAATATATAGGTCCTGAAAATTTGGGAATTTTTTATATTTTAATAGATATAAAATAAACAAAGTTATTAATTTTACAGGGACGAAATTTATATTATATACTATATATGTATTGAAAATTCTCGAAATAGAGACCGGGTCCGAGTCATCCGGTCCCGGTTTTGGTCATGCTATTCAACTGTCGACCCCTCGGTCTGACCATTGACCCAGTGACCCGGTACCTTCACCGAGTCGGTCATCGGTCCGAGTTTTAAAACATTGGTTTTACTCACGATTAGGGATATTTTGATATTCTGAATATGTTTCGTCTTGGTCTCTATGTGAAAATATGATTTTCGAAACGATTATTGAGTCGACAAACCGTTTTCCCAAAAATCATGCTTTTACGGATTTGCAAAAATTGTTTATATATGGTTTAGAGTATCTGTTTTAGCCCCTGATCAAAAAGCGAAACGGTATAAAATCGAATTGCGAAAATCTGTTTTTCTGTGTTTCAGGTACCCATCGCGTCGCGACCCGAGCCCTTCGCGTCACGACCATACTGAGTTTTGTGTCCATTTCGGTTCTGTAAGTTTTCGCGTCGCGACGGAACCTGTTCTCGTCACGACGCTGTTTAATTTTTCAGCAAACCTAATTGAAATTGTTTTTGCCATAACTTTTGAACCGGGTGTCCGATTGAAGTGTCCTTGGGTGCGTTTGAAAGCTTATTCGGAGGCCTATCTATATAAACAAAATTTAATTACAAAATGTTCTGTTTTCCAATTGGTAAAAACCTTTTGAATGGTCAAACTCTAGAACACGTGTGAGCTCACCCTTTTGAGTAATAATCGGATCGTAGATCCCATTTGATGCTGTGATTATAATGCCGGATGTCTAACTTTGAATTCATCAAAACGGATTATAGATCGAAATAGATATTGATTATCTAAAACTTATGAGACGGTCCAATGCGGACACGATATGTATTTTATTATATATCACGTTGGGTGACGACCAGACAAGTAGCATACTAGAGAGGGAAGTCATGATCCCTTACCTAGGCCCTGTATACGTTTTGGCGTGGTCAATTCAAGGGTTATCGGGATTCGTAGTCGTTGTACAGCCGATTTATGCTAAGCTAAGTTAAGAACACGATTTGCCGAGATTCATAGTCGTTGTACAGTCGGCATTTCGATTTGTAGCTTGTGATGGCTATTAACAATATGATGTAACGGTTTATAAATTAAACCAAGTGATAGTGAGGGGGCACGGTAGAACTCACTGAGACAAGTTGTCTCACCCTATCATTGTTGTTGTTTTTACAGAGAACAGGATATAAGGATCGAGTCAGCTAGGGACTTAGACAATTAAGTGTTAGATCTTTTTAGTATATTATGTGACGTATTGAGTCAGGATGCACTCAATGTTTCATGTAAATTACTGAAAATTATGACAGTTAGTTGCCTCAGCCCCAAAAATGTCCAAAACCCTAAGCCATTGGATTCTAAGCCTTCTCGTTTTATCAGAGCGCGCAGCAGCAGAGGACTACCCATGACAATTGAGAACAAAAATGGACATCCGCGATGGTTCGAGGAAACTGTGGGCGGCTGTTCAGTAAATGATCGTAGGTCTGTCATCGTAGGTCTTATCGAGAGTTGTAGTATAAGACATCGTAGGTCTTATCGAGAGTTCAAGTTAAGCAAAGCCATTGGGCAGTAGTAACGTCAGTGTCCTGAGATCTGTCAGATTAGTTAACACCCAAAACCCTGACCATTGATTAGTCAGCCTATCAGTTATCTAAATACTGTTTCACAGTAAATCTTACCTTCTGGTATAAGTCAATCCCAGTTTTGACAGCAGCTAAGGAAGCCCTTATCGGTTAATTTCAAGCATAGATCCTGATTCTTCTTCTTCCGAGTCACAATGTGACAGATGATAAAGCCAACTGAGTAAAGATACTCTGTCGCCAGTATTGACTAGCAGAGTCATAATGTGCCGATCAGGTTAAGTCCCGATCAGGAATTACGATTCAAATCCTTCAAAGCAGATTAGTATGTGGAATCAGTAGAATTGATCTCATTTCAATCCTCCGACTAGAAGCATCCCGATCGCGGTCTGTGAGAAATTCTCGTTAGTCTTTCGACTTATTTTGTTCGTAACTTCTGCTCCGGAACTCCGATTTTTATGTTCCGAGAGGCGTTGGAAAGCTAACGAAAATATCTACACCGATGGATGGGTTGCGAGTCATACCTCCAATGATATTGTGAAGTGTACCTCTGTTTTAAATCTGAACCGTAACTCTAAAGCATTCGTGGAATACGAACCTCTCTGTTATTCGGGAAATTGGAAAGAGAATTTCCAATCAATCAGTTAGATTCTTAGACACCAGTTAAGAATGATGCTACTGTAAGTTTTTCCAAGAGACCTATTTCCGGAGACTGTCGTTAGTTGTGATAGCCATTCGACCATTAGACGTGATTCCGAAATCTTAAACTATAAGACCTCAACTGACTGGTTGGAAGAACGAGGAGCTTAAGGTCACCTAAGTGGCGAACTTGAAGTTGTCATGGGGATAGAACTCGTTCTGGAACTTGATTGATTTACATGATAGTAATCATCATATCCGAATAGTTACGGAAGTTCGGGAAGAAGCTGAGCCAAGGAAAATTCCAAATAACATGTACTTGAAATTTTATGAACTAATACGAAGACACTTATGGTGTGCTCGTTTGAATTCCTAAATAACATTTTATTTTCGAATCCCCTTGGTGCCACCGCAATTCCAATTTCGTAACTGATCCAAGAATAAATGCTACGCTAAAGTTGATCGTTAAACCAAGGATTTCCTAGGGTGACACTAACTCTTACCTTCTAAGGAAGACCTTATATCATTCTAGTGGGGTTCCTAATATCGAAATTCGCATCTCCTTAGGATCTGAGTTGTAACATCCCAAAATTTTAGAATAGAAATAATTTGACTATTAAAAAAAATTAGTAACTTATAAATCATTCTAATCACCATACTTGATATTATATATATATATATATATATATATATATATAAATCTATGATAATAGCGTAAGGTTATGATAGTATTGTGTGACATGATTGGTAGTAATAATAGGTTAGCAACTAATAGATAGAGAGAGAAAAAAACAAAAAAAAAAAGAGATGCGAAGGTTTTAGTTAGTAAATCAAAGGAAATTAAATAATAGGTGTAAGTTGGCCCATGAGGTCTAAATGGGGGCCCAACATAAGACATCGTATTTTTATAGATACCCTAAACCTAGAACCAATCGTTAGAAGGCAGCGCTAAAAGGGAGGAAAAGAAACGTAAGAGAAACATGGTGTGACGGCTACGCGGAGACAAAGTGAACGTGGAGAGAAAACTGAAAATTCTAGTCTATAAGGTGAGTAATCACACTCATTTAACTCCTCCATGGTACACTGATTTTGAGAATTTTGGTTTTAGAAATTATTTGGCTAAATTGCTCTTTTGGCCCTTTATCTTTGGGGCTGTGGTCACTTTGGCCCTTTATCTTTTTTTTTTCTCATTTTAGACCCTCATGTTTTTTGTGTGTGTCATTTTGGCCCCTGCCGTTATCATTTTAGTCCCTTATGTTTTTAATTGATTTCATTTTAGTCCATTATGTTTTTAATTGATTTCATTTTGGGCCCTTATGTTTTTAATTGATTTCATTTTCGTCCTTAAAAATTTGCTACAAAAAACATAAACATAACGGCAGAGGCCAAAATGACACACACAAAAAACATGAGGGTCTAAAATGAGAAAAAAAAAGATAAAGGGCCAAAGTGACCACAGCCCCAAAGATAAATGGTCAAAATAGCAATTTAGCCAAATTATTTTGTGAAAAACCTAACTCTCTTAAAATGGGGATTTTATGAGACACAATTGTCGAAAACAATAAGGAAGCGAGAAGCCATCACTTACTGTCATCGTTTATCTTTTTAGAAATTTCAGTTTGGTAATGCCTTGTATGATGAGTCGTTGTTTATATGTGCTGAATTCTGACTTCATAATTTCTATGTCATGCTCCCCAACTTTTCATCGGATGATTTGAGTGTTCCCTCATGATTATTAGTCCACCTAGTAACACCTTCGGACCATAACTATATGTGTTGTTATTGAAATGTGCTATCCACTGTTAGATGATTAGGAAGCCTTCCTCTCGTTCACTTTTGTTGACACTATACACAATTAACGCTTCACGTCCATGTTCATGGCTAAGAAAGTTAATATATAATGTGAAAGCTTCATTGTTCATCTTCTGCTCTATTACCTTCGATAGTTATTTTATTATGTAGAGACAAAAATAATGTAACTCCCGTATTGCTCAATAACTTAAATATATTAATATTAATTAATGTGTGATTGATAGAGCCGTAAATCTATTACAACATTGTGATGCATATGAATTATTTCAAATTATATAAAGTATACAATTTCTTGTTGGATATTGTTTTGAGATGGGCTTCGAGCCCCACATGGATGGGTCATGTACCCCATATTAGATGAGCTGGTGCTCTATAAAGATGGGTCTAGGACCCCATAATAGACGAGCTGGTGCTCCACATGGATGGGTTTAGAGCCCCAAAAGAGACGAGCTTCAAGCTCCACATGGATGGGTACCCCACATTAGACGAACCGGTGCTCCATACGAACGGGTCTTGAACCCCAAATGAGACGAGCTTCGAGCTCCATACGGATGGGTCTTATACCCCACATTAGACGAGCTGGTGCTCCATACGGATGGGTCTTAGACCCCACATTAGACGAGCTGGTGCTCCAAACGGATGGGCCTAGAGCCCCAAATGAGACAAGCTTCGAGCTCCATACGGATGGGTCATATACCCCACATTAGACGAGCTGGTGCTCCATACAGATATGTTATCCTTGATTTTAATTCAATTATTTTCCGTGGAACAAATGTGTGTGCTTGACTTGTTGAATTATTTCTTTACTATTATGGTTCAGAAGTATTATTGATTTTTTTGGATGGTCTCCTGTTGGGTATTTTAAGTGATCGGTTTATTGTGAAAAGGCTATTCAACTACTCCTTATTTTTACAGATTGTTTTTGAAGAACGCGGGTACCATGGTTGATTTTTCTGGTTACCGCACCGGCTGAGAACAATACTCTTTTTAAAATTGTGTGAATTATGCATTGGGATTTTGTATCTCATTAGAGTGTTAGTAACTGGGTTTCAGGTTGTTGATGAGGTGGATACGTGAAGAGTTTGCTGATACTAAAGAGTTTTATTTTTGGGGGTTCTTAGAAGACGCCCAATTTTGTAAAAACATGTATATATTACTTTAATTTTTTTGAGACAGGAAAGTTATCCTTATTTAATTTTTATGAAGGTTATTTTCAAACTATCTATTGCAAGTTGCGAAATATTTATTTTATTTGATAAAATTTTCTACTAGGTTTATTGGTTTCGACCCCTAAAATCAAGGCGTTACATCAGTGATCAAGATCTAAGAAGGATAGGTATCAAAGTTCAAGTCTGGTTGATCTAGAAAGACAACTGAAATTGGATAAGTCATTGACTTAGACAATCTGAAAGAGCCATAACCTGTGTAAGGGCACCTGACTGTAGGTTTTAGTTCCGAGGACCGTGTCATATTGGTCGAAAGACGCACCCTTATCGTTAATTTGGGTTAGTTAAAACATCGGTGGTACCGGTGACTGCCTGAAATGCTAAAAATGTTTCTAAGATAACCGAAGATGTAGGTTACTCAAACGTTTATTCAGAAGTAAAGGAAGGCTGGATAACACGTGAATATAATTGCTAGTTGGAGAGGTATCAAGCCATGTTAGGACAATCATCTTTCGGCATTAATAGTGTTCAAGCTTCCACTACCGAGGTAAAACTCCAATCGTAATCTGGATCTCGTTAAGGTTAGCAGTAAGTTGCTGTGACTTTGACCCATCGGATGGATCAAGGCTAGTTTCTCCATTCTAATAATCTATCGGTTAGACGTCAATAAAGCAAATAGGTGCTGAATTCAGAATTATCTGATTGTGGTCCAGCCCTCGAGGCTTTTCTACAACGATCCGACAGTTGAGTACCTGTAGGGCATATTCTTTTACCTTCTACACCTGTTTGATGGGAGAATGCCTGAGGATGAACCATATGTCGGCATGAGACTAAATGATTGGACAGTGAGTGTATGATACACGAGTCCGTGATAGTTGATCCTATAACCATTTTTTTCTTTCTTTCTTTTGTGTAGTCTCTCGAGACGTTAAATTCAGGTTCGTTTTTCATCACGAAATGCAAGTCTTTGTTTTAACCTTGAAGTCTTATCTCGGGCTAATTTGAGAAAAGGATTGAAGAGAAACGAATTGGATCAAATAGAAAAGCGGTTTTGAGAAGAATTTTAAAAGCAAATATCCGCATTTCTTTCGGCGCAATGTCCTTCTCGATCTCTTCCTCGAACGAACCCAATTATTTTATCTTAACGGAGCCAAACTCAAGCACGATAATGGAAGTTTGTGAGATTTGGATCGCACAAATAGTTGATTCCAACAAAGTAACACTTTTATTCTCACTTTCAAACTCGTAAATTTTAAAAACCTGAGAATGAGATTCCGCTTTGTAGAAGCGTCGTGCATCGAGTAAGTTCATCTATAAGTTGGGGTGAATTAACGTTTTGGGTAGTCGTATTTATCGAGGTAACATTATTTTAAAACACCATTGAAAAGGATTTTCATCCAAATGAAACGAGTGTGCTTTCAAGTTTTAGAAAAGAATTAACGAAAGAATATATCACTACTATTTTATAGTTTTCTTGGGTTATGTTGCAAGGAAAATCGTTTTCTACAATTCCTTGGACTGAGAGTCAACCTATTTTATAAATAACTTTATTTGCTTCAGTCGAAATTTTTAGTAGAATGCGTCAAGCGCTAATGTAAGCGTAACTCGGGAAAGGAAGAAAATCGTTCTTCCAGATACCGCGTGGTTTGATTTCAAAGTAATTCTCTCATAGACATCCTTTCCTTCCAATTCAAGCTACGGCTAAGCAGGAACCTTCTGAGTTTTTTTTCCGCTTTGGTGACGAAAAACATATATCTACCCTAAGCTCTAAGGTTATATTCTAAACAGAATGTAGATATACCATTGGTCTGTAACTGCTAATGTCTGCAATCGAAAATCGGGATAGTTGATTTTTCGAATGAAGTTTGCGTCAATGAGGTGTGCGGACTATAAACGATTTTGAGGACAAAATCTTTCAAGTTGGGGTGATTGTAACACCCCTAGTTTCGTTAATTTCGGTTTACGAAGTTAACTCACGAATTATTATTCGTTCAAATGTTAAATCGAGTCTCGGACATGACTATGTCTCAAAAGCAATTTAATTGCTCGATCATATAAATTGATGGGAGTTTGATGAATTAAATGGATTATGGGAGAATTAGAGAACTGAAGGGGGCATTTTAGTCTTTTCCCACTCCTTTAAATAATTTCTTCAGCTCCATTCCTATTAACCACATCACATTCCCCAAAATCAATATATTCTGAAATTGGCAAGAAATAGAAGAAGTAGAGGATAAGGGAGTGTTTAAATGAGAACTTGAATAAAAAGGGGTACAATGGTCATTTCCTCTTAACACACCTTCATCTCTCAAACATTTTAATAACCCAACATTTTACCTTGCATTATGAATACCTGAAAGAAAAAAGAAAAGATTTCATAGGGATTGAGAGAGAGGGTAAGGCCGTGAAGGGGGAATAAGAAAGGAAGGGGGAAGAACTCCAAGACTACTCCATGCATGTAAGTGTTCTTTGGCTCATCTTATCCCATTTTCCATCCTCTTTCCAAAAATACAACTTTTAATATCTGATTCATCCTCTTCCTCTACTTGCCATTTCTGAACTTGGAGGCTCCACTTGTCCAACAATGAAGCTCTAAGCTTTCTTGGAGTTTGCATGTTACCATAGAAACGCCCTACTCAATTTAGATGTTCACCTTCAGTATTTGAACCCTTGTAATGGTCACCCTTCTGGTTTGGAGTTGGATTGGGCAGAGGAGGATCCATGGAGGAAATAGTTTCCGGTTTTGGAGCTAATTTCGTGGCTAGATGCATTTGTGGAGTTGAGGATATAGACACACAAATTCTGCTCAAGAAAACAGCTTTGACCATGTATGGTAAATCCTTCGTAACTCTCTCCATAGTTATCCGTTGAACGCGATTTTTGTTCCTCTGGAAACTAGACTCAAAATTCTTCAAAAGGAGCACAAGAACCGTCAGATTCCATTAGGAAATAAGGGTGATATCGTGTCCTAAAGTTTCGATTGAGAATTAGATACTGTATTCGATCAGTCACCTTGCTTCGGTGATATCTCCCAAACTACTGGTTGCATGCGTGTGAATCTTTTCATCAGAAAGTAGACAAAATTCTCTTCACAATGGGAACTGATTTGAGTAGTTTTGGTCACGGATTGACCAAGTTACACCTGTTGCAAAATTGTACCCTGATACTGGAAATCGGAAATAAATTTGGAATTATCGGTTCGTCGAATCGAGGGTTCGAGGCGACAAGATCGCAAGAGACACCATTTCCATATACCGTAAAGGAGGTCAGTAGCAAGAGGAACGTTGGTTGTTGAGTTCAGTCACGGAGGCATTCGGAGCGTGTTCGTGATTACGAGGATTGTTCGAGTGGTTAACGGTTCGGTTATTCGAGCGAGGACACGACTTCTCGGCGACTCGTCATACCGGTGAGTTTTACTCACGATTAGGGATATTTTGATATTCTGAATATGTTTCGTCTTGGTCTCTATGTGAAAATATGATTTTCGAAACGATTATTGAGTCGACAAACCGTTTTCCCAAAAATCTCGCTTTTACGGTTTTGCAAAAATTGTTTATATATGTGATGCTGAATTATGTTTTGATTGTTGTCTGGAATATGGTTTAGAGTATCTGTTTTAAGTTGTCAAAGCCCTAGGATGTCTCGGCCCCAGATCAAAAAGCGAAACGGTATAAAATCGAATTGCGAAAATCTGTTTTTCTGTGTTTCAGGTACCCATCGCGTCGCGACCCGAGCCCTTCGTCGCGACCATACTGAGTTTTGTGTCCATTTCGGTTCTGCAAGTTTTCGCGTCGCGACGGAGCCTGTTCTCGTCGCGACGCTGTTTAATTTTTCAGTAAACCTAATTGAAATTGTTTTTGCCATAACTTTTGAACCGGGTGTCCGATTGAAGTGTCCTTAGGTGCGTTTGAAAGCTTATTCGGAGACCTATCTATATAAACAAAATTTAATTACAAAATGTTCTGTTTTACAATTGGTAAAAACCTTTTGAATGGTCAAACTCTAGAACACGTGTGAGCTCACCCTTTTGAGTAATAATCGGATCGTAGATCCCATTTGATGCTGTGATTATAATGCCGGATGTCTAGCTTTGAATTCATCAAAACGGATTATAGATCGAAATAGATATTGATTATCTAAAACTTATGAGACGGTCCAATGCGGACACGATATGTATTTTATTATATATCACGTTGGGTGACGACCCGACAAGTAGCATACTAGGGAGGGAAGTCATGATCCCTTACCTAGGCCCTGTATACGTTTTGGCGTGGTCAATTCGTGGGTTATCGGGATTCGTAGTCGTTGTACAGCCGATTTATGCTAAGCTAAGTTAAGTACACGATTTGCCGGGACGTGCACAATGGGACGTGAACGCGTGTCTGCAAATGAGAATACGCGAACTCGTGCACCGAAATAAACACTCGTACACAACGAGACGCGAACACGCGTCCGCAACGAGGACAAAAATGTGTACATTATTAAAAATCGCACGCGCGCACAATGAGAAGTAACACGCCTATACACGACTGGGAACGACACACATAAACGACAAAAACAATATTTTAGATTTTCTGGTAAGCTTTAAATTAGCCGGACAAAATTAGGGTACGACACCTTGCAATTCCTCTATTTTCAGTGTGCTAGTGTCTTTTGATTGCTCAATTTCAATTACAATGAAATCAAATTGAGAGGTTAAAGAATGCAATACCTTCTCTACAATCATCTGCTCTGTAATTGTCTCCCCGCAGGTCTTCATCTCGTTTGTGACAGTCACCACTCGTGCCACATAGTCTGCTGTCCTCTCGCTGCTCTTCATGTTCAAGTTCTCGTATTGTTTGCGTAGTGATTGCAATTTTACCTTCTTCACCGTCGCATCTCCGGCGTAGCACCGTACCAGTGTGTCCCAGGCAGCCTTCGCAGTCATCGCATCTGCAATCTTCTCGAACACCTTCGCATCAACGCATTGATGTACGTAAAACAATGCTTTCTGGTCTTTCTTCCTCGTTTCACGTTGAGCATTCCTCTGCGCCTCTGTCGCATTCTCGCCCACCGGTACGTATCCATCGCTGACGAGTTCAAGCACGTCTTGTGCTCCTAACAGAACTCGCATTTGTGTTGACCATCGATTCCAACTCTTCCCATCAAACACTGGTAGATGAGTAGTCAATCCTCCACTTCCATTCATCGTGTAGTTCTCTGTGTTCTGATTGCTCCAATTTCTCACAATCTCCCGTGTTTCCCCAACCCTAGAAATCAAGGCGATGGTTTCTCAGAAAGTTTCGAATCACAATTCCACATGAATCGTAGATACAAAACTGTCACACACTTCTCTCACTGAGATGCAGGCTCTCACTCTCGTGTTTCCCTCAGTCCCTGAGATCTTGAATCTTCAAGCTCTTGATACCAGTTTGTTGGAGCAGTTGTGGTCAAAACAGAAAACAGTTATACGGAGGGGAAGAAGAAAGGAGATACAGAAGGAAGGTATTCAGCAACTTGGTTTTATTAACACCTTGCACACATTGCAATATTACACTTATGGAAGCAACATATATACTGGTGCATAAACCAGTAAGTAAGTTACTCCACTAACTGAAATGAAAACAGAACTTGACTAACAATTAACTAACTAAGTTAGCCACTAACAATCACTTAAACTAACTTATTTGCTTAATGAAAATACAATGAATTAATACAATGAACTACTACACTTACAACAAATCTGAAGTCATATGCAGGAATAAAACCAAGAAACACAACACCATTAGCATTTCAAAGACATAGCAACTTTTCATTTGGCTACACAGGAGGAGGGACCGGCAACCACCAAAGACCGACGCCATGGCTGCGCTACAAAAGAACTTATGTTCAGCATTCAAAAAGATCATTAAATCTGGACAGATAATTGTCCTGTGAAAATACTACAGCTCTGCTAAGTGACAGATAATTGTCCTTTCTGAACTATAACACGTTATAATCAATATATATTAGGACAAAAACTCACATTAGAGTACTACAACAGCATATTAGGCTCCCAATTTCCCAAACCCCTACTACTTCACACAAGCAAGATGAATAGTGATGAATCGATGATGAAGCAAGCAAGTAAGATGAACACGCATGATGAACGAACGATCGATGATGAATGATGAAGACCCGGCCCGGTACACTAAAAACATTGGTATTGTTAGTTTTTGGGTTTTCTTCCCAAGAAGCTGCGCAGTTAATGCAAAGAAAGGCACAGCTCGCGATTCACAACGATCCCACAGCGCCGGATCCTGCAAGCTGCGATTTAGTCCGCCACTAAGCACAGATCTTTAATTTGTTCCTTAAATCTGGAACTTGTATGTTATGTTGAGAAAATCTTAAGTAGTAGAGAAGTTGGCAAGAAATCATACCTAAAAAGCCATTGGGATTTTCGGTCTGCCGCTCTTTATGATCTCATGGTGTTCGATTATTGCCTTATTTTTCTTCACACTTGGTGCGTTTTCTTCTCAGTTCCATTTCTTGCTCCTTCAGTTTCTTCCTTCATTTTCTTGAACTATGTGCCTTTTCTTTCTTCCTATGGTGCTTTCTTTCTTTTGAATCCTTTTCTCAATCTCTCTCTCTCTCTGTCTCTCTCTCTCTCTCTCTTCTGATACTTATTTCACCTCATATATTGTCAACTTTTCTGAGTAAATACAGGATTGTGGAGGGAACACAATTATTTTTGATTTGAAAATAACACACGGGAGGGAATACAAGAGTTTGGATTGTGGAGGAAACATAAGAGAAAGGGCTAAGGGATCACATGCAAGCTGTAAAGCAGAATTATACATACACACTTTTGTCAACTTGCCTCATTTAAGTTGCTGGTTCCATTTGTCAAAAGTAGTGACAATATGGGAAGACATATTATTTCAATTTGGGATGGCACCACTGAATGTGTGTGAACTCGTCCATTTTTGTCAACCTAGGCACAAACTGTTTCCTGGTGCAACAGTAACCTATAAACGAGTTAATGTAGTGGAGCATTTTAACACAGTAGCTTCTTATCTCTTCTTATTAATGCTGGATGCATTTGCAACCGATTGGGCGGTAAATTTTCATGCACCCAATGCATGAGTTGCTTTTCTTTTCAGTTTAAGCGGCAAAAAAATTTCCCATGCTAATTCCTACGTAAACTTTCAGTGGTATGCACTTCTCTCCCATGTGAACAAGCACTAAATATGGTTGCAGAAGAAAAATAAGGCCAAACTTTGACAAAATGGTTGTGTTCACACTACCTTTGACAAAATGGCTGCTGGTGTGCGAAAAAGATAATGTGCAAGTATACACAGTTACAAACAAGTAGTAATAAAAGATCGAACCCACAGGGATTGGATTAACTCTTGTAGGTTAAAAGTGTATAAATTAGTGTGAACTATACTACTCACAAATTAGGATGATGGTGATAAGTAAATAGAATACAAAATAAGTAATAGAATGAAGAGGAAATCAGTTGATCAGAATGAGAGTTGAGATATCTTTACCAAATAAGTCAGTTTCAAGAGTTTTGTGCATTTAAGTGGTGCAGGTGCACTGGATGCAGCTGCATCAGTATGTGTTTTTCAGTCACTTTCTTCAAAGTTTCATTACAAGCTTCTATGTCTAGGCATGCTGAATAAGTTCACTCCTACCTCTTAAGTACCCACTGAATCACCCTAAGGACTATGTTATCCTATGACTAGGACTTAACATGGAATTAACAAAGGTTTATTTATCAAAACAAGTTAACAAAGACTTTATTAAAACACTCACCCTTATTAGTTCTTGAGCTCTTAATTGTAAACCATGTCTGCTTTTACAAATTTACTTATTTCAAGCGATCAACCTTAAAACAAGTGCTGAAAGAAGTATTACACGAGAACTAAAATGCATACATCATATAAAAGCACAACAACTTACTTAAAAGATCGTTATAAGGTTAGAACATCTCAACTAAAGAAATTTAGCTCATGTTAGACATTGCAAGACATATATAAAACTGAATAGAACATGTTTATATAAGGAAATCATAAAAGAAGGCAACAAGGTAAAGGTTACACAAGTTGGAGTTCCTTTGCATGAATTCTCAAGCAATGCAGGTGCACTGATTCCCTGCACTTAGCTAGTACTACGTGGAAGTGAAGAAAGAAGTTATCGATTCCTTCCTTACCTTCCTGAAACTTAAAAACTATCTAAAACTAATTCTAATGATATCTTGTTGATATCTTGAGGTGTGTTTTCAAATGAGAAGTGAGGGTCCTTTTATAACCTTCAAAAAGTGAGACTTCCTTGGAGATTAAGTTAACTTGAGAAGTTAACTATGGTTAAGTTTCTGAACTTCTGACAGTAGATTGAATTGCACACTCAAACACAAATGGAGGTCCACTAATGGATGACCAAGTGTCCCTAAGTGAGTGACTCTTCAAAGCTAACTTCTATGGTAGGCGCCGAAATTTGCAAGTTGCATGTGCTCCATGTGATCCATGACTAAGCATGATGTCATCAATGAAGTGCTGGTGCATTGATATGATTTTATGGTGCTTCTTGCATTTGAAATATGTTTTCAGTGCAGGAGCATTAAGTGCAGGTGCACTGTCTTAATCTGGTGCAACTGAACAAACACATCAAACATACCAATATATATATATATATACAAAATGCTTAAATCATTACATAACCTTCTTTGAAACTTAATATTGTTATTTTATTTATAGACTTATATTTAACACTTAAGTTACTTGAATTTGAGTAATTTATTTAGGTTTAGATGTATAAATAACTCTATATAAAATAGAGTTATCAGGTGCCCAATTTTAACTTCCAGCATTGCTAACCAGCTACCCTCCACATTACCCTCTTGTTTCCATACTCACATTCCACATACAACACATTACTAACCCTCAACTGTTTCCTTAATGCCCATTGTACTATCCCCTTAATGGCCATTGTACTATTCCACACACACTTTTCTCTCCCTTCAAAAAACAAGTGAAGCTCTTCTTTCTCTCTCCTTCAAATGCTCTTCTTCTTTCTTTCAAACTCACCACCACCGCCACTCACCTTGGAGCATGGTTCACCGTCGTTTGACCTCCAATGCACTACAAAAAAATTGCCCATTAGCGAGGGATTTTTCCCTCGCTAAATGCCCCAAATCCGTCACTAATTCCCATTAGCGAGGGAATTAGCGACGGAATCAGTCCCTCGCTAAATTGCTCCTTGCTAGTGGGAATTAGCGACGGAATCAGTCCCTCGCTAAATTGCTCCTTGCTAGTGGGAATTAGCGAGGGAATTTGAATCCCTCGCTAATTAGCGAGGGAATATTCCGTCGCTAAGTCTGACAGCCACGTTTTTTTTATATCAGCCTATTTTTTATATAGTTATTATTATTATTATTATTATTGTTATTATGGTGTGGTGGTGGTGGTGGGGAACGGTATTGTGGTAGAGAGAGAAGGAGAATAGTAAGGGAGAAGGAGAGAAAGAGACAGAGAGAGAGAAACGAGTGGTGGTGGTGGGTGAAGGGTATTAGGGTAGAGAGAGAAGAGTGTGAGGAGGTGGTGGTGTTGGTGTGGTGGTGGAAGAGTGAAGAGAGAAGAAGAGTGTGAGAGGAGGTGGTGGTGTGGTGGTGGAAGAGTGAAGAGAGAAGAAGAGTGTGAGGGAGAGAAGAAGAGAGAAGAGTGTGAGGAGAGTAGGAGAGAAGAGTGTGTGAGAGGATAAATAAGCTGAAAAAGTCAAAAATTTAGCGAGGGAATTAGCGAATGACTGAAAATTCCGTCGCTAATCACCTGCACGAAGCCCTATCATCTGAAAACTGTCAGAAATTGACGAGGGAATTAGCGAGGGACAGACAATTCCGTCGCTAAACACCTACACGAAGTCCTATCATCTGAAAACTGTCAGAAATTAGCAAGGGACTGAAAAATCCGTCGCTAATTAGCGAGGGACCTAAAAATTCGTCGCTAATGACATAATTAGCGAGGGACTAAAAATTCCCTCGCTAATAAGCTTTTTTTTTTGTAGTGATGGCTTTGAAACAACCACCTATTTCTTCCCCCCTTTGCGATCTACCCTCCTAACCGAATGATTTTTTCCAAACTGAGAAGTGTTCACCCGAACCAGCTCAAGTAGAACAAACTCATTGAAAACAAAATTTCGAAGCAGCCAAGAGATTCTGTTCAAGCTCAAGTAAGTTCCTTTTCGTTTCGAGCTTAATATCATCTCTAAATTTAATGGTTTCTCAAGTAAGTTTCCCAACTCTAATAGATTCACAGATTTTGATTTTCTGCTTTATTCACAGTTTTTAATGCCTATCATTGGGTTTGGTGGCTTCATGCTTCAAAAAAGTCATAGATCGAAAACTTTGAATCCATTTATGGGGTCAAAACTGTGGAGTTTGTACATGACGGGATGTTGGGTGAAAAAACTTGAAGAAGTCATGTGAAGGTGGTGTCGTTGTATACTATGGTTGAAATGGAGTTGCAGACAAGGTTTTAAAAAACGTTCCGGTACAGTCAAAACGGCCGCGACAAAACGGTAACGGCGACCACCGTTTCCGTTATGCACCGAAATCACGGAGTGAACCAAATTCACGGGGAAAAACGAGATGTAACGCCGTTACGACCGCGAGGTAACGCCATTATGACCGCGACAGGCGCGTCGTAGTGCCATTACGGCCGCGACGCCCCCCTGTCTCTACTTCACTGCACTGTATCTTGCTTCTGTTGCATTGCGTCTATAGCAGCACCACCACCGGCTCTCTGGCTCTCTTTGAATCTCGATCTCCTCCTCAAGCCACCGCAACATCATCAAAAGGTAACTAATCAGATTGTGGGAGAAAGAGATGAAGAGAATGGAAGAGAAAAAAAGGTAACTAATCAGATCTGCTCCACATATTTTTCCGCCGCCGAGAAAGAGATGGAAAGAAACAAAGCTTTCCCCTGCACTGCATGAGCAGATCTGCTCTGGCTTGCATTTAAGCGTTGCGTGGCTCCTCTGTTTGAGGCTTGAGCAGATCTGAAATGCTCTAACTTTTTTTTTGTTAAAATATGGAGATTAGATAGATTTAATATATCCAGCTGGAAACAGTGGGCAAATTTATTTCTGTCAAATAATTAAATTAAAGTGATATTCATCATCATTAAAATGATTCCTTTTATATTTTTTTTTGGTAATTTTTTTGATACAATTTTTATATTTTTTTGATACAAATATTTTTTTTGGTAATAGATTCCTTTTATATTTTTATCCTTATTTTTTTTACTTTAGACATTTTATAATAATGAAAAAAACATTAATTTATATTATTATACATTTTATGATCATTAAGATAATTTTAATATAATTTGTGCAATGTTGTGGTTAATTCACACTGCGACGGCCGCAATCTGTAACGCAACAACCGCAATAGCCGAAATCGCGAAAGCCTTGACGCGACCGAGACCGTGACCGCGACCGCTATTTAGAACCTTGATTGCAGAGATCAGATGGTCTCGACCACACAAATGGAGAGGAAGGTGAATAGTGAATAGAGAGAAAGAAAAATCATATTAATAAATAAAGAAATGGGGAAAGAGAGAAAGTAATGATATTTTTTCAACATTGGACGGAGCAATGCGGCTTGCTTTTACAACTCCCAATATCTATCTTTAATGTATTGTTTATTTTGAAAAAATCTTCAACGTATTGGTAAAGTTAATGAAATAGTAATAGCATTAGCTTTCAATATAATACTAATAATAGTAAATAATAGGTTTTTTTTGACTCAATAATCTATTAATTATACAATTGAGAATAATCTCAAATAAGAAATTCACACATGTCAACACATTATTCGTCCACTTATACATCTCACATTTCACGTCATTGCCACATGTACAGATATAATTCCATGTCAATTAAAATTTAAATTTCAATTGACATTAAAGGCATGATAACCGTTTTAATGCCTAATTATTTCATTTACCAAAAATATGTCTAAGAATGGTAAGAATTTACTCTGAATTCAATGGAATTCAAGTGCTGGAAAACATGAATGGTAAGAATTTGAAATATTTTAATAACAATAATGGTACTAATTTGAAATACACTTCAAATTTGCATAATATTTCAACAAACGATAATAATGGGGCGTTTTTAATGATTTTGTCATTCATTGTGCGGGATTATATACATGGTAAGAATACAAATTGAATCTGATTATGAAGATTTTAATTTTAATTACAAAATAAAACTTATAATTCAAATTTGAAAAATAAAACTAAAAACGCATATTAATGGCACACGTTTTATGCCATTTTTGATTTTGACCAATAAGTGGCAATGCTAATTTCTGAAATCATAATAATACACGTTATTAAATTTTTACTATCAATTCTAATTAAATAATAGGGAATCATTTTATTTTTTTATTAAATCATTAGCTACTATCATGTGAATCATTTAATTTGATGAAATACTTCATTTCAATCTCTCCTCCCCCTCTCTCTGTCTCCCTTTATTTTTCTTTGTGATGGTTCTTCCATTTTTTTTATTTTTACTTTTGTTCGAGTTTTTTGATTTTTTTTTAAAGGTTCAACATATCATGTTCAGATGAAGGTGAAACTATCTGTTGAGATATCATGTGCATGAATTTACTTGAGATGTCATTTGTACTAAAAAATTATGTATTGTATTTTTATTTTTATTGTGACTTCCTTATAGGTTAATGATTTTGCTTCTTTGGTTTTATTTTCAGGATGTATGCAAAAGTATGGTGCTCGATGCCGCATTTAACACCCAGATAAAAAACTTAAGACCAATGATATTTTCAAATAAAAAGATTCATTTTAGTGTTTATAGCCAATCTTCATAGACAACTCTTTTGTTGCATTGTATCCACATATTTCAATTCGGAAACCAATGAAGCATGACAACATGTTAGGGCTATTTTTCATTTTGGATCATCTTAATAGCATACTGAACTAATATGTCTAAGTTAATATGGTTTGGCCATTTCCGTTAATGATTTGTAACTTTTATCTATTTGAAAAAGTATGATGCATGAAATTTATGTATCCATTGTTGAGCTATTTCTTCGTTGTTTATTTTTGATCAAGTGACATGGTTTTTGGCAAGGATTCGTGATGCTATGATATTGAAATCACGTGTACTCGGGTAGACTTTTATTAATTAGTTTTTCCACCCTTCACCCTAATTTAATTAGATTTTAAACGAGTTATCGTAATTCATTTGAAAAGGAAGTTCAAACCTTTTGGGTTAAACACCAAACTCAAATTTCTATCGGTTCTAGAATAGAGATTTCTCCATGTTCCTTTATCTTTTTAATTTTTTTTCCCTTCCTCAATTTATAATTTTCCCCAAAAAATATATGTTGTATTTAATAATTGTTGCTTGAAAAGTGTAACCAATACTTTCAAAGTGAATTTGCTCATTTTTTAAAGGCCATTTTGTGCTACAATTGTTGTCATTTTTGAACTATTCGATTATAAGAAGGAATTGATACTTAATAGCATAGTTTTGCGTTGAATGTTTTGCATATTAACAATTATGAGGTCCGGATAGTTGTGTATGCTTTCTTTACCAACAATTTGGTTCATGTCCTATGTGTGCCAAGTTATTTTGATATGCTTACTTTTCTTTGTGCATAAACACATTCACATTACCAAAAATAATCATTTGTTGCATGTTGATAATTTATTCCAAAAAAAAAAGTGGTTTAAGTTTCTGACTCTATTAGTACACGCTTTAGGTTTGATCATATATATATTGAAAAAAGATTCATACACTTCTTAACTAATGTATTGAAAAAGTTTAGGTTTTTTCCATATCCTTTCTCAATTGTTTTGGCCAAGTATATTTGAATATCGGATGAGGAAAGGACCACCCGAAGTAACTTTGCACCATGCGGTATTTTCTTATTCTTTCAAAAAGGAATTGACGTTTAATTTGTTTAATTTTTATGCAAGGAATTCAACATTATTTTTATTTGAATAGGGAATGTTTAGCGGTAAGGGATTTTTATTTTAACCGTAATAGTAAATGTGCCACGTCAATTAATGAAAAGGACACATCATCTTTATTCTTTGTTTACATTGCACTTTGAACGATTTCATGTTTCTTTCTGTGAACGACACATGGAATGAGGGCTTTGAACAAAGACTTCATTGTAAAATGGATATTATACACATGGTGAGCTAAGGGGCACTGAGAGTTTGGTTGAAATCCCGTAAACTAACATACGATGGGGACAGGGACAAGAGAGAAAATCCCGCCACGTCAATGTGGGGATGGGGATCCTCGCCTTGAGAACATTACATAAATACCTTTATTATATAGATGGATATTATATTATTAGTAATTGATAAAAAAATTTAAATAAAAATATATAAACATTAGTTGGATCCAAAGTTGCCAAATACATCAAAACCATGATATCTTGACATTACATTGTGAATCGCAAATATTAGAATACCAAAATATTTAAATAGTAATCCAGTTCTATAAAACACATATTGTCAATCAAATATATTAATATGTGAAACTCGGTTATTTTTTATAGCAATTTATATATATATATATATATCATATTATAAATTATAATGATCAATATGAGAATTTAATAATATATTGTATACCCGTGCATTGCACGGGTCATACACACTAGTAAACAATATAGGTAGAACCAAATACTTCAGCTACTTTTTCGGTTGCTTAAGTATTTCGACTGCTTAATATTATTAGTAATTAGTAATTGATTTGTCCATTTTTTGTGCATTACTCCTTTTATTTATTCTATCTTTGTTTTGTTTTAATTTTATTTTCAATTTTTAATAAAATTATATATGACTAATGAATTCAATTATAATAATTTAGTTAGTACTAGCGGCTCCCCCTAATATTTTGGGCAAGCTCCGTCACTGCTTATCGGACAATAAACACAGTGAGTACTATAACATAACATTAATACATGACTTTTTAGAATCCTAATGAAACATTAATGTTTCTTTTCCTACCATACTCTTCATTATTTAATAATATCTCTTTCACAACTCTACTAATTTATTTTTCCAATGTCATTAATGAATGTTAATTTGGTAAACTAACTCACAATTTCTCTTTTCCATACAAAATTAACTACTTTTCTTAATATGTGTGAAATAACCCAAAGCAACATATAATATGGGACGGAGGGGTAACCTTTTAATGAAAGTTGTACATGCAATTAATTAGTACAACTAATGAAGCATAATAGATTCATTCCATTCGATAATATTTAGATGTTTTACAATAATACAAAGGACGAAGGTCAAATAACTAATTATCTTCAGTATGTCACACTGATCTTGCGTTTTAAACTTACCCATTTCACCCATAAAATTACTTTTTAAATTTCAAAATCCATTACATAAAATGCAACTCGATCATCTAATTTATTCTTCATTAGTCTTATCAGAACACGAAACTAAAACTTCAAAATCCATTACATAAAATGCAACTCTTTCATCTAAAATACCACTATCTGGCTGAATACATGGTCCATACCATTTATTGGTATAACATGTTATCATCATATTAGCAGTCATCCAACCCCGCACATCGCACAGGTGAGCGCCCTAGTATATGTGAAATTTGTTGAAAGAGCTACGTATGAAAATGCATGGATGTTGGGTTGCCGCTCAAAATGTGGAAAAACTACGTAAAGCATTGCATGCATGAGAAAGTTGCCGCCCAATAAGATGCAAATGCATCTAATCTAAGAATATAAATCCAAGGGTAGTCTCCAAGTGGGCCCTACACCTAATTTTGGCTCCAAACTTCCCACTTTCCCTCCAAACTCCCCCCTCCCCCCCCCCCCCCCCACCTCCTACCCCCCACCCCCCTCCCCCCCCTTTTTTTTTTCTTCTTATTTTTTATATTTTCATTTTTTAAGTATACATTTAAATTTAAGAAAAAAAATTAGATCTATAAATAGATGAAGTTTGTTCCTCAATAATCAGATTGGTGAAAAATGAAAATTAATTTCCTGATAAACTATGTAAAGTGTGATGCTAGCCACTCTGTTTTAAGGTAATTTAGAGTCTAAAAAAAATTAGTTGTTCAAAGGAAATAGTAATACAAAACAGTGTGTTTTGGGGTTCTTAAGTAGTCGGAAAAAAATTAACTGTTCAAATATGCAGAGTTTGTTCCTTAGTAACCTGTTTGTCGAAAAAAAGAACTTTTATGTAATGTGATAATGAGTTACTTGATTATCATTTGTTGTCTATGTTTTAATGGATCGATTTCATTTTTGTCACTAACTACTTTCTTTTCATTCTATACAACATTCGTAATTTTATATTTTAAGGGTACTTTATGGTTCACTAGAAATTTTAACTGTTCAAATAGCGGAAATTGATTCGTCCGTAATCAGATTAGTGAAAATGAAAATTAATTTCACAACAAATATGTTCTACCTTATAGTTGGGCCCCTTCTATTAATGAAAATATCTTTATATATACATCCACTCCCCCCCTTTGGCGCCAAACCCCCCCCCCCCCTCTCTTTTGTTTTTCTTCTCATTTTTTATATTTTTATTTTTTAAGTATAATTTAAATTTAAGAAAAAAAAATTATATCTATAAATAGATGAAGTTTGTTCCACAATAATCGGATTGGTGAAAAATGAAAATTAATTTCCCGATAAATTATGTATAGTGTGATGCTAGCCACTGTGTTTTAAGATAATTTAGAGACTAAAAAAAATAGTTGTTCAAAGGAAATAGTAATACAAAACAGTGTGTTTTGGGGTTCTTAAGCGGTTGGAAAAAATTAACTGTTCAAATATGCAGAGTTTGTTCCTTAGTAACCTGTTTGTTGAAAAAAAGAACTTTTATGTAATGTGATAATGACTTACTTGATTATCATCTGTTGTCTATATTTTAATGGAACAATTTCATTTCTCTCAGTAAGTACTTTCTTTTCATTCTATACAACATTCGTAATTTTATATTTTAATGGTACTTTACGGTTCACTAGAAATTTTAACTATTCAAATAGCGAAAATTGATTCCTCCGTAATCAGATTAGTGAAAATGAAAATTAATTTCGCAACAAATATGTTCTACCTTATAGTTTTCTCTTATTGGCTAAACATAACTTAGTTGTTAAAATATGACTTCAATTACTATTAATCTAATTTTGGTCTTATAATGCTTCAGTAGACCCTAAAGCTTTGGCCCCACGGGTCACGGCGCTAGTCTAAGATTAATAAGAAGAGATTTTTGATTCAACGTTGATAATAAACATATATTTATATTTTTAATACAACATTTTATATTTATGAATCACATGAAAATTAATTATACAGACCTTTAAAATAACATTGCAATTTATATACCACAATGTTTTATATTTAGCCTTTATATGCATATATTTTTATTAATAAAAGTATATAAGCCATTATATTTTAATTTTACAGATATATTATTTATTATTAAATTAAAATATCTTATCATTTTACTTAGGGCTAAAGTGCTCCCGGGGTCCCTTATCTTTATTTAAAGTAACAATTTGGTCCTTTATCTTTTTTTTGTCCCAAATCAGTCCTTTATGTTTTAAATTTTTGACACATAAATCCTTTTCTGTCCCAAATCAGTCCTTTATCTTTCAAATTTTTAACACATAAATCCTTTTTTTTTGACACATAAATTAGCACTGTTAACGGAAAAGGATTTATGTGTCAAAAATTTGAAAGATAAAGGACTTATTTGGGACAAAAAAAACATAAAGGACTAATTCGTTACTTTAAATAAAGATAAGGGACCCTGGGAGCACTTTAGCCTTTTACTTAGTTATAAATATTTTCTTAGTATATATATTATGAATTTTTTAATTAATGACCCACCGGTCCGCCGGTGACCCGGTGACCCAGTGTCATGACCGGGTCGATCACCGGTTCGAGTTTAATAACACTGCCCCTAGCTATAGGCCTATGCAACTTGGGCCACTGTGCAAGGCCTCGGCTCAATATCATTTTTAGGGCCCAAAACATATAGTGTAGTTTGGCTTTCGTGGTTCTAAATATATTGAGTTTTTGGTGATTCATTTGATAAAAGTATAATTAGGGACCCAATTTTTAAGATTTGAATAGAGCCTCCAAATTGTTTGAGACGACCCTAGCTAGCGGATGATGGTAAGTCAGCAGATGTTACTCCCTCCGGTTTCATGTATAAACACACACAAAACTACAAATTTTCTCAAAATAATGAAAATGTAATTGTGTTTTCCAAATTGCCCCTCATGGAGAATTGTTTAATGAGAATAAAACTCACATTGGAAAATAAAATATAAATTAATTGAAGGGTAAGTTATGGTGGAAGTAGTTTGTTGTTGTCAAACTCCCAAAGTTAGTTGGGGGATCAGCTAAAAGCCTGAATACTTTGATCCCTCTTGCTTCAAACAATTGCGTTGAGGAAGGAATTTTGTTCCTCGATTATGAGTTCATTTACTCCTCTAAAGAGTGTTACATTAGGTGAGAGGGGCGTGTAATTGAACTACCTATTGGCGTAAATCATAAAAGTAAAATGCGAGTAAATGATAGAAAGTAAAAACTTTGAAAAAATGTAGATGTTTGATTGATGTGTGTGTGTCTCTATACAGTCTACATACATATATATACATGGTTTCTGTTGGCCACTTTGGCTAACCTACAACTTAACCATCGTAAACAAGTACATTTCTTACCTAGGACCGATACATCGATTAACTCCATATCTTCTATGAAAGCTTCAAATTCTCTCCTTTTGGTTTGGTTAAAATTGAGTGAATTACCCCGCCTCTCTACTCTGGACACTACTACATTGAAATCACCCACCACACACCAATCATCAATGGCCACTTCGCTTTTCAGCCCACACAGCTAGTTCCACAGACACCTTTTCTCAGCATAATGCAAGAGTACACATTCACCAAATTGCATAAATTGTCCTGTTGTTTAACACATATCCCTACAAAATGTTCGCCTGAAAATTAGAATTGAACATCAATTAAACCTGTCCTCCACACACACACACAACAAACCACCCAAAATTCCGGCAACATTCTTGCTAATCCAGTCAAAATCACCACCTCCCCAAACACTAGCTACCATTCTTTTAGATAATTCTCAAATCTTGGTCTCCTGAATTATGCAAAAATCGAAATTAATTACCTGCTACTATAGACCTCATCATTCCATAGACATGATCCTGTCAATATAGACCTCATCATTCTCCTTTTTTGAGACCCCCAACCCAACCTCATTATTCCAGACATGATCCTGGTTGCGAAAATCCCCTTTGTTTTGATCGTCGTAGACTGCGATCCAGATTTGTCCAACGTTGGAATGAGGTCTCTAACCTCCTCATTGACAAGCCCAATCGTGATTTTGCTTTTGCATTTGCTTTTTCTTTTGTGGCCCTTACCTTCCTTTCCACACCTCTTATTTTTGTTGTTACTGACCACCTCAAATACACTGCCCTAAATTGAAACCGCCCACCGTTTTCTGATGTGTGTTGGTCTCTCTAATCTCGCATAAGCACTGCTCTCATTTACTTTATTTAAAAAATATTCCGCAAAATTTTCAATTGGACAAGAATGCCTGTTCAAAGAAGCTTGCGACCCCATGCCATTCTCCCCACACAATCACATTTTTCCAACGTTGCCGAACAACAGGCTACGTGTGCCGCTTTTGTATAAGAAAAATCATCATTTACATCCCCCAACACACGCCTATCTGCATCTAGGAAATTGAAGTGTTTTTGAATTTCAGCGACCCCTCACCTTCTACCTCTTCTTCCGACCACCCACGGTTGCCACCTTCCGCTGTGAACAAAGGAGGACCTCCTTCTTCATCATTGTTATCTGATTCATTTTCGGTAGCATCACTCACTGTTTTGTTATAATATTGTTGTGTTAAATTTTTCCAATGCATCAGACAACACCATTCTTCGACCATTTTAACGTGAAACATAGACTCGTTAATCATTGCATGCACCACCATATTTATCACATCATAGCTCTTGGTGTGAATAAGAAGTCTTGCCACATCCAACAACATTTTTTTCCTCGTATTCTCATCGACACCTAAGAGAATGCTGAACTTCCGGGTCAAGGACTCAAAAAAACTTTGAACTCCAAGCATGAACTGGGATATTGTGAAAGCTCGCTGTTCCGGACTGGGCTGGAGCCCAACATTGTCACAGGACCGGCCGCAAGCGGCCCAATTAGCGAAGCAGAGAGGCTTGACCTAGATCGCAGGATCAACGGCCCAGATCAAGCCATACGCGATCTGACGGTCGCCCGCAAAGCCTTAGACACTATATATAGAGGTCTGACCTCAGCTGACAGGTACAATTTTTACACTTAACGTTACTCTGTTCGAATATTACCCCACTGACTTGGGCGTCGGAGTGTCATCGCAGGTACACCCCTCCGAAGCTCTGAACGCGACCAGTGACTATACAGCTCGACTTCACCAGCACCTCCGCTCAAGTAACAAGCGACCTCAACGAGCTAGCAACGTGACCAAGCAAACCAAATCAGATTGACCGCCCACATTGGGGCCCAGATCACTCGCCCATACCACTCTTTTATTATCCAACTCCATTGGGCTCCATCTACGAATGTCTTAAAAAATTTAGTCCACCTCATGTCTTGCATCCAACATGAGAACTGGAAATATCCCTTCTTCCACTTCCTCCATCAGGACCTTGTTAGCCCCCAGTGGTGTAATCTTGATTAAGAAAAAACCTTGCATGCTGAGCCATTCTTGGACCGTGTTAGTACAACCTGACCTCTTCACAACACCCACGTACATCTTGAAAAGCTTGTTCATATCCTCTTCATGTACTTCATAACACACCTCACCTATCTTCTCTTTTTTTTATTTGCTTTGCTTTTGGTCGGCCCACACCCACCTTGAATGTGCTTGCTTCTTATTCCCATACTTGACCTTGTCCGTGTATGTAGCTTCCTTCCGTCTCATATTGATGTTGTCTTGCTTCTTCTTTTTGTGATACACCTCTTGCCATTTTGTTTGAGATCTAGAACATGCACATTCTGTTGTCTGGTGTTTTGTCGTTCTTCTTTCAGAAAATGTTTCTGCCGTTGAAATCTTGGAAGGTTAACGTGGACCTTCTTGGCACCGATAATGATGCGAACATCCTTGGGTCCACAACATCTCTAAATCGAGCAAAACCAAACCTTTTTCCCCATTTGTTTCTTTTCTTTGGAATGACGACATCAGTAACGTTCGCGTACAACTGGAAGGCTCTGAACATCTCCTTTGCTCCATGAGTGTCTGGAATCTCCGAAAAGGAAAACAAAATTGTCTCATCTTCTTTCCCACCCCGATGTCTTCCTGACGTGTCCATTTTCTGGTGTCGCTCACCTCGTCGCCTTCTTCTGCTTACCACCTGCCACTCCTCGCTCATATTTTGTTACTGGCAAGATGATATATCCAAGATGCAAAAATCATAACCCAGAGTATGCAATGTGTAAAGTATGTTTGTCCGCACTTGAAGCCCAAACACCAAACACTTGAAGCAAAAGAAAGAAAAAATCTGCATTACTATAAACTCAACGATCCTTACCCCTCGGGTTAGGTGCTTACACCTCTCGTCTTTGCTTTCTCTTGGTGCAAAGATCTCTCTCTCTCTCTCTCCTCGGTATTGGACCAGGCTTGGTGGATGACTAGTTTGGTGATAGGGTGGTTCGGAAGGTGGGAAACCGGGAGTCTACCTCCTTTTGGCGCGACACTTGGGTGGGCACTCAATCCCTCTATAGGGCTTTTCTTAGGCCATTCTGTCTTTCGACCCAACGGTATGGTAGGGTGGTAGAGTTTGGTAGTTGGATTGATGGCTTATTGGTTTGGAGCATTTTATGGCGGCGTTGGTTTCGCAGAATGTGCTTTGGGCTCTTTGGGAAATGAGGAATGTTGTTACTTTTTTGGTTAAGGTTCCTGATTTTGACTATGTTATTGAGAGAATTAAGCACTAGTGCAGAAAATGGATTTAAAGTCGGGCAATTTGTACTTTTAAAGTCGGGCGCCAGCCCGACTTATATTAAGGCGACTTCGTATGTTAGGAGATTTAAAGTCGGGTGCCAGCCTGACTTCTTAAGTTTGTTTTTAAGTCGGGCACTGATTGCCTGACTTTACTTACCGATGGTATGCCTCAGTGAAAAACTTTTAAAGTCGGATTACAGCGGCGCCCGACTTTAAAAGTTTCTTTTTAAAGTCGGACTACAATGACGCCCGACTTTAAAAGTGATTGTTTATTTTTAAAAAAATAAATGTGCCTGGTTCACATTCTACCTATCCTAACCCTGCAAGTCTGCAAACTACATTACATTTCTCAATAAAAGTCATTCCTTTCTTAAATTTTGATCCCACTTTTATCACAAATCATAGGAGTGCCACTTTCATCACAAATCATAGGGGTGTCAACTAAACTATGGTTTATCAACATTGGACAGATAGCAAAATTAAGGATACATTTTACTACATATTGCTCTTACAAAATAATAATTCATGATAAAATAAAATAAAATCAAGAGATAGATTGCAAAATTTGTCTTTGAGGCAAGGTTTGTAAATGTAACTAATACACCTAAAAATGCTAACCTGGACAATTCCAACAAGAGGTAAGGACGGTACATATCCAAAGATATGAATAGCAACAGTAGAACAATCAACATTAAGATTAGGTCCATCACCATCAGATGTGGGAGAGTCAACATTAAGATTAGGTCCATAAAAGAAGGCGGCGACGCTCCCACAAGCGCTCGCATAATTGAACTCTCCCGCTTTCATTGCTTCAATTCAAGCAACAAAGTATAAAAGAATGAAGTTGCAGTAAACAAATGCTAAATACAATTGGGTGTCAAACACAAAATTACTTACAAAGATATCACTTTGATGAATTGGGATCTGATGATGATTTATTCCTCAAGAGTAAGTTCTTGATCCATTTCCCAAGACTTTTTCCTTTCCCTATCATGGCAAAAATTAATGCTTTGCAAAGCACAACACTCAAGCATCAAAATCTACAAGAAGCAAATACAATCAAACTCAATTAGATGCTAAAGTAAATCAAACATCAAAGAAATTAATTTTCAAATAGAAAACACAAAAACAAAAATGAAGAGATGCTCACCACTCAGAACAAACAAAATGCTTCAGAACTTTTCAGGAACTTATCTTTCTGTCATTAACCAACGGAACCCTTCAGAGTTTTTCCAACAAACACACATTAAACTCATTACTCCTTAAGAACAATATAGTACAAAAGGACAACATATTCAGACTAAACTAATGAGAATACCTCTGATTATGCTAAGGATAAGCTGCATTGATCTTGAAATCAATGATTTCTCGGGATGCTCTTTGTCGGTGATCTTAGCAAGGAAGTAGATTATGAAAGAACAAGGAGTTAAAGCTCTCATTTTCCATCCCAATATGGTTAATATCAATAGTTCCCTTTTTTGAATGGTTTTAGCTTTCAAATACAAATTTTGGTTCTCCAACCTGTTCATTATGAATATCAATGAGAGCATTAAAGGGTAATGTAACATATTAAATCATATGTAACAATGTAAGAAGATTGTATGATTAATGATTTTACTACTATACAGATTGAGGCACTTTAACCTCTTCCATTTTACAGCAAGTGATAAGCAAGTTATAGCTAACAATTGCACAGTCCAACTTATACATCTCTAAATATACCAAAAGAATGAAGCCAGAAATACCAATTAGAGACTACCAAAAAGAGATTAGTGACATAATCCAAGTAAAACACAAAGAAAACCTGTTAAAGTTTGATCTTACCGGTAATTTGGAAAACGATAGCAAGCGATCCAAGTAGTTCACAGATAGGCAAAGGCTCAAGGGTCCAAAACAACAATAAGCATGAGCCTGTTTATCACATTATAGAAAAGGAAAATTCACCAACCAAATTACCCAATTGAAAAACAATATTGAGGACTTTCATCACACAGTTTAAACCAGTAAGAAAAAACTCAAATATAGAAAGGGGAGAACATCAAACAAACACTCCATTACACACTAGGATATAACTAGTAGAGCTTACAAATACGATAAAAATTGTGCCTGTTTCATACGGTAGTAGGACAATGCCACACCAAGATCCAAATCTAGAAGAAAGAGGGTTTATATGGTGCTCAACAAATTCCCAATTTGGCTTCTTTTATCAAATTACAAGTTAATAAATGCAACATCCATAGAACGACTAGGAATCCAAAAAGAATTGGGTAATCTTCATTGAATTAATATTGAAGAAATATTTTCAGATTCAAAGCATAGAAATTGCAAAAACCTACCACAGACAGAGATAGAGAGAGATTACAAATAGAGAAATAAAAAAAACGACACAATAGCTAGATTACAGATAGAAAAATAAATAAATAAAATCAAGAAGCAAAGGAATTAAAAAGAACACTACAAGAATAGGCTGACTTACCTACCAGATATTTCCGAGGGATACTTTTCGGCCGCTAATACGTTCGTTTCCGACGGATAATTCCATCGCTATGTGTTTAAGGCGTTTCCCACTTAACTTTCCGACGGATTTGAAATCCCTCGCTACTTTCCGAGGGATATTTCTGTCGAAAACGCATAAATATCCGTCGGAACCGTTACTCACTTAAAACTAAAACAATAGATTCATCGACCATCACTTTCACTCTCACTTCTCACTCTATACGGTATACACTCTCCACTATCAGCCACCACTCTCACCTTCACGTCGCCTGCGACCACCACTCTCACCTTCACGTTGCCGGCCACCACCGTGCCTTCTTCTCATCGCTTCCAATACTCCCTTCGCGCGAAACCCACAACCACAACCTATCGTGCGACCATAACCCACCGTGCGACCCAAAACCCAACTCAAAACCCAAAACCCACTGTTCCTTCTTCTCATCGCTTCCAGTCCCTTCGCGTGAAACCCACAACCCATCGTGCGACCCAAAACCCACCGTGCGATCGAAAACCCAACTCAAAACCCAAAACTCAGAACCCAAAACCCACCGTTCCTTCTTCTCATCGCTTCCACTCCCTTCATCTTTGGTAACTATTGTTCTTCTATTCTATTCTCAAGGTCAGATTTTTGTTGTCTTTGAAAACCTAAAGCCCTAAATTTCTCTAATTTTTCTAATCTCTAATGTTTTTTGTGTTGAACAGAATCTGACAGTTCTCCTTCTTGGTCCATCAGCGACTCTCACCTCCTATTCTCGAGGTATCAGATTTCGTAACCCTCCCTTTCTCATGTTTTTTGTGCTTTCTTGTTTGTTTGTTTTTTGTTAACCCTTCACTGTTACAAAGATAGATGGATTCATTAAAACTATGTTAACCCTTCTAGTTTACTTGCATTTTGATAATGGAATCATTAAAAGTATGTTTGGAATGATTGAAAAATGAAATGGTTTATCATTGAATCAATTGGTATATTTGGAATTGAAACTCATTAGAAAAAGTTGATTTTACTTGTTTTGAAAACGATTTCAAAATCTCATAGATGTCTGATTTGTACAAGGCAGAGTGAGATTTCTTTTTGGCTTATATAGAAAGAATAAATCTGCCAGTAAAGTCCTCACCAAGGTCACAATTGGAGTTTCTCTATCAAATAGGCAATAATATTCTGAAAAGTTTGCGTGATTACATAAAGAAAGCTCTTTGCAAAAAACATTCCTCTTTTGTTCACCCTTATTGAGTTGCGTGCATGTGCGCGCGCGTGTGTTGGGGGTGGAGGAGTGAAGGGAGAAGCCTTTCTTTTAATTTTGCCTGAAAATGTTGTAAATAATACTTTTAGGCTGAAGTTGCTCAAGCAGTCTCAGCTTATCATAAGGCTTAAATGATGTGTTTTTTTATAGTCTTAGCTTATTTGGACAAGGCCATTGACCATAAGGCATTGCATGATACCTTTTCTACTTTTGGCAATATCCTTTCCTGCAAGGTAGCTAACGATGCATCTGGCAAATCTAAAGGCTATGGCTTTGTACAATTCGATAGTGAGGAGGCTGCTCAAAAAGCCATAGAAAAACTCAATGGCATGATGTTGAATGATAAGCAAGTCTATGTGGGACCTTTCCTTCGCAAGCAAGAGAGGGAGAGTCCAACTGACAAGGTGAAATTCAACAATGTTTTTGTGAAGAATTTATCAGAATCAACCACTGATGAAGAATTGAAGAACATTTTTGGTGAATTTGGAACAATTACCAGTGCTGTAGTAATGAAGGATGGAGATGGGAAATCAAAGTGCTTTGGTTTTGTGAACTTTGAAAATACTGATGTTGGTGCTAAGGCTGTCGGGGCTCTTAATGGAAAAAAAAATTGATGACAAGGAATGGTATGTCGGAAAATCTCAAAAGAAATCTGAAAGGGAGAATGAACTGAAACTTAAATTTGAGCAGAGCATGAAAGAAGCTGCAGATAAATATCAAGGGGCAAACTTGTATGTCAAAAATCTGGATGATGGCATTAGTGATGATAAACTTAAGGAGCTGTTCTCAACTTATGGAACCATTACCTCTTGCAAGGTATGCGTATTATTTTTTTCACATTAAATGTTTGTTTAGCTGCTTACTCTATATTGTTGTTTCCTTTTTACTTGAAAGGTAATGAGAGACCCCAATGGCGTAAGTCGGGGATCTGGGTTTGTTGCATTTTCTACTCCTGAGGAGGCATCTAGAGCAGTAAGTCACATGGCATTTTCTTGTCAAATATGACAGGTGTCTTTTTTAGTAAGAGATTGATTGTTTTTTATTTGCACTGTGTTATTTGCTAGCTCACCGAGATGAATGGCAAAATGGTGGCAAGCAAACCTCTGTATGTGACTCTGGCTCAACAAAAAGAAGATAGAAGAGCTAGATTGCAGGTATGAATGGCAAAATGGTGGTAAGCCATATTACTGTAGTTGAAGCTTCAGTAAGCGCAATCTTTAGTGGCGCTTTGATGATATTCGTCTGATTAGTTCTGTATTAATTTTAATATTTTCTTTGTCCATTCTTGAAATTTTTCTCAGCCTGGATTTGGATATCAACAACAACTTGTGCCTGGAATGAGGCCTGGTGGGGCTCCTGTGCCAAATTTCTTTGTGCCAATGGTTCAGCGGGGTCAACAGGGACAGCGTCCCGGTGGAAGACGCGATGCAGTTCAGCATCCAGTTCCTCTTATGCCTGGAGTTGCTGGAGGCATGTTTTCTGTTCCATATGATGTGGGTGGGATGCCTCTTCGTGATGCCTCACTCTCCCAGAAAATTCTTATTGGTGCATTGGCTTCTCATCTGGCTAATGCTTCTCCAGAGCAGCAAAGGACGATAGGTTCTTCACTTCCTCTGGTGTTTACTCTGCTAAATAATTCCTCGAGTTTAGCCTGAGCATCATTTGTTGTGTCTTTAACTACTGTTTTGTTGGTTGTATACTCTTGTAGATGCTGGGTGAGAATCTTTACCCTCTCGTGGAACAATTGGAGCCTGACAATGCTGCCAAAGTTACAGGCATGCTTCTGGAGATGGAGACTGAAGTTCTGCACTTGCTTGAGTCACTAGAGGCCCTCAAAGTTACAGCAGCAGTAGGCTGGCGGTGCTGCTGATCAGCTGTCTTCATTGTCACTTGAGTGGAATATAGGACGAACAAACAGCTGATACTACCAGACCAGACCATGCTCTTGAAGCATTCATGGACCATGGTTGTTTTGAATTAAATTACTTTAAACATTATGCATATATGGAGTTAAACATTGAATTCTAATATGTTTTAAACTTTCATTATTTGTTCTTCTTTTGTGCTTTTGTCTAGCTGATCAGTCAAACTTATGTGGTTTTGACCTTTTTTCCTTACTTTCCTAATTGACAACAGATATGCAGCTTGGAATTAGCCCAATGTGGCTTGGTTAGTTTTTCCAAACTTGATGTGTGGATGAAAGTGTTGAGTGGATATTACTAAATTGCAAAGTTTTAGTTTCTAGTTTTGATTAAATTGGGCTTGAAATAGAATGCTTTAGTTTGAAATAGAACACTTACTAGATTGCACGATTTTAGTTTCTAATTTGTTTTCTGTTTGCTGTTATTTTTTGTTTTTTCTTCTATAGCAACATTGCAAGAGTCTACATAAGAGTTTATCTCTCCAAAAGGAAAGATTTGGCAGTCTGCTGCTTCCTTTGGTGCGACGGAAGCGTTTGCGAGGGAAAATTCCGTCAGAAATCGTTTGCGAGGAGTGTTTTCCCGACCGAATTTTGTCCGTCAGAAATTTCGTCGGAAATGCGTATTAGCGACCGATTTTCCTGCTTTTGCGAGGGATTTTTCCCTCGAAAAGCACCGAAATTCTTGTAGTGGAAGGATAAAATAGTCAGTGACACATAAATGATTTAAGTGAGCGATTTGGAAATCGATGGAGAACAAAATCAATAGCATGTTACTAAAATGAAAACCTAATAATGGAGAAAGAAATAAAAATCAATGGAATCACGAGCTTGGGCTTGCGTGGAAGATTTGGAACTGATTTGCGAGCGACCCTTAAATTGGAGAGGAACTGGTTTGGGAGGGTAGCGATTTGGAGGCTAGGTTAAGGAACCGATTTGAGAGAGTGGTAGGAAAAGGAGTGAGAAAGGAAAAAACGGAGCCAGGAAGGAAAAAACTGAGAGAGAAGCGAGGTTGGGATCTGAGGTTGAGAGCGCAAGGGTTGGTTTTAGTAATTACTTTTAAAAGTTATAACATTTTAAGTCAGACATTTTTCTGCCCGACTTGAAAACGATGCACGCCAGAAAAAAAAATTTCACATTTATTACAAGTTTGCTACCGCGTCTATGTTTTAAGTCAGACATCAAAGAGTCCGACTTTAAAGGTATAATTATTTTCCTGATTTTGCACTAGAAGTCTCTTTCCTGGTGATGGTTCCTTGATAGGTCTAGGGACCACAGTGTTTCTATTATGAGTGGCATGTTTCCCCAGGTATATATCTGTATTGGCCCGAAATAGTCCTCGATTTTGTCGATATGTATATGGATTAGGGCACCCCCGGTGCCCTTGTTTATATATAAATACTAGTACTATACCCGTGCATCCGCACGGGCCGATCGCGTTATGTCATATGATTACCTCAAATAGAAACGCTAGTTTGAAATCTCATTAATCTAAAATCAATTGTTAAATATAGAGGATGACTTGCATACAGACATGTGCTGTCGTGTTCTTGTTAGGAATGAATTTAGACAGTATTTAAATAGTCTGAACATTACCCCGTGAAAATAAAGAAAAATTTAAAGTAGATAAAAAAGGAGTTTCAAATAAAAAATTGATAAATATTAAAACTAAAAATGTAAAAGTATCATTTAAAAACAATATGTGCTTTTAGCCTGCTTATTTTTCAGATAGTAGGTTTATAGTAGTCTTCCAAAAATTTAATTATCAATGACAAATATTAATATTTTGTCTTTTTATATATTTGTCCCGTGTGTTTTTATATATCATTGCAGTTATCTCATAGTTTCAATTGATTATTTGAGTTGATTAGTAGATTATTGCAGTTATCCCATATTTTTATATTAGATTATTTGAGTTGATTAGTAGATTATAGTAGATTATTGCAGTTATCACGTGTTTTTTTAGATAGTAGCTTTATAGTAGTTTTCCAAAATTATAATTATCAATGGTAAATATTAATTATAAACTGTCAAAAAAATTATAAATATCAATGGTAAATATTAATCCCGTGTTTTTTTATATATCACTGCAGTTAACCCGTGTTTTTTATTTATCAGTGCAGTTATCTCGTAGTTTCAATTGATTATTTTAGTTGATTAGTAGATTATAGTAGATAATAAAAGTTAGATATTAGATTATCAATAAGAGATATTTGTTTTAAATATTAATTACTAATTTAAATAGTCATTAAGTCTTCTTGTTTTTTAGATAGTAGGTTTATAGTAGTAGTCTTCAAAAGCAGTGTTTGTATAAATTTAGAAATTTAGTTAAAAGAATTAAAGTGAAGTGATAAGAGAAAGAGAATAATTATATATGGGAAAAGTAAAGTAAAAAGAAAAAAAGGAAGAAAGAGAGTGTAAAAGAAAAGTGAAAATGAGAAAAGAGAGTGTAAGAAGAAAGAGAAAAAAGGAAGAAAGAAGGTGTAAGAGAAAAGTGAAAAGTAAGAAAGAGGGTGTAAGAATAAAGAGAAAAAAAAAGAAGAAATAGAGTGTAATGACAATTTTACCCTAAAAAATTTGAGGTGTCTTTTAGATAGAATGAGAGTATTGGTAAAATCATATGTGGTGATTTTGTATAAATCTATAGTAGATGTCATTTGCTTTTCAAAAAAAAAAACTCAATGATAAAGTGACAGAATTCATTCAAGTACATAGTATCTATCAATACTAAATGCATGTTCAAACATACAATATGGTAAGGAAAAATTCAGGGAGAGAATAGGGTATATGTTATGTTGAATGTTCAAGGCCCGCCATAAGTTACAGTGAGGGCTTATGGTATCTCAGGGTCGGCCCAAGACTCAAGCAACTAAAGTAACGACTTTGAGTCTCAAAAAAAAATTTGGTAAAAAAGGGTGCCTAAAAATTCAATGTTATGTATATAAATAAACAAGTTCGATTGTTCGCCCATAAATGACTGCAACACGTTTGGTTGGTAAATGTCCTTTTCTTCTCATTTTCCCGGGTTTCGATCTTTTGAGTGTAATATATTGCTATCATTTTTAATTTATATATGTTTGTCCCTTATATAGGTTAATTTATACATGGAGCCAAATATCGATAGCTTTTCCATTTTTTTGAGTTATCATGTCATTGGACCGACCCTTGTTGGTAATAGCTTTTCCATTTAACATATCTTTATTCTAATGTAACCAATCTTTTTTCTCTTCTCGCTAAAAAAACGTTCGTTCTCTTCAGAAAATATGCAAAATCATGGTCAATGCTTGAATTTATTTTACCCCAATTTTAGATTGAATTAAAGATATTCGTTTATTCATTTATTTTTATCCAACTTAAATTATTTAATTGTTTTTAAACAACCTTAAATTATTTATTTATTTTTACCCAACTTAAATTATTCATTCAATAAGTTATTCAAATAGTATTTTTAATGAGAGTTGGCTTTTTTTGTCAGAATGGTTTTCTTGTTAAAACGATGCTCGACATTTTTTTAATTTCCTAAAAAACAATTTTTTTACACTAAAATAAAGAAAATAAAGTTCAAATTATATTGAATCGAATACTAAGAGTTCACACTGTTTTATTTTTTCATAGGTCTCATGTCAAAGTTCGCTTTAGGTATCCGTAATCGTTGGGCCAACCCCGGTTAACTGTGTAGGCAATATTTCATTTAACGAAAGTTCACCAAATGATCTACATGAATCAAATGATATTTGTAATAATATTGGTGAGAGAGTACCAGCTAGTCAAATTCTGAGCCTTCAAGTGAGGGTTGGGAGCCTTCTGCAAATATTTAAATGCCTTTTCCTCGGTGCATTGATCACCACCTCGGTGCATTAAACAAGATATACTATAATTAAAAGTTACCTTGTTTGTTGTCAGAAAAGGTTTCAAGGTTGCCTTTTCCCAAGTTTATATTTCTGTTACCTGAAAACCAAATAAGATATCAAACTCATGACAGCATATTTTAATTAAAATAATATGGTGATTCTTAGAATATGTTACACTACAAAAGAAATTCATATTAGCGACGGATATTAGTGACGAAACACATAGGTAGCGACGGATTTAGCAACATTAGCGACCGAATAGTGACTTTATCTTTTTAGACTTTTTAGCGATGGAACTTAGGGTCATTAGCGACGGACTAGCCGTCGCTATAGGGAGGCGGGAATTTTTTAAAAAAAAAGCACACAATTCAAGGATTTAGCGACGGATTTTAGGATCATTAGCGGCGGATTTAGTCGCCGCTATAGGGAGGCGGGAATTCAAAAAAAAATGGCACGCGACTCAAAGCTTTAGCGACGGATTTTAGCTTCATTAGTGATGGATTTGGATGCTTGTAGCGACGGCATAGTCGTTGCTCAAAGTCAGTTTTTTTTATAAACCTGAATTCTATCTTTCCTCATTTCTTCCTCTTTTCTCTTTCATATCTTCTTCTTCTTCTCTGTTTTCATTTCCTCTTACCTCACGAAAAACCCTCTCTTTCTCACGAAAATCTCTTCCTTTTCACCACCACCATCATCTTCTCTCTTTTTCTCTCTCACGAACCTTCTCTCTCTCACGAACCATTTCTCTCTATAACATTCCCGCCCTCTCCTCAACCACAACCAAAACCACAACCTCTCTCTCTCGCCGGAGTCCTCCCTTCACCAACACTAAGCAACCACCACTAGAGTCAGATGATGCCATTGTACAAATTTTGCTGTTAAATTGGTGGCCAACCTAGCAGTAGAAACTCTTATTAAGGCTATGTTATTTGATCCTCTTCTAATGCAGATGTTTTGTTTATTTTTCTTTTTGCATTTATTTTTCTCCATGCTTAACGAATTCTGGAAGCAATTTTTTTTTAAAAAAAATATATATACTTGGTTAGCGAGGGATTTTTCCCTCGCAAAATAGCGACGGATTAAAATTTTGTCGCTAAACGTTTAGCATCAAGGGTTTTAGCGACTGAACCGGTCCGTCGCTAATTGCTGTTATCGAGGGAAAAATAGCAGTTAGCGACGGAAACAGTCGTTGCTAATACTCTGTTTTTTTGTAGTGTTAGGAAATAAACAATAACAAATTGTCATGAAATCAATGTTCAATGATGTGAGTACCTTCCTCTCCATTTGAATTTGAAAAAAGACAATGTAAACCTTAAACCGGATTCTCTAGACTTGCAATGTGTTTTCAGATCAGAGAAACAACACAGCGAAAGAAGAACAAAAAAAACGAAAGAAAATGAAAGTCAGTTTGAGCAGCATTTGAGATTTCTAGAAGCTTTTGCACAAAAATAAAATACAAATTAAAAAGCCATGAAAGAGAAAATAGGGTTCACCTCTATATCCATTGCCGAAAGAATGCGTGAGAGGCAGCAAGTGAATGTGCGAGGGTGGGTGAGAAGTCTGAGATAGGGAGGGAGTCTGAGACAGACAGAGAGAGAGAGAGAGAGAGAGAGAGAGAGAGAGAGAGAGAGAGAGAGAGAGAGGGGGGAAGAGAGAGAGAGAGAGAGGTACAAAGGAAAATATATTCCGACGGATTTGGTTCCGTCGCTTATTTTTGTAGCTAAATCAGGCTTTTCTTGTAGTAAATACAACAAGACTCATCATCATCCCTTTGAATTTTTGTTTCCTAACAAAATTAGAGTTCAGGAAAAACGACTATGCACAAACCTTCTAGAATTTCTCAATAAGTTTATACAAATCTAAATTCCTCTAAATAACGTTTTTCAGCAAAATCATGCCATGACTGGTATCCTCGTTCCCCACCATCATCTTTAGATTTGTAAAAAAATGAAATCAATCAAACATCTACATTTTCTCCAGTCTTTTACTTTCCTTGACTCACACTTTGGAAGAGTTAGGGAATCCATCGCTGAGGAATAGAGTTCCTTCCTCACCATAATCGTTTGAAGAAAAATGAATCAAATGTTCAAGCTTACAAAAGTTTCACAACACACTTTATTTATTTATTTATTTATTTTTTATTTTTCCTTTATAAGTGTTGGGTGTATTTGGGTGTTCATAGGTCTTTTTTGAGACTTTTAACTACGTCCCTTCTTTTCTCTTAGGCTAAACTTCTAATGAACCAACACTAATGTTGAATTATAATTAATTATACATTCAATTGATTATTACTTGCAATGAAAGATAAAGGACTTAGTAAATGAATCAACAAATGCAATATTGCAAAATCATGAAATTCATTTATTTATAGTTTGGAGTACAAAGCACGAATTTCTCTCATGATCTTGCATTCATGCCACCTATACGGAGCTCTTGACCTGGCCATGGCTTTATACAAAAGGTTGAAATACACAAGTTCCACAATTACAAACATCCATAAAGCTTATAACAAAGGAAAACAACAAAAGGAGTGGTAACTAGGACCACTTATTTAGTAGATAGTTAATATGGTTCTTTAGACACGAGTGCCATCTTCTGTTGGAGGGTGCTTCTTGTATGGTGGCTTCTTGTATGGTGGTTTGTAATAAGGTGGCTTGTGCTTGTAAACAGGTGAGAAGTAACCATCTGGGTCGTACTTCTCAGTTGTGGCATCTTTGGTATCAGCAAACCCTAACTGAGGGGTGAGGAAAAGAGCTACAAGGAACAACACTAGCAATGATGAGGAAAAGGAAGCCATATTGCACTGATTATTTCAATGTTGGTGCATAACACACTAAGACTACTAGGGTTTTATACTAGTTTGGGATATCATTATTGGGGTGCAATAATAGGAGTGTCAATATGCAAGACTATCTATTAGATGACTACGACCTACGACCTGTTATATATATATATATATATATATATATATATATATATATATATATATATATATATATATATATATATATATATATAACTCGTGATTATTTATTACATGAATATTTTAGTGAATAGTTTTTTTTAAAAAGCTCACTTAGCTAAAAAGTTGAGCTCTACGCTAGGCCATGTAAAATCATGTAGCTCCAAATGACCTATCTATTTGGTTAACGGGGTATAATTCAAATGCAATTATGGAGACTAATCCAACAAACTATGTAGAATCATACAGATGGCAAAGTTTACCCTCCAATAATTTAATGTTACTCCGTTCTTAGAAGCAGATTTTAATGTTTTTATACAAGTTTTTTTTTTGAAAAAAGTATGTTTTTATACAAAAAGATTTCAGGCCTTAGTTTATTTAAGCTTGAGCCGATAAGCTTCTTTAAAAGATAAACATATGACTAATTTAATAACTTATTACAAAGTATGTTTGGATGTCCCTGCCATGATTTTAAAAAGGCATGTCATAAAAGACTCATACGTATATTGTCCTCGCTGCCTATTACATTTCACTTTTAAAAATCATTTTGTTTCATTTTATTTTACTTGTTCAAAGTTCAATAGAACATTAATATTTTTGTTGTGTCAATAATACTGTAAAAAAATTATTGTAGAAAAAGAAAACAGGTAGAATTAAGTAATAAATAGTTAATAATATCATAGGAGAAAGATAAATAATTTAATCAAATTTTCTATCTTTTTCCTTTTGTTGAATAAACTCTTTTAAAGTGATATAAAAAATTGATAGTTTTGGAGTGCCAACCTATTTGGATATATATCCTTAGTTTTAAAAAAATAATAAATAAATTTCATTAAAATAATACAAATTATTAATTTTTTAATATATTGTGAAAAAGTCTATATATTAAAATATATTAAAAAATTAATAATTTGTATTATTTTAATGAAATTTATTTATTTTAATATATTGTGAAAGAGTACTGAGAACAAGTCTTAATCTACCCTAGGACACGGGGGTCGACCCGGTGCTCCTGAGTTCAATTTCCGTAATGGACAAACTCGGTGTTGGCCAATGCGGAATTTGATCCTAAACATGAGCAGAGATTAGTCTTTCGTTGAAAGCGTTGGGATACTTCGTGGGTAGCTAGCGTAACGATGGTCCGAACCAAAAAAGAGTACCGAGAACAAGTACTTAAACATCTTAACAATATTTATACCTAAAAAAATCCATGACATATATATATATATATATATATATATATATATATATATATATATATATATATTGGATTTAATTGTCAAATACCTAAGTTTTGTTAGCCAACGGCTATATTTCTAGAATGTAAGCTGTTGGTACAAATTGTAATTAGTTAAGTTGTTACTACCTATCTAACAACTATAACTAACTTTAGAAGTTTGTTAAAACTAATAACAAACTTCATTAACATTGTATATATAGCTATGATAGCAGAATGTAAATACACAGAGATTTCATTAATAAAATTTTCAGGCTTTTACAGTTTTATACCCTAAGTCTTCTCTGCTTTTCTTTTCTTCTACGTAAGCTTTCTTCAGGATTCTGGTTTTGAGATTCCAAGTGAGACAGCCCCATCAACAAGTGGTTGAAGGCAAAACCTCATAAAGAAAGAGAACCAAAACAGCAAGTAAGAAACCATTGTTCAGTGACTGAATAAACATAGATATATACAAAGAAAACTCAGAGAGTAAGAAAGGGTTTTTTTACCTGTTTTCTCAAGGGAGAAACAATCTGGAATATGCGTGTGTTCTTCAAGGCGTGAAGAACCATTTCTACCAAACTCAGTTCATGCAAACAGCATCAAACAGGTGTTAAAGGGTTTCTGTGCGAAACAGAACCTACAAACAACAATCAAAGGTAAATATCAAGCGTGATTTTACCTGTTGAAGCTTCTCAGAAGCAGATCCCTCAAGATCTGTACCTGTACAGTGCAAGACCAGAGTTAGGGTTTTGTCGAAGCAAAACCTAACAAGAAACAGTCAAGAAAGAAGATAAAGGTTCAGAAATTTTACCTTCTGAAACTGCTAAAGGAAGCCTGTCATCAAGCTTCAAGCACCAGTAACAGAAGCTTCATCATCGAAGCATCACAACCTCAGATCTCAGGTGACTCAGTGTTCAAACCGAAGGGTTCTTCGCATCATCGTCAACAAGGATCATTATCGGTGGAGAGGGACAAGCGTTTCACCGCATCATCACTGCTGGAGCAGCAAGTACAGTGAAATCCTAGAAAGGGTCTGAGAGAGAAGAGGAAAGAACGAAGGATCAGAACCAGAAGACGCAAGAAACAGTTTCTTGGGTTTCTGAAGAGAAACCCTAATTTCAGCCTTTTATACACCGGGTCAAAACACAACCCGCGTGTTGTAACAGTTCCGGGTTATGGGTGCTGCATGGGTCAAGCCTGATCCAGCAGCAATACAAGTGGTATAAGCATTGGGCCTGCAATAGAAAGTGCTGGTTGCACCCCCCACAATCAAGTAAAGCAACCTGCAGCAAAATCAATATCAATTGGTCAAATTTACAACACGGTATCATAGAGCAAGACGATTCAGGGACAATTACTAAACTCAAATCCAGTTCTTAATATTCTTTCATTATCTTTACAAGTTTCTGTTGCCTGCACAGTAAGTGACTGTGTAGGTGTGTTATTTTGACAGTTTTAAGTGTTCTGAAACGGGTGATAGAAAGTCCAAATCAAGGTTTCAAACCAGCATGTCAAGTGCAAGTCTGTCCACCCAGATTCCCAAGCTAAATGGGAAAAACTGGGATAGATGGTATTTGCAAATGGAAGCCATCTTTGGATTCCATGATGTTCTAGATATTGTTCAAGAAGGGGTTCCTGAGCTACCTGAGGAACCAACTCCTGCACAAACAGTTGAACACAAGGAGAATACAAAAAAGGACTGGAAGACCCTCTATCTCATACACCAGGGGTGTGATGAGAGCAACTTTGACAGAATTAGAGGCATAAAAGTCTCTAAAACTGCCTGGGATCTCCTTGACAAATATTACAATGGGGCTGCCCCAGTCAAGGAAGAAAAACTGCAGTCCTTAAGAAAGCAGTATGAGAACCTGAACATGCAGGAAAATGAAAGCATCACTGACTTCTTTGGAAAACTAAAGAAGATAACAAATGCAATGAGTCTCAATGGGGAAACTCTATCTGAATTAACTGTTTGTAAAAAGGTTCTTAGATCTCTAACAAGGAAGTTTGGATTTTTTGTAAACAGTATAGAAGACACTAACAAGCCAGCAGATTTGAAGATTGAAGACCTTCAGTAGAAGCTTGAAGCAAAAGAAATCAGACTGAATCTTTTGATGGGTGAAACTGAGGAAGACCAAGCCTTGTTTGCAGGCAAAGGCAAGGGCAAGAAAGGCAACACCCAACCACCAAATATTGGTCCAAAGGTAAGGGAGGAAAACCCAAAGGTAAGGGGAATTCCTCCAAGAAAAACTTTGACTCAAGTAAGAAAAAGGACAAGTCTAAGGTACAATGCTACAGGTGTGATAACTATGGGCATTATGCCACATAATGTCCTACTAAGAAAAATGGCAAACCTAAAGAGTCTGAGGAGGAGGCCAACGTGGCCAAGGAAGACTCAGACACTGAATGCACTCCTGTGGCATTCAGTATGATTTCTGACTATGAATATGAGACAGAAACTGACAGCAATAAGAATGAATTAGAACCTAAGGCTGAAACTAGTGTATCTGATATTAATCTAAGTATAAACTCAGATTATGTTGTTTTAGTAGTTACTATAGGGAATGGTAATACTATAACTGAATTATGGTACCTAGACTCTGCATGTTCTAACCATTTAACAGGTAACAAAGAATGGTTGGTGGACTTCAACCCAAACAAGAAGAGCACTATTAAATGTGCAAGTAACAGATCTATTGAAGCATCAGGTATGGGTAATGTAATGTTCACAAAGGATGATGGACAGGTAGTAATTATCCATGATGTATACTATGTTCCTGGCATAAGCTGCAACTTAATTAGTCTAGGACAATTGGTTGAAAAAGGTTTTTCAATAATCACGAAGGATTTAAAACTAACTGTTTTTGATACTAAGGATAAACCAGTTTTAACAAGTCCTCTAGCCAAAAATAGAACTTTCAGGACTAGTATTAGCACATCAACAGCTGAGTGTTTTAGTGCTACAACTAGTACTGAAAGTGAGCTTTGGCATAGAAGACTTGGGCACTTAAACTTTGGTAGTTTAACTAAACTGAGTACTAAAGGTTTAGTTAAAGGTCTACCTAAGATTGAGGCACCTAATGGGGTATGTACCACATGTCTAATGGGTAAACAGCCTAGAAACAAATTCCAGGCAGAACTAGCTAATAGATCTAAAGACCTATTGCATGTTGTTTACTCAGATATATGTGGACCTTTTGATGTTTTATCTCTTAGTAACAATAAGTATTTTCTGACCTTTATAGATGAGTATTCTAGAAGACTGTGGATGTATCTAATCAAAACAAAAGGAGAGGCCCTGTTGATATTCAAGCAGTTCCTAGAAATGTCAGAAAGGCAAAGTAGCAGAAAATTGAAGATCCTAAGGACAGATGGTGGTGGTGAGTATACTTCAAAGGAGTTTGAAGAATACTGCACCAGCAAAGGAATTGTTCATGAAGTTACCTCCCCATACACTCCACAACACAATGGAGTGGCTGAAAGGAGAAACAGAAGCTTACTTGACATGGCTAGATCCATGGTCAACCACAAAGGATTACCAAAGAGTTTTTGGGGTGAAGCAGTCAACACTGCTGCTTACATCCTAAACAGATGCCCTACTAAAAGGATAGATGGGAAAGTTCCAGAGGAATTTTGGATGGGTGACAAGCCAAGTGTGGCACACCTAAGGATTTTTGGTTCCTTATGCTATGGTCATGTTCCAGATCAAAAGAGAAAGAAGTTGGAAGACAAGAGCAAACATCTTATCCTAATTGGGTACCATCCTACAGGGGCCTACAGGTTGTTTAACCTTATAAACGGTTAAACAACAAGGTAGAGATCTCTAGGGATGTTACTATTTTAGAAAATGAGCAATGGGATTGGAGCACTGCTGAACAACCTAATTCAGGTCAACCTTTTGAGAAAGAAGGCACGAATTATACACCTGAAGTACTCCATCAGAATGATGAAGACAATTCTGACTTTAAAGATATGCCCGATATACATACTCCAGATCTGCCTCCTCAAAATGAGGAGCCTGAAACTCCAAGTCCAGAACCTGTGCAACCAGAATTGGCAAGAGGGCAGAGGTTGAGACAACCACCTAGAAGGTTGGCAGATTTTGAACTTGTGACTGATAGTGAAGTAAGTGAAGAGGGAAACCTCATTCACTATGCCATGCTAGCTGATGCAGAACCTATAGACCACTATAAGACTCTAAAACAAGAAAAGTGGAGATTGGCAATGGTTGAAGAGTTGAACTCTATTGAGAAGAATGGCACTTGGTCTCTAACTCAGCTACCTAAGGGAAAGAAAGCTATCAGTGTGAAGTGGATCTTCAAACTAAAGCTGGATCCCAAGGGTGACATTGTAAAATACAAAGCTAGGTTGGTGGCTAAAGGGTTTCAACAGAAAGAAGGCATTGACTACACTGAAGTGTTTCCCCCAGTTGCAAGGCATGAAACTATAAGGTTGGTGACTGCCCTAGCTTGCAACAAAGGGTGGAAACTTTACCACATGGATGTTAAATCAGCCTTTCTGAATGGGCCACTTGAAGAAACTGTGTTCATCAAGCAGCCACCTGGTTTTGAAGTTAAAGGCAAGGAGGATATGGTATTCCAACTACACAAGGCTCTATACGGGTTGAAACAGGCTCCAAGGGCCTGGAACAAGAGGATAGACCTGTTCTTTACTGAAAATGGTTTCACCAAATGTTCAAATGAGTATGGGGTCTATGTGAAGGGAAACTTACAGAATTATCTCCTATTGGTATGCTTGTATGTAGACGATCTACATGTCACAGGGAACTGTGCTAAGGAGATTGATTGTTTCAAAACCTCTATGAAACAGGAGTTTGAAATGACAGACCTAGGTAAGTTGACCTACTTCCTAGGGCTGGAATTTCTAAGAGTACCTGAGGGTATTATTTTACGTCAACTTAAATATGCTAAAGAGATTTTGGCAAGATTTGAATTGGCAGAATGCAACTCTGCTAGCAATCCAGCAGAGGGTGTGCTGGGAAAAAAGGAAGTTGAACTGGGTTGTATGGTGGACACTACTTACTATAGGCAAATGATTGGCTCATTGAGATATCTGTGTCATAGCAGACCAGATATCTTATTTGCCACAGGTATGGTAAGTAGGTTCATGAATGAACCCAGACAAATACACTTAAATGCTACAAAACGAATATTGAGGTACATCAAAGGTACACTCAATTATGGTATTTTCTTTCCTAAGAAATATGATGATAACAAGCTAAGCCTAGTGGGATTCTCTGACTCTGACTGGTGTGGAGACCATGTGGACAAAAGAAGCACCTCTGGGTACCTCTTTAAGTTTCAGGGAGCTTCCATATCTTGGAGCTCCAAGAAACAGAATATTGTGGCTCTGTCCTCCTGTGAGGCAGAGTATGTTGCTGGGTGTGCTGCTGCAACTCAAGCAACATGGCTGGAAGAATTGATAAAGGAGCTACAGGTTGACCTAAGTCAACCCCCTACATTGATGATAGACAACAAGTCAGCACTTAGTCTAGCAAGGAATCCTGGTTCACATGGCAGAACCAAACATATCCAAGCAAGGTTTCACTACCTAAGGGACCAAGTAACTAATGGAAGGCTACAAGTTGAGTATTGTTCTACAAAGGAGCAGCTAGCTGACCTATTTACAAAAGCTCTCAAAGGAGAAACTTTTGTGAAACTTAGAAGAGAGATTGGACTGGTTACTTTCTAACTAAGAAAGCAACCGTAAAGCTACTACTTGGGGGCTTGTCTCAAGTGTTTTTTTCAAAAGACTACACCATGGGTCTGTCCTGATGATTTCCTATCTCTATCTAAGTTTCCATTTCAGTTTTAGGATTCCTAAGTATAGGTTTTTGAAATTAAGGGAAGGTATTGGATTTAATTGTCAAATACCTAAGTTTTGTTAGCCAACGGCTATATTTCTAGAATGTAAGCTGTTGGTACAAGTTGTAATTAGTTAAGTTGTTACTACCTATCTAACAACTATAACTAACTTAAGAAGTTTGTTAAAACTAATAACAAACTTCATTAACATTGTATATATAGCTATGATAGCAGAATGTAAATGTAACGCCCCAAAAATATTTATCTACTTATTTAATTAAATAAGGTGCGTGTGGTAGGAATAATATTTTTGTATTCACTTGTTTGATTTATTAATTGTTTATTAATTAATTTGGGGTTGTTATGTGATAAAAATAATATAGGGAATATGTGTAATTGAGTTGATGTGTTAGTGCATAATGGGTTAGAAATAATTAAGTGGAGTGGGTGAGCCCACAAGGGTATGCGAAGTGTCCAAGGAAAATAGCCCATAGAGTGTGATGCTTACTTAAGTGAATTAGGTTAGGATTTTGTATGACAATTAGAAATCAAAACTTGAATAGAAGTGAGAGGTGAGGAGAGAGGCGGCGGCTAGCATCAAGAGAGAGAGAGGAGAAAACGTGATCATCAAGCATCAAGGGAGAGAGATAGGCGTAGCACTCAAAGGAGAGAAGGAAGGCTAAGATTTCACTCTTCTCCTAATCTAGGGTTTCGACTTCTACATCCTAAGGTAAGGGTGAGATTCATGTTTGATAATGTTTCATAGGAAGGGTTGTATGAGAGTTAGGGTTGTGGGTAGTCATCATGTGTGTTGCATGTCTATTGGATATTTGATGATTTACTTTGATGATTTACCTTGATGATCCATTGATTTCTCCTATCACATGATTGATACCCTATGCTAAATGTTATGTTTGATCCATCATCCCCTTAGTTGATCGATTTTCCAATATGTAATTGTTGATTGATTCCCTATGTGACCCTACGTGATTTCAGGCCTAGGTGAGCACCCTTATGCGAATTGATTTGATATGTAGTCTTGTGTATTTGCCATGTACTGAATGATGTTTTGTGTGATTAACATGAACAAGTCCTAAAATTAGAATATGCCTCACCATGATCTTAAAAGATAAGGAATCGTATGTGTTTTCATGAGATGCAGAAAACTGTTTTCAAAAATGCTGTTGCCACCCCAAAAACCGTTTCTAAAGATGCTGAACGTTCCAAAACTGTTTCCGAAAACTGTGTTGCTATTCCAAAACTGTTTCCGAAAATCACTATGGTTGTCCCTAATTTTATGCACCGTTCCAATCCTTATGGAGAATCCCTATCTTTAAGATGTGACCCTATTTTATGGGTTGTTGCCAATTTTTGTGGAAGAATCCCTATCTTTAAGATGTGACCCTATTTTATGGGTTGTTGCCAATTTTTGTGGAAGAATCCATATCTTTAAGATGTGACCCTATTTTGAGGAAAATCCCTAATTAAATGAAGCAATCCTATTTTTGTGGAAAAATCTCTCTCTTTACGAAACCAAGCCTAGTTGTGGATTATTACTAAATGATTGCGAGTCATCCCTAGTGTTGTAGTCGCCCCAATTTGTGGAATGTCTCCTAGTGCCTTAGTGCTTAATGTCGTTGTTTCGTTATTCCGTTGTCAAGTTGTCGTCGTTGCCTCGTTGTTGCCTAGGATGCGAATTGTGTTGTCGTGTTTATATTGTTGTTGATATGTTGTTATTATTGCTGCACACGTTGGATTGCCCCATTTACGGGCATGGTCTATGTTGTTGTTGTTGTCGCGTTGTTGTTGTTGTTGTTGTCATGTTGTTGTTTGCCAGGTTGTTGTTGTCATTGCGTCGCATGCACATCATTTGCATATGGGGATAGTTGGCCCCGACACGTTGGATTGCCTCATTTGGCATGGATTAAGTTCGAAGCCTCATTTGGCTGGACCCGGTACCACATGCATTATAGGGTAGTTGGCCCTCTGTTGAGTCGCATTTGCATTTGCACTGCATGATTGAAGTCACCGACGGTGGTGACATGTCCTTGTTGTATACCTATTGTTGTGATCATGTAATGACCATTATGTTGTTGTAAGTTGATTGTCGTTGTTGTAGATTAACCGATTGTTGTCGTATGCTGACTGTTGTGGCTACAACTAAGTGTGATGATTCCCTGATATCCTGACTTGTGCATACAATCTTTCATATGATCTTTTATTCGATGTGATATCTCACCCCTTTTGTGGTTGTTACTTTTATAGGTGAGTCCGAGTGAAGATTGAAGTCTTCCTTGCGTCTGGTGTCGTCTGCTCCGATAGGTAGCACTTGGGGAAGGGTCGATTACTGTGTTTACTTATATTTCAGTTGATGTTGAATCTTTTAGTAATTGGTACACTTGCACTTTGTCGGTTGTTGATGTTTTGACGATGTTGAATATTTCCACTGCATGTTTTGAGAAAACTATGAGGTTTTGTTTTACGTTGAAAAATGTGACACTCTTTTGGCGCGAAAAACTCTGATAAATTATGAATAAAACGATGTAATAACGGGTAACAAGACTCGAGGATTATAAAACTAAAGACTCAACAACTTGGTCGGACAGACCGAACTGCTCTGATACCACTAATGTAACACCCCCTTCTAATTAACTACTATTAAATAATTGAAATCAGAGTTTTTCGAAAAACCTTTTGAGCACAACCACAAGAAGGTGCCACATTTCAAAACAACAACATATAATAACGCCAATTTGACTCATAAAACCATAAGGCACGATACATAGCACCACAAATATTCTATTTAGTTTACATCAACGTAATTATAATAATCATCGCAGCGGAATAACATCAGGTATTGAAGTATCAAAATACATCACCAAAATAGAAGTTTAAAACATCAGATAAAACGACAAATAAACTAAGACGCCCCCCGGTGCTACGTATCAGAGCAGACTCAACCAACTAGAAGGAGGTACTAGATCACCTTCACTCGCTATCACCTGCACGTTGCCGACATAAGAAGCAACATAAAAGCAGTAGGGTGAGTCTCTTTACATAAATAATAACAAATAAGATAAGCCTCATATTAGAGAAGGCAACTAAATACACCAAATCACAACAGCGACAACATACACCATTAATTTTCAATCACCAAGAGACAACACCGAATGTATGAATAGTGCATGAAATGCAACCCAACTCCAAGGGCATATGCATGTGGATCCATCATCACCTTAATAATAGCCTTGAGGGCACTCACCAAAATAAGGCCGAAGCCTTCTGCTCACCAATCATTTATCATAAGGCCGAAGCCTTCTGCTCACCAATAAATGCACATGATTATGTGACGCCGTGAACAATGCCCCATACACACCAAAATCACCACAACAATGCAATAGCATGCTCACCAATAATTTGATTAACTCACCAATAGTTTTATTAACTCACCAACACCAAAAGAAATGTCATAGACCACTCACCAATAATTTACTTCGCCATTTTATACATATATATCACCATTTATACAACTCCATTTATAGTTCTAAGGCTAACACACCAATTACACCACTCCCCAAGTAAATATGGATTAAGTTGTCACAAAAGGACTAAAACAACACCATAAGGACCTAAACAGCACCAAAGGACTAGAACAGCACCATAAGGACTAAAACAGCACCATAATCAAGCAACACTAACTTAGACACAATTTAAGACACCAACTTAGACATCAACTTAGACACCAACTTAGACACCAACTTAGACATCAACTTAGACACAACACACCGGGCAGCCAAAACTGGCGCCCTGCACTTAGACACAGGCGCACATCATGCGCCCTGGGCAGCCAAAACTGGCACCCTGCAAGCCACGCACCACACACCAGCACAGGGCACCATCTGGCGCCCTGGGGCAGCCACATGGGCGCCCCAAAACAGCAACACAGTGCTACTCACCGGGCGCCGAAACTTGGTGCAAGGGGCAGCCACAGTGGCGCCCCAACAGCAACACACACCGGCGCCAGGCGCCAAAACAGACACAAGGGGCAGCCACATTTGGCGCCCCACATCAAGACATCAAGCACGCACAAGGGGCTGCCACAGTTTGGCGCCCACCCACCGAGACACCACACCACAAGGCAACATGGGCACACCATTTTTGGCGCTCTTGCCTCACGCACCATCATCTACAACGCGCACACACCTAGCCAACAACAACACATACACGCCAAGCACAAGGGCACGCCAATTTGGCGCCCTCACTCCTAGCACACCCACGCCACACCTAGACACGCCTAAACTACACTCAAGACACAACAACACCACAACAAGGCGCCTTGGCACCTACCATCAACCTCACGCAACATATGTATATAACACACCACATAAATTACACAACTCCTCAAGCACCAAGTTCAACTCCAATTTTATTCATGTAATTCATCGAGCACCTAACAATCATCATATTCTCATTCTCAATTTTATTGAACCAATACAACAAACACCTTATATGCATACTTAATCTCAAGTTTATCTCAACACCAAATAACATAGATTCAATCACCAAACAACATAGAATCATCATTTTGAATCTCAACATAATATAAAACACAACAACAATACAATCAATTACTCAATTAATCATCCTAAAACCTAACCCATATGGGTACTAATCTTATAGGTTATTATGGATGAAAGAGAGCCCCCTAACCTTTGAGAATTGAAGAACTTAGCAAGATTCTTAGCAACCCATGAAAATCACCAACAATCCAAGCTCCCTTCCTCTCCAAGCTTCACGCCAACTCCCTCTCCTCCTCCCTCAAGCCGTTCGCGCCCTCTCTCTTCTCACTCTTCTCACTTTCTATTTTTCTTTCTTTTGATTTTGCATAATAAGGGTTTCTCCTAAGACTCCTATAATTTTATTAACTTAACTTGGGCCACCTAACGGTAATGGGCCTTATTTACACCCTCCTAATCACTTAAACACCTCCTGAAATAAAATAAGCTCTAAATTAATTAAATTGCTTAAATAAATATTGTAAGCCTTAAATAACTTAATTAAATAATTAATTAAATTATTTTGGGGCGTTACAACTCTCCCCCACTTAGAATATTTCGTCCTCAAAATTACCTGAATCAAACAACTCTGGATATGCTTCCCGCATCCTACTCTTCAACTCCCAAGTCATATTCTCTCTAGTAGCTCTTAGCCAGACTACCTCCATCAATGCAATTTCCTAGCCTCTAGTTTTAACTGCACCCGTCATTCGATATTTCTTAAGGCTCCTATGACTCTCATTGACTCGATCATCGTCCATTGGTCAAGGTCACTTGAAACTAGCTTAGTTTTAGTAAACTATCAGGCTCTAAACAATCGCTTGGGTAACGGTTAATATCAGACACACCCAGAATCACCCTAATTCATTAACAACTTAGTCTTGGTCGACTAACAGGCTCCAAATGGTCTCCCAGGTACTTTACGTAGTTCTAATTAACTAACAACATCAACCCGGTCGACTATCATCCTCGTTCATACTTATAAATCATTATAAATCATTCTCATTCTAAATTTAACCAATTAAACGCTTAGGGGCCTCGATACCATCCATTCAGCCCTTTGCTCTTCATCCTAACCTTGTCCACTAATAGAGGCAATCTAAACTATTAGCGTATCCTTAGTTCTCTTGTACATTAAGCAACAATTCTTACACACATTCCTACATTCGTACTGCTATGCAAATATTTGAACCTCTAGCTTACCATTGTTTTACTAGACTACCAAAACACAATCAATCCAACATTGGGGTACTATGCTCTCAACACCAATCACTATAAGTTCACTCCATTAAATTCCAAGCTCTAGACTCACTTCCCAAACTCAAAATCCTAATCCTACTTATCTCATTCAACCAATTGATATTTGTCGTTACTAATTATTCTATATTGAATTTCCTAGAAGCATCATTTCAAAAAGTTCCCAATAAAGGTATGATCATACTGTTACTTGTGAGTCCCAACTTAATGTACTGATCTATCTCTTATATTGCCTCACTACTCACTTTTAAATGTAAGCACAAAATACTACTAAAGTTTCAATAAACACAAGAAAACTAAAATAAGATTCGAATGACTTCCTATCATCAAGGAACATGCGCAGAAGAGTACACATAAGCATCTACAAGACACAAATATTTAGAAATTAATAAAAACATGTATGTCACCATGCATAACAAGGAAACCATTGTTAGATAGCATACGATACTTAAGTTAGTAGTTCCTGCCAATTTAAACATAAGCATAACCAGTGATGCAAAAGAAAAATTTAAATCAAACAAATCAGAAAAGATAAAACATGTAGTCATCATCCTCGATCTCTCTATCCTAAGGAATTAACTAACATGTAATTTTACTATTTTCCTGAAAAATAGTATGGAGCATATAATTTTGCCAATACAATTAATTGTGTACCGTAGAGTATACTCAGAATACAAGCACAAAGTACAAAATTTAACTTACCCTTGAACTTCGATATATATATAAAATGAGAACATGAATCATGATTGTGACTGACTAACAGAAAAACAGAGAAATTCATGCTCCAAACATAGCAAGAAAATATTTACTGCAAGTACATTTCAGTATAATAAAAGAGAGAGTGAACAATTCATAGTTTTGTAAGACAAAATAGCGAACATAATCAAACAACTCATTTCTAATAATGTTGATAGTGCTACCACGGAATTTGAGCATCCAGTATCAGAATTTTAGTAGGAGTCAACTGATCTACAACAATCCTGGGTTCTCATCAGAATGAAATAAGAATCATACATATACAGTATACTTATACAATACATCTATTTCATTTAACTAAATCACTTAGAAAATCTTACACGATTTTCAAACTATTAATTTCATTCACGAGTACTTATAATATATTTTTACAAAGGAGATAAATCCTCAACATTCTACACATGTAGTACACGCTATTTCATAACCAGACAAGTTCACAGAATAACTTATAAGGAGCAATTAATCAACATAAACAAAACCAATAAGTTAAAATTAAGGGTGAACACTCTTCTTATTTAATCCATTTGAACTTAGTACATATCCAAAATCTAAATAATAATCATGGGTTATGGTCGCCTCTTTCACTGGTGATGAGTTATTGGGGTGATCAGTCCTTCCTACTCACACAACCAATTAATCAAGGTAACCAAAAACAACAATCATTCAAATTTACCCATACAAATTAAAAGGATTTTTAACTCAGTTCCAGAGTGCAAAGGCGTCGCCACGACTCCACTCTTTTCGACGTAGTTAAAGTTCCTTTAACCACACATATCTTTATATATCAAATACAATAGTCAACCATCTATAATTATTATAACTTAGAGAACAAAATAATAGCATAAGTAAAATAAGATCGACAATCAAATTGCAATTCGCTACGCCTAATTCTACAAAAAAAATCACTACCTCTATTTGCAATTATGCAAACAAACAAAACAACATATCCACCATTTAAGCAAGAAATCTATTTTCGTGCCTGGAATATTTATGCACATTAATACTCCAATGTGAGCTTAAAATAGCTAGCATAACAATTCAAGAAAGCACCCAATCACTCATGCACAAACTGAGAGTACACAACAAAAGCATGACAGACGCATGAGCGTCGTTCCTCCCGGCCATCTCAACTAATCATTGAAACAAGATTCAAGTCAGAACGAGTAACAAGACTCGAGGATTATAAAACTAAAGACTCAACAACTTGGTCGGACAGACCGAACTGCTTTGATACCACTAATGTAACACCCCCTTCTAATTAACTACTATTAAATAATTGAAATCAGAGTTTTTCGAAAAACCTTTTGAGCACAACCACAAGAGGGTGCCACATTTCAAAACAACAACATATAATAACGCCAATTTGACTCATAAAACCATAAGGCACGATACATAGCACCACAAATATTCTGTTTAGTTTACATCAACGTAATTATAATAATCATCGCAGGGGAATAACATCTGGTATTGAAGTATCAAAATACATCACCAAAATAGAAGTTTAAAACATCAGATAAAACGACAAATAAACTAAGACGCCCCCCGGTGCTACGTATCAGAGCAGACTCAACCAACTAGAAGGAGGTACTAGATCACCTTCACTCGCTATCACCTGCACGTTGCCGACATAAGAAGCAACATAAAAGCAGTAGGGTGAGTCTCTTTACATAAATAATAACAAATAAGATAAGCCTCATATTAGAGAAGGCAACTAAATACACCAAATCACAACAGCGACAACATACACCATTAATTTTCAATCACCAAGAGACAACACCGAATGTATGAATAGTGCATGAAATGCACCCCAACTCCAAGGGCATATGCATGTGGATCCATCATCACCTTAATAATAGCCTTGAGGGCACTCACCAAAATAAGGCCGAAGCCTTCTGCTCACCAATCATTTATCATAAGGCCGAAGCCTTCTGCTCACCAATAAATGCACATGATTATGTGACGCCGTGAACAATGCCCCATACACACCAAAATCACCACAACAATGCAATAGCATGCTCACCAATAATTTGATTAACTCACCAATAGTTTTATTAACTCACCAACACCAAAAGAAATGTCATAGACCACTCACCAATAATTTACTTCGCCATTTTATACATATATATCACCATTTATACAACTCCATTTATAGTTCTAAGGCTAACACACCAATTACACCACTCCCCAAGTAAATATGGATTAAGTTGTCACAAAAGGACTAAAACAACACCATAAGGACCTAAACAGCACCAAAGGACTAGAACAGCACCATAAGGACTAAAACAGCACCATAAGGACTAAAACAGCACCATAATCAAGCAACACTAACTTAGACACAATTTAAGACACCAACTTAGACATCAACTTAGACACCAACTTAGACACCAACTTAGACATCAACTTAGACACAGCACACCGGGCAGCCAAAACTGGCACCCTGCACTTAGACACAGGCGCACATCATGCGCCCTGGGCAGCCAAAACTGGCGCCCTGCAAGCCACACACCACACACCAGCACAGGGCACCATCTGGCGCCCTGGGGCAGCCACATGGGCGCCCCAAAACAGCAACACAGTGCCACTCACCGGGCGCCGAAACTTGGCGCAAGGGGCAGCCACAGTGGCGCCCCAACAGCAACACACACCGGCGCCAGGCACCAAAACAGACACAAGGGGCAGCCACATTTGGCGCCCCACATCAAGACATCAAGCACGCACAAGGGGCTGCCACAGTTTGGCGCCCACCCACCGAGACACCACACCACAAGGAAACATGGGCACACCATTTTTGGCGTCCTTGCCTCACGCACCATCATCTACAACGCGCACACACCTAGCCAACAACAACACATACACGCCAAGCACAAGGGCACGCCAATTTGGCGCCCTCACTCCTAGCACACCCACGCCACACCTAGACACGCCTAAACTACACTCAAGACACAACAACACCACAACAAGGCGCCTTGGCACCTACCATCAACCTCACGCAATATATGTATATAACACACCACATAAATTACACAACTCCTCAAGCACCAAGTTCAACTCCAATTTTATTCATGTAATTCATCGAGCACCTAACAATCATCATATTCTCATTCTCAATTTTATTGAACCAATACAACAAACACCTTATATGCATACTTAATCTCATGTTTATCTCAACACCAAATAACATAGATTCAATCACCAAACAACATAGAATCATCATTTTGAATCTCAACATAATATAAAACACAACAACAATACAATCAATTACTCAATTAATCATCCTAAAACCTAACCCATATGGGTACTAATCTTATAGGTTATTATGGATGAAAGAGAGCCCCCTAACCTTTGAGAATTGAAGAACTTAGCAAGATTCTTAGCAACCCACAAAAATCACCAACAATCCAAGCTCCCTTCCTCTCCAAGCTTCACGCCAACTCCCTCTCCTCCTCCCTCAAGCCGTTCGCGCCCTCTCTCTTCTCACTCTTCTCACTTTCTATTTTTCTTTCTTTTGATTTTGCATAATAAGGGTTTCTCCTAAGACTCCTATAATTTTACTAACTTAACTTGGGCCACCTAACGGTAATGGGCCTTATTTACACCCTCCTAATCACTTAAACACCTCCTGAAATAAAATAAGCTCTAAATTAATTAAATTGCTTAAATAAATATTGTAAGCCTTAAATAACTTAATTAAATAATTAATTAAATTATTTTGGGGTGTTACAGTAAATACACTGAGATTTCATTAATAAAATTTTCAGTCTTTTACAGTTTTATACCCTATGTCTTCTCTGCTTTTCTTTTCTTCTACGTAAGCTTTCTTCAGGATTCTGGTTCTGAGATTCCAAGTGAGACAGCCCCATCAACAAGTGGTTGAAGGCAAAACCTCATAAAGAAAGAGAACCAAAACAGCAAGTAAGAAACCATTGTTCAGTGACTGAATAAACACAGATACAAAGAAAACTCAGAGTAAGAAAGAGTTTTTTTACCTGTTTTCTCAAGGGAGAAACAATCTGGAATATGCGTGTGTTCTTCAAGGCGTGAAGAACCATTTCTACCAAACTCAGTTCATGCAAACAGCATCAAACAGGTGTTAAAGGGTTTCTGTGCGAAACAGAAACTACAAACAGCAATCAAAGGTAAAGATCAAGCGTGATTTTACCTGTTGAAGCTTCTCAGAAGCAGATCCCTCAAGATCTGTACCTGTACAGTGCAAGACCAGAGTTAGGGTTTTGTCGAAGCAAAACCTAACAAGAAACATTCAAGAAAGAAGATAAAGGTTCAGAAATTTTACCTTCTGAAACTGCTAAAGGAAGCTTGTCATCAAGCTTCAAGCACCAGTAACAGAAGCTTCATCATCGAAGCATCACAACCTCAGATCTCAGGTGACTCAGTGTTCAAACCGAAGGGTTCTTCGCATCATCGTCAACAAGGATCATCATCGGTGGATAGGGACAAGCGTTTCACCGCATCATCACTGCTGGAGCAGCAAGTACAGTAAAACCCTAGAAAGGGTCTGAGAGAGAAGAGAAAAGAACGAAGGATCAGAACCAGAAGAAGCAAGAAACAATTTCTTGGGTTTCTGAAGAGAAACCCTAATTTCAGCCTTTTATACACCGGGTCAAAACACAACCCGCGTGTTGTAACAGTTCCGGGTTCTGGGTGTCATATGGGTCAAGCCTGATCCAGCAGCAATACAAGTGGTATAAGCATTGGGCCTCCAATAGAAAGTGCTGGTTGCACCCCACCCCCCCCCCCCCCCCCCACAATCAAGTAAAGCAACCTGCAGCAAAATCAATATCAATTGTTCAAAATTACAACAATATATATATATAGAAGTGAAATTGGATCTTTGTTTTTTTAAAAAAAAGGAAACAAAACCTTTCTCCTCATGGGCTACTTCGATGTGTGAGTGTAAGGTCTCAATTGAGTTCATTTATTAGTTGAATAGTCATTGCATAAAAAAAACAAAATTTGGCGTTGATTATTCAAAAATGGTAGACTAGCTAAGTCGTTCATAGGTCTCATACAGGAAACAAAGACTCGACCAGTAGTAGGACAATTGTTCTGTATCGAGCAGCTTTTTGGTGGACTGCTGTTGGTAGGTCCCTTGCTGTCGTGGCAGTAGGTCAGTGAGCGCCCGGGTGGTACCTGCAAGCCACTCCGACGCTCAAGTCAGTATGAGAGTAAGACTGTGTATATGCAAAGAAAGAGTGTGTACCTCGTGAATGGCTATGCGAGCCGGAATTTATAGGAAATTGTTGTTCGTTGTGGATCATCGGATCAGAGGAGATGATCTGGACCCTCCAAGCGTGATGGGTTTGCATGTTGCGGATATGGGCTGGATCGATTGGGTTGATCCATATCTCATCGCTAATCGCATCCCCTGGTATTGCTAATTGGACCTCTTGGTTGACTCCAGAACAGTTGCCCCCCAAGCCGAGATTATTCCGAAGGATGGTCTTGGCTTGAAGGATTTTCGTCGGTTTGCCGGATCTGTGAGGTTACGCGGGACACTGCCTTTGTAACAACCGTGTTCTGTCATTTTCACTCTCTAGAGTAAAAAGGAGAAATTTTTTCTAAATGTTGCTTTGTCTGTCTTGTCGGGTCGTATGAGATCACTTTGTTGCGACCGTGACTCGCACCTCCTTCGGTGTAATCCTTGCGCCCGGCACCAAGCTAGGGTGACGTATTCTGATGTTGGTGTCGCCTCGTGCCAAATGCTTTCAGGTTGGCGCCCTCTTGGGCGCCTTGTGCCAGGATGCTCTGAGATTGGCTCCCTCTTGGGCACCCTGTGCCATGCCCCCTGATGTTGGTGCCCTCTTGGGCGCCTTGGGCCAAGGTGCTAAGACATCCTGATGTTGGTGCCCTTGTGGGCGCCTTTCCCGGGTGCTTGTTTGTTTTTGAGAGTTGGCGCCCTCCTGGGCGCCTTGGGTGTTGCTCCCTGCTTGCGTGTGCTGGGTGGCTTATCGTGGAGCAGATTTTGCGAGACAAGGTTCGGTGCTCTCGTGGGTGTCTTACTGCATAGTGCTGACTACCCCGTTGCGAAGGATTTACTTTCAGACTGCCCCCTGCCAGGCGCCCCTCTGCCGGGCGCTGCTTGCTCCTGCCAGGCGCCCTCACGGGCGCTGGTTGCTTCTGCCAGCGCCCTCATGGGCGCCCTCCCGGTCCTGCCAGGCGCTCTTATGGGCGCTGGTTGCTTCTGCCAGGCGCCCTCATGGGCGCTGGTTGCTTCTGCCAGGCGCCTTCATGGGCGCTGGTTGCTTCTGCCAGGTGCCCCCCTCCTCCTGCCAGGCGCCCTCATGGGCGCTGGTTGCTACCTTGCAGGCGTCCTCATGGGCGCCCTCCTTGCCAGGCGCCCTCTTGGGTGCCGACCTGTGTAGACGTGTGCTTGGCACTTTACTTTATTTTTTTGCTGCTCATCTGGTCTTTTAGCCTGCTTTTCTTGCTTGACATTTCCACGAGTTTTACCGCTTCTAAATTACTACCCAGGTGATTTGGGCTGTCCTTCGGCTTACATTTCTGGCTTTTTTGTGTTTGAGCACGTCTTAAGGTGACAGGCGTACTGGGCTTGTACGTAGTGGATATGGGCCAAGTTGATCTGCCAGATCCGTGGTGTTGCGCGAAACGCTACCTCCTATAAATAGGCGCGGGTATTTGTCTTGTGGTCCACATTTTCTTTTTTTAAAATTTCGTGGAGGATTAGGGACCAATCCATCATTGGAGCGCTTTCTTGGAGGGTGGAAAGGAGTAGGGACCAAGTAACTGTTAACCCTAGCGCCTACTTCAAGGAGGAGGAAGGAGTAGGGACCAAGTCACCAACCTAGTGCCTCCTTAAAAAGGAGAAGAGGGAGTGGAGTCCACTTGTTTCAACGTCTTCTCTTCCTGGTAAGTATTTGTTGTTCGTTACCGTTTATTTACGTTGTTGACAGTGCCCTCCTGCCAGGCACCCTCATGGGCGCTGGATGCTTCATATCGGCAAGTGTACCAAATCGTTCAAGTAATAAAATCGGTAAGAACCGGATATCGTCCTCAAGGATCGAAGTCAATTTACTAAGACGTTGACAACAGCTAATAGAAACCAAATTAAAAGGGGTTTGTTTGATAATTGTTGAGCTGTCAAGCTCGTAGTAAAGCAATTAAATATTTTTGTGTTTTTAATAATAAAAGCCGAAAAACGAGTTGAAAGAATACGATGGAAAAGAATGCTAGGGACGAATTCCTATTGATTTCACCCTATTGCCACTGATTTAATTTGAAAGTTAATTTCTCTCTCTCTAATCTTGCTATCAAACTCACAACATTAACCAATTCCTGGTTCCTTAGGTAACTAGTCCTTTGTCGATAACTAAAAGCCCTAATCCCTTAGGTGATTCTAATTACCAACAAGCATTAAAGTAAGAATTTGTAATATACTACAACTCATAGATTATTCCTAAACCACAAATTGAAGGTATCGAAATTCAAACATTCAAGAATAAAACTCCCATTTCATAATTGAACAAAAGATCATTGTATGAGTTTTCCAACCATAAAAAGCATTAAGCGTAGAAATTCGATACACAAAATACGAGAGAGTACGGTACAAATACGATACTAAACCAGCGACAATAGAGTTACATCAATATTCCTTCATCCCTAACATAAAGAAATTTAGCTATTCATGATTAATGAAGAGAAATAAAGAAAATTACAAGTGGAAGATGATGATGAACACATATGAAGCTTCAATCCTTGTTCCCAAGTCTTGATTCTTCAGTAGCCGGCAGACGGAATCGCTCCTCTTTCAGTTCTAGGGTTCCAAAAACGTCCAAAAGTCCTTCAAAACGCGTGCTGGGCCTGATTTAATGTGTTTTCCGGAGTTTTGCGCCTCACTGGCGCTCCCAGCGCAACTTCAGCGCAACTCTGCGTGACTGTTTCTGTCAATCCGCGCGCGACTCGCGCTTCCAGCGCAGCTTCAGCGCGGATGAGGACGCTACAGTGGATTCTTGCGCCTCACTTGCGCTTCCAGCGCACCTTCAGCGCAACTTGGCCGAAACCTTATTTCCTTGTATTTTTGAGCCTGTTTGCTTGCATTTCTTCGTTCTTCTCTTCACCTAGTCCCTGGGCACAAAAACACCACAAAACCCAGCATAAACACTGCAAGGCAATTAAATCCCAAATAAAACAACTTCTTAAATTTTCTCCTAACACTTTCCATTCATTCATCAACTTATTAAGTAAAATTCCCCTTTTTTGCAGTGAAAAACATCATGTGATGGGGATTCATCACAACCCCCAACTTGGACGTTTGCTTGTCCTCAAGCAAAGACACGACAAAACAAAGCCAAGACAATCTCAACATCAGATAACATGCAATAAATGGTGAATCCCTTTCTAAACAAGATAATTACGAACAATCAAAAGACAAGTTGAGCGGCAACTTTCAGACTGGTCACTCCAATTCCAACCCACACGTGGTATTCTTACTAGAATCATCTTGCTCAATAGTGCGTGTGTGACACTTAACTCAGTTGGACCATAGCTATATTCAAAATGTATTCACCTAAAACTAGAGGGTTTCCTTCCGAGAATGCCAAAAATGGTTCAAAATATAGGGCAGATTAACGTTTCCACATAAGGATCAAGGGGCTTCAAGCACAACAAAGGGTCTTAAATAGGCCTTTCAGATTAGACCAGTGCACTAACTATTACCACACACATTTCACACGCAACACAACTATGCACACTTGTTTTTGGGCTGCAACCCCTTTCATTACAATAGTATTTGGATTTGATCCACATTAGCTTTGGGACATTGCAGCAATTATCAGCTTAAACAACACAACACGGCATACACTTTAGCGTTACGGGTAGACGCTACAGTGCTGCACACACGCACCCCTACACACACGGCATACATTATAGCGTTACGGTTAGACGCCACAGTGCTGCACACACACATTAACACACACGGCATACACTATAACGTTACGGGAGACGTTACAGTGCTGCACACACGCACCCAATGCACTGATCCTCCTACAATCATCATGCCCAGCCTTAGTACCACTGATGCACCCCCAACTTAGCTTCTACAACTACCCTAAATTTTTAGTGAAATTTTGGCGATTCCCATGGTCCACCACACTAGCTTAGCTGCCCACATCTCTAGGATCACTAAGTTCCACTGGTTAGTGTTTTAAGTGTGGAAGCAAGATTGTACTAATTTGATCACCACAGGGGTATTATTCGCTCAGTTCTCCCGAATCATCATAAAGTTTGCTCAACTGTCTCTTTTTTTTTTTAGCAGGAAATTCACCACATGACTGCATTTTTTCTGATAGTAAAACTGACAATAGGTCCTCCCCCCCCACTTAAACATAGCAGTGTCCTAAAACAAAAATAAAATTAAAATTAAACCTACGAAACTACAACTACTAAAGGAAACACAAGGCACAATCAAATAAAGCAAAAGAGAAGGGACAGATAAAAAGTAACCTGGCGGTGAGTAGACTACTCAACCGCGTCCAGAGTCTGGAGGAGGCGCCTGAAAGATGTCCGCCTCAGGATCCAACTGCTCTCCCCGCTGCATCATGCACATAGCTCTGTACATGCTTCTCATCCCTATCTCCATCCGCTCCTGTCTGGCTGCCATCCGCTGCTGATCCACTGCTAATAAATCCATTCTTGCTTGAATATGCTGAAAGTCCTCAGCGTGTGGATCAACCTAAGGTTCATCCATGGAGAATGTTGGTTCTTCCTCTTGGTGCTGCTCTTGTGGATGTTCTTCTCTGTGCCCTGGCTGCTCAAAATACCCACCCCCGGTGATGGTCCGAATCCAAGACCCAGTGATTGCAGCAGATGGTTCAATAGTCTCTTCATCGGCATCAGCAACAACTCCTGCTCTCTCACATAGCAAGGCAACGAGGCTGGCATGCCTCCAATAGCTAGGCGGGCTTCCACCCTTAAAGTTTGCAAAACAGCTTATTTCCTGGTTAAGCTCCCATCCTATATTGACCGGCTCTCCTCTCATAATGCACGCAGTGAGGCATGCCCTCTCAATGTTCAGCTCTGATTGGTTAGAGCTAGGGCATATAGTGGTGAGGACGAAAGATGCCCATGCTCTAGCAACTGGGGTGAGAGAAGTTGTCATTATTTTCCATGGTACCCCACTCCTATTCCTCACCCAATCCATTCCCGGTTTGCACAATGCCGCAGAGATCTCAGCTGCTCGCTCAGGGTTGTTCTTTATCCTTTCCCTATCGGCTTTGGTTCTGATCCAGCTGTCCAAGATTTCCACATGTCGGATCCCAAACAGCCCATTGATGGTGTTAGAGTCATAAGGGATATTATGACCCCGCACGTAGCTTGTGGCCTCGGGGAATGTCAATCTCCCATCAACTGCTTGCTTGGGGAAGACATTTGAGAAGAATTCATATACTAACGCCTTGCTTACTCTTCTCGGGTAGGATACAAAATTATTCCACCCCCGGTTGTTAATGTTTTGCCGTATATCATCGAAGTCACCGGGGTGGAGAGTGATCGCCCTTTCCTTCACAAAATTTTGGTTAGCCTCAATTGACTCAAAAAACTTCTCACACCCCAAAGATCGAAACAAATCGGAGTTGTAGGATGGGTTGTGTGATTGGGAAGATGAACCCCTGCGAACTGCCTGCCTCTTCCGTGAGCTCTGAGCCATTTCCTGCATACACCACAGTTCAAGGTTGTACAAGTGGGTGAAGGTTAGTGCACATAAAACAAATAGTCAAATTACACAAGATCATCACCACATTGCTTCCTTGATGGAAACAAAGAGTTCACCTGGCCAGTTTACCAAACTTATTATAAGCACAAGTTTTTGTTCACACATTTTTTATTGAGGCATTTTTACAAACATATAGCATGCATAACTATTCCACATATGAACAACAACAACCAACAACCTTCACATTCCCCAAATTTGTTTCTTTTTCATTGCAATCAACTAGTTTAACAACATTCCAACCAATTAACCAATTCAAAGTCATGTTTTTATCAATTCCAACTTATTCAAAATCTAGTACAAAGCATAATTTTGGAAAAAGTATTGAGTTTACTTACTTGGTTGATGATGTTGAAGAACTAGATGATGCAAACAAGGAATGTTGGCAAGAAATTCTGGTGATTTTGGCCTTGGTTAGCAAAAACAATCGTGTGACCTAGAAGGGAAGGAGAGAACACGCGAAGGGTGAAGGAGAAGACGCTGCGCAACTTCAGCGTGAGTGAGGCGCAGCTTTATATGCCAGAGTTGCGCCTGGAGCGCAACTTAAGCGCGAGTTCAGCGCGAAATGGCAGAAACAATCAAGCACTTCCTGTGCGTTCGCGCCTGGAGCGCAAGTGAGGCGCGGTTTCAGCGCGGTTTGGCAGAAACTCACGCCAATTTCCCTGTGTGCGCTGCGCTTGAAGCGCGAGTGAGGCGCGGTTTCAGCGCGGTTTGGCAGAAAGTCAAGCCAAATTCCCTGTGTGCGCTGCGCTTGGAGCGCGAGTTAGGCGCAGGTTCAGCGCAATTGGACAGAAACTATTTTTAACATGCAACAACACTGTTTGTGACTAAATGCACCTACTCTACGAAAAATAATGCAAAAATTAAAAGTGATAAGGGTTAAGAAATGTTGGGTTGCCTCCCAATAAGCGCTTCTTTAACGTCACTAGCTTGACGTTACCTCCGGTTTTAAGGGTCGCTTAAAACCAATGCCAGCTTCTCTCTCTCCACAACTTCGCCTAGGTACAGCTTCAACCTCTGCCCATTGACCTTGAAAGATCTTTTTGACTCAGGCTCCTCTACTTCAATTGCTCCATAAGGAGTCACTTCCTTGACTACAAAAGGCCCTGACCATTTGGATTTCAATTTCCCGGGAAACAACTTGAGTCTAGAGTTAAACAACAACACTTGTTGCCCTGGATGAAATTCTTTTCTTGAAATGTTCTTGTCATGGTACGCTTTCATTTTTTCCTTGTAGATCTTATTGTTCTCATATGCTTGCAGACGCATCTCATCCAATCCGTGTAGTTGTAGGATTCTCTTTTCCCCACAGGGCGAAGTGGTAAAATTCAAAAACTTTAGTGCCCAATACGCTTTGTGCTCAAGTTCAACCGGTAAATGGCAAGCTTTACCATAAACCAATTGATACGGTGACATGCCTAAAGGTGTCTTATAGGCTGTTCTATATGCCCAAAGCGCATCGTCTACCTTCAACGACCAATCCTTTCTTGAGCTTCCAACTGTCTTTTCCAAGATCCTCTTAATCTCTCTGTTTGAGACTTCTGCTGGACCATTGCTCTGAGGATGATAAGGAGTTGTCACTTTATGCGTAACACCATACTTGGAGAGAACATTGTTGAGTTGGGTGTTGCAAAAGTGGCTACCCCCATCACTGATTAGGACTCTTGGCACACCGAATCTAGAGAAGATGTTCTTCTTTATGAATTTAACCACGGTTTGGGAATCACTCTTAGCAGTGGCACTAGCTTCAACCCACTTGGAGACATAGTCGACTGCCACCAAGATGTACTCACAATTGAAAGAGGGTGGGAATGGTCCTATAAAATCTATGCCCCAACAATCAAACACTTCTACTTCAAGGATGGGATTCAATGGCATCTCCCCCTTACGTGAAATATTGCCAGTCCTCTGGCATTTGTCACAGCTTCTCACGTAGTCATGTGCATCCTTGAAGAGGGATGGCCAGTGAAAACCAGATTGGAGGATCTTAGCAGCTGTGCGTTCCCCATTATAGTGCCCTCCACAGGGAAAGTCATGACAATGCCAGAGAATGCTTTTACTTTCTGCACCAGACACACATCTTCTCAAAAGTCCATCCGTCCCAACCTTGTAGAGATAAGGATCATCCCACAGGTAATGTTTGGCATCATGGAGGAACTTTTTCTTTTGTTGCCATGTGAGATCTTCCGGGACCTTTCCGGCTGCCTTGTAATTTGCAATGTCGACGAACCAAGGTCTTTCTACAATGGCAAGCAACTTTTCATCCGGGAATTCTTCCAGGATTTCTTTTTCTAGAGCAGTCACTTCTTTGTTCTCTAGCCTTGACAAATGATCTGCTACCACGTTCTCGCTCCCTTTTTTGTCCTTGATTTCCAAGTCAAATTCCTGCAAAAGCAAAATCCATCTAAGGAGTCGAGGCTTAGACTCGCCCTTGGTTAGCAGATATTTAATTGCTGCATGGTCAGTAAAAACAATTACTTTCGATCCAACCAAATAGGAACGAAATTTTTCCAATGCAAATACTATGGCTAGCAATTCTTTTTCGGTTGTTGCATAGTTGACTTGATTCTCATTTAAGACCTTGCTAGCATAGTAAATGGCATGAAAAAATTTCTCTGATCTCTGCCCCAATACAGCACCCACTGCGTAATCACTTGCATCGCACATGAGCTCAAACGGAGCATCCCAATTTGGGGCTACTATGACTGGAGCAGAGACCAGTTTTTCCTTTAGGATATTAAAAGCACACAGACAATCATTATCAAATACAAACTCAGCCTCCTTAACAAGTAGATTGCATAAAGGTTTTGCAATCTTGGAGAAGTCTTTTATGAAACGTCGATAAAAACCGGCGTGTCCTAAAAAACTTCTCACTCCTTTTACATTTAGAGGAGGAGGTAACTTTTCTATCACTTCGATTTTCGCTTGGTCAACCTCAATGCCTTTAGCAGAAATTTTATGGCCAAGCACAATACCTTCCTTGACCATAAAGTGGCACTTCTCCCAATTCAAAACTAAATTGGTTTCAGTGCATCGTTTTAAAACCGCATCAAGGTTAGCCAAGCAAGAATCATAAGTAGAACCAAAAACAGAAAAATCGTCCATAAATACCTCAATTGCAGTTTCCATCATATCAGAGAAAATAGAAAGCATGCACCTTTGAAAAGTCGCTAGAGCATTGCACAACCCGAAGGGCATCCTCCGATATGCGAACACACCGAAGGGACACGTGAAAGCTGTCTTCTCTTGGTCTTCTGGGTCTACTGCTATCTGGTTATACCCAGAGTATCCATCCAGAAAGCAATAGAACGCTTGTCCAGCCAACCTCTCCAGCATCTGATCCATGAATGGCAACGGGAAGTGGTCCTTCCTGGTTGCCTGGTTTAACCTCCGGTAGTCTATACACATTCTCCAACCCGTAACAGTTCGAGTCGGAATCAGCTCATTCTTGTCATTCTTCACTACCGTCATACCACCTTTCTTAGGGACCACATGAACCGGACTCACCCATGAGCTATCTGAGATAGGATAAATCATGCCGGCCTCTAAGAGCTTTAAAACTTCCTTACGCACCACCTCTTTCATTGTAGGATTTAATCTCCGCTGAGGTTGGATCACAGGTTTGAATTCTTCCTCCAGTTTGATCTTGTGCATGCAAAAAGCTGGACTTATCCCCTTGAGGTCTGAGATAGTCCAACCCAACGCATTTTTGTTGCTTCTTAGTACCCTCATCGGCTTCTCCTCTTCCAATTTGGTCAAAGAGCTGCTAATGATAGCTGGATGAAGATCATCATTTGCGAGGAAAACATACTTCAGATGAGAGGGGAGTTGCTTCAATTCAGGGATCTTTTTCTCGGGACTCTCCCCCCTATCTAGCTCTTCTTTTTTCTTTGACACATTTTCTATCTGAGAAGCTTCAAACTGCAGAATACAGTCTTCTATTTCACTCCCCAGATTCTCTTCTGCTTCTTCAATAGAGTTTACAATTACATTCTACCGGAAATAAGAATTTGTCAACTCCATGTCAAGTATCACAAAGTCTACCGGAAATAAGTGGTACCTCTGCATCTTCCTCCATGTCAAGTATCACAAAGTCTACCGGAAATAAGAATTTGTCAACTCTGACCAGAACATCTTCCAACACTCCATAAGGATATTTTATTGATCGATCAGCAAGTGTCAGAGACATTCTAGTCGGCTTCACCTCACCACCACCAAGTATCTTCAGCATAGACAATGGCATAAGATTAATACTAGCCCCCAGATCACAGAGAGCTTTGCCAACGGCTATGTCGCCAATTGCACACGGAATGGTGAAGTTTCCCGGATCTTTCATTTTCTGAGGAAGCTTCCTTTGAATTATGGCACTGCACTCTTCAGTCAAAGCCACTGTTTCATCCTCTTTGAATTTCCTCTTCTTTGTCAAAAGCTCCTTCATGAATTTGGCATATATGGGCATCTGTTCTAGAGCTTCTGCGAAGGGTATATTGATTTGTAGCCGCTTGAAAACCTCCATAAACTTAGAAAACTGCTCATCTTTTTGATTTTTCTTGCTAGCATGAGGATATGGCAGCTTCACTTGCGGAGGAGGTGCTTTGGGTTTCTCTTGTACCTGCACATCAAAGAACAAATTGTTTTTATTAGTGTTAGACTTCACACCTTCTTCACTCTCCTTACTCAACTCATTTTCAACTCCTCCATTTTTTTCATTTTCATTCTTTTCACTCAACTCTTTTCTTTCATTTTCAACTGACACCTTATTTTCACAATTTACCACCGGAGTCGGCAACTCCCGACCACTTCTTAGAGAGATAGCCTTCGCAGTTTCATCCCTAGGGTTGTCAACTGTACTAGATGAGAAACCGCTGTTAGATGATCCAGCAAGCTGCTTTGATAACTGCCCAATTTGAGTCTCTAGATTCTTTATGGAAGCTTCTTGATTCTTTTCCATATTCTTCATAGCTTGGTCTTGAGATTGAAAGGTTGTCTTTGTCATTTGCATAAACTGAGTCAACGCTTCCTCCATAGGAGATGGCTTTCTTTGTTCTTGACTAGGTTGCTGCTGATGTGACCCTGCGGTATCATTATTCTTCCAAGAGAAGTTGGGATGATTCTTCCACCCAGGATTGTAGGTGTTAGAATAAGGGTTCCCACCTTGCTTTTGAAAGTTGCCCATATAATTAACCTGTTCACTGTTATCTCCATGAGTTGCACAGTCACCTTCATAAGCATTCCTGCCACAATAATTACATGATCCCGTTTGCACTGCTTGAACGGTTGCAGGATTTTGAGATCCACTTGGCAAAGCAGCAGCTAACTGTTTAGTGAGAGCCTCAATTTGAAGTGACATTACCTTTTGTTGAGCCAACACAGCACTGTTAGCGTCCAACTCTAAAATTCCTGGCCTCTTTGTTGCCCCTCTATCATTTTGAATCCGGTACTCATTAGAAGCCATATGCTCCACTAACTGTCTTGCTTCAACTTCAGTTTTAGTACCCAAGGACCCTCCAGCTGAGGCATCTAACATCATTCTTGTTTGAGGTCGCAAACCATGACAGAAAGTTTGCAACTGCACAAAGTCATCAATACCATGCCCAGGACATTTTTTTAATAATAGTTTGAACCTTTCCCAAGCATCATAAAGAGACTCAACATCTCCTTGCTCAAAATTTGATATTTCAGCCCTTTTCTTGATGAACTTAGAAATTGGAAAGAATCTTTCTAAGTACTTGCTCTCTAGATCACCCCAATTGTTAATAGTTCCTGCTGGGATAGTGTTTAACCAATCTTTAGCCCTCCCAGTCAAAGTATATGGAAACAGACGCAACTTTTTCTGGTCATCAGTCACTCCTGCAGGATTTGTGGACCCACAAATTTCATAGAACTGAAATAAGTGTTGATTTGGATCTTCAGCATCCGACCCAGAGAATTGTTCTGTTTTCAAGGCAGTGAGGATCGAAGACTTGATCTCAAATGCCACAGCTCCCACAGGTTGGAAGGTGTATGCTTGGACGCCTTGATTTCTTCTACCAAAGTCACCAAGAGTGCGAGCAGGTGGTGGATTTTCTCCCATAATTTCAGTCACAGTTTGTTGCACAGAAGATTCTCCGGTTGTTGGCCCTTGCTTCCTTAACCTTGCTTCCTTTCTATTAGCTCTAGCGGTTTTCTCAATCTCTGGATCGAAAAGTAAATCCTTGGGATTAACAGCTCCGCGCATGCACTGAGAACACAAGAAACTCACACAAGTGTCAAAGCAAACTGTGTAATATATATACAATAAAAAAAAATAACAGAAATAAAACTAAAGTGAATGTAAATATATACGGGTTCGAATTAGCAGTTGCCTTCGAATTACTAGTAAATGTAAATTCGATCCCCGGCAACGGCGCCAAAAACTTGTTAAGATATCGGCAAGTGTACCAAATCGTTCAAGTAATAAAATCGGTAAGAACCGGATATCGTCCTCAAGGATCGAAGTCAATTTACTAAGACGTTGACAACAGCTAATAGAAACCAAATTAAAAGGGGTTTGTTTGATAATTGTTGAGCTGTCAAGCTCGTAGTAAAGCAATTAAATATTTTTGTGTTTTTAATAATAAAAGCCGAAAAACGAGTTGAAAGAATACGATGGAAAAGAATGCTAGGGACGAATTCCTATTGATTTCACCCTATTGCCACTGATTTAATTTGAAAGTTAATTTCTCTCTCTCTAATCTTGCTATCAAACTCACAACATTAACCAATTCCTAGTTCCTTAGGTAACTAGTCCTTTGTCGATAACTAAAAGCCCTAATCCCTTAGGTGATTCTAATTACCAACAAGCATTAAAGTAAGAATTTGTAATATACTACAACTCATAGATTATTCCTAAACCACAAATTGAAGGTATCGAAATTCAAACATTCAAGAATAAAACTCCCATTTCATAATTGAACAAAAGATCATTGTATGAGTTTTCCAACCATAAAAAGCATTAAGCGTAGAAATTCGATACACAAAATACGAGAGAGTACGGTACAAATACGATACTAAACCAGCGACAATAGAGTTACATCAATATTCCTTCATCCCTAACATAAAGAAATTTAGCTATTCATGATTAATGAAGAGAAATAAAGAAAATTACAAGTGGAAGATGATGATGAACACATATGAAGCTTCAATCCTTGTTCCCAAGTCTTGATTCTTCAGTAGCCGGCAGACGGAATCGCTCCTCTTTCAGTTCTAGGGTTCCAAAAACGTCCAAAAGTCCTTCAAAACGCGTGCTGGGCCTGATTTAATGTGTTTTCCGGAGTTTTGCGCCTCACTGGCGCTCCCAGCGCAACTTCAGCGCAACTCTGCGTGACTGTTTCTGTCAATCCGCGCGCGACTCGCGCTTCCAGCGCAGCTTCAGCGCGGATGAGGACGCTACAGTGGATTCTTGCGCCTCACTTGCGCTTCCAGCGCACCTTCAGCGCAACTTGGCCGAAACCTTATTTCCTTGTATTTTTGAGCCTGTTTGCTTGCATTTCTTCGTTCTTCTCTTCACCTAGTCCCTGGGCACAAAAACACCACAAAACCCAGCATAAACACTGCAAGGCAATTAAATCCCAAATAAAACAACTTCTTAAATTTTCTCCTAACACTTTCCATTCATTCATCAACTTATTAAGTAAAATTCCCCTTTTTTGCAGTGAAAAACATCATGTGATGGGGATTCATCACAACCCCCAACTTGGACGTTTGCTTGTCCTCAAGCAAAGACACGACAAAACAAAGCCAAGACAATCTCAACATCAGATAACATGCAATAAATGGTGAATCCCTTTCTAAACAAGATAATTACGAACAATCAAAAGACAAGTTGAGCGGCAACTTTCAGACTGGTCACTCCAATTCCAACCCACACGTGGTATTCTTACTAGAATCATCTTGCTCAATAGTGCGTGTGTGACACTTAACTCAGTTGGACCATAGCTATATTCAAAATGTATTCACCTAAAACTAGAGGGTTTCCTTCCGAGAATGCCAAAAATGGTTCAAAATATAGGGCAGATTAACGTTTCCACATAAGGATCAAGGGGCTTCAAGCACAACAAAGGGTCTTAAATAGGCCTTTCAGATTAGACCAGTGCACTAACTATTACCACACACATTTCACACGCAACACAACTATGCACACTTGCTAAGAGTCGGGCTGACGACTTTGAAGAGGGGGGTGGTATCGTGCCTTCGGAGGGGACTGGTGATACCGTGCCTTCGGAGGGGACTGGTGCCCTTGGCTTTGTTGATACTTCTTCTGATGATGATCTGCCGCTTGAGCATGAAGTGGTGGAGATTGGTGGTTTTAGTTATGACTGGGTTGCTCGTGCTGTTTGTTTCGCCAGGAGCTTCTACCTTCCAGGAAAAGAGCCTCCCCGCTGTCTGCAAGATGCGTTGGGAGGCGACTGGCGGGTTAAGGTGGTTGACCCCCAAGATAGGGTGTGCAGAGTCCCCGACGGTAGAAAATTCATGATGTTTCACAGTGTGGTTTACAAGGTGCGGGTTTCCCCATTCTTTACACCCTTTCAACTGGAGGTTATGAATCACCTTAAGATAGCTCCCTCCCAGCTCCACCCAAATTCGTGGTGTTTTGTGAAGTGTTTCGAGCTGGTGATGAGAGATCTTCAAAGAAGATGCAGCTTAAGGGATTTTATGGTTATTTTCGAGGTGCAGCGTCGTCGAGATACTTCGGATGGCGTCATTCGTTACGAGTTTGTACATTTGAAATGTCGGACAAACTATGCTTTCTTTCAAGTGTACTCAGATAACCAACATGATTGGAGGTTCAAGTATTTTTACCTCGTTCCTTCTAGTGAGAAGGCTGTCGACAGCATGGGCTTCTTTGATGAACAAGGGCGTCTGGTTCGGGATAAGTTTTGCCTTGGGTGGTGTAATGTTGATGCTGACCGCACCTCTCGGTCTTATCGCGTCCTCCCATCTGCGTTATCTGATCCTGAGCAGAGGACTTTGAGCATGCTGAAGAAGATCGTCGGTGGCTTGTCCACTGTGCCACAAAAGTTTTTGTGTAGTGAGTTGTGTTGTGCGAAAAGTAGATGTGCAAGTATACACAATCGCAACAAGTAATATAATGATAAGTAAAGATCGTTCCCACGGAGATTGTTGAGTTTACTTCTATATTTAAGTTAGTAATTTAGCTATTGATAAAAACAAGTAACAATAACAAGTTGTCAACAAGTATTGTAAGTAACATAAATGCAAATGAATAAATAAAGATGTGAAAACAGTAATGAATTGAAAGTATTTAAGAGTGAGTTGGATAGCTCAGTAGTTATGTAAATTCCCAAGAGTAGTGTTCTATAATATTGGATGCTGTAGCGTTAAGCGCTGTAGCGCTACAATGTCAACAGACACTGTAGCGGCATGGTGGCGTGCCTTTCAATCACTATCGTTAGGGCTATGTTACAAGACTCCTATGTCTAGGCTTTAAATAAGTTTTACCCCTGTATATTAAGATCTTACAGCATGTACCTTATGAACTATTACTCCCCTATGTCTATAGTTAAGTAGTACTTCCTTTAAATGTCTTTAAAAGGTTTTTCATTCATATCATTCCTTGAGTTCTCTTTGTGAACCATGTCTGTACCCACAAAGCCCCCTTGTTTTAGTTGGCCATTCCCAAAACAAAGTTGAAAGCATTATGACACAAGGAATAAAACGCAAACATCATAATATTACATAAAAGCTACTCAAAGTTCATTACACACTAAGAACAATCCAACTACAACGTGATTAGCTCATAACAAGTTTCATCAACATAATACAAACTAAAAAACTCATATTACCATAGGAAGACAAGAGGAGAATGGTTGCAAAAGATACACTCCAATGATCCCAAGTCACATACGAAGGATGAAGCTATGGCGTGAGCAAACCTTGAATGAAATCTAGAATCTATACTAAAAATAAAAGCTTAAGAGTGGATTAACAATGGAGGAAAGCTACAATGTCAAGATAGTTTCCTCCATGTTAAAACTCTCTCTGCATGAATTCTTCTTACTTATTTTACAAGATGGATTAGATATATCCCTAATAGATAATATCCTCATTAGATATTATTCATAAAGCTACTTTACAAAAAGGTGTGATGATTAAAATCACCAACTATCACATGGGACACATGTAGGAGGCGACAAGTGTCTTTGAAGCATCCACTTGGGGGCTGAAATGTCATGCTGAGGATAAGAGATAAGGGTGATGACTCATCATTTCAGCAAGCGGCTTTATAAATATCCAAATGTCCCACCGTCATATAGGCACTGTAGCGTCTACCGTTGGCTTACCGCTGCAGCACTCAACAGAGACATTAAAATACTCAAAAAGGCACCAAATGTGCCAAATGATAACAAACAAGCTCCTAACCCTTCCTTCCTCTAAATAACTAATATTTACCTAATAAAGCACGAATATTACTGGAGAACTTGTGTTGATTTAAGTGATAAGAGCATAAATAACACATCTAAATATGACTCATCAAGTTGTCCAAGGCTTCCACGGTTCCTGAAGCTGCCAAGCTCTTAGGTTGCTTGTTCGGTCTTGATGTATCTTTGTTTTCTCTTTTGATAAATTATTTACTTATGTTGCTGATTCGCTACTTTGTTGTTTTGCAGATAAGATGGCCGCTCCCCTCTCTTTTAATGAATTGACCTCTTTGGCCGGACGGAGGAGACCTTTGGATGCCGAACCTACCGAGGTCAAGAGCCCGGTTCCTGCTGTATCTGTCCCTGCGCGTCCCTCTATGGGACCTTGCCTCAGCTTAGGAGCGCCAAGCCGTGCTGGAAGGGATATCTCCAGAGTGCCGAAGGTTCCAGTCGACTCCAACACCCAGGGGACTCAGAGTAAGTCCAAGCACCAGAGAAGTTGTGCCCAGGGACCTCCTTCTGCTGATTGTCCCTCCTCGGTTGGGCTTCCTCCACCTGGTGACGAACTCCCAAAGAGCGTGATCATTTCTGTGAGCATCCTTTCGCACTTGCCGCGCACATGGTTAAAATTGGGTAAGGCCTGCATGCGAAGTGGGAAACTGAAAAGAAGTGTGGATCTCGTTCAGGTAATCCTCTCGAGTCATTTTTTACGGTATTCATCAAACCTGCATGGGCCACCACCGCTGCCAGGCGCCGCCTGTTTTGACCTTGGTTCCCTGTCTGGCGCCCTCATGGGCGCTGGCTGCTTTCTTAGAGGTGCTTTGCCAGGTGCCCTCATGGGCGCTGGTGGTGTTGGTTCTAAACTTTATCGTGTTTGTTTCTCTCTTTGCGCAGGGGTGATCGAGGAAAGGGATCGGCTTCCCTTGGATAAAAGCCGGCTTCAGGTGGATTTACACGAAGCGCTGGAATCTGCTCGTCGGGCAAGAGACGCTGCTGGCCATTATCAGAGGCAAATAGAGGAGCTTCAATCTGAGTTGGACAGCATGAAGAAACAAAAGGATGCGGCCGAGGAAAGGGTGCGGGAGATGGCTGGGCAAGCCATGGACTTCTCCTATGCTGCCTACGATAAAGTGATCGGTCATGTTCAGTGCATGTACCCGGATGCGGTTCTTGAGTCGAGCATCTTCCGTTTGACCATGAGGCTGTAGATGGGAGGATTGTTAGATATCGTTCCAACATGGTTGATTTCGACGTCATCGCCCCCTGATTATTTCTTCTAGAAGTTCAGTTGTTTTTGACTTGTAATTTCTTTTTGTCCTGTTGGATTTCGTTGGACGTTTGCTTTATGGAGCCTGACTGATGATTTTACGTTATATCCACGTTTCCTTCGTCTTGCTTATTTTTCACGCTTTTGAACGTATCATCTCCTATTGCCTCGTGGCAATGTTATCTCTGTCAGGAGTTTATCAGAATCGATCCGATTTAAATTCCCCACTAGAGGTTGCGACATTTGCGATGCCGCTTCGCCCATCTAGGGACTCTGACAGGAGTTTATCAGAATCGATCCGAACTTAACTCACCTATCAGAGGTTGCGACCGTTTCGATATGTCGCTTCGCGCCTCAGGTCTCTAATAGGAGTTTATCAGAATCTATCCGAATTTAACTCACCCATTAGAGGTTGCAACATTTGCGATGCCGCTTCGCCCATCTAGGGACTCTGACAGGAGTTTATCAGAATCGATCCGAACTTAACTCACCCATCAGAGGTTGCGACCTTTTTGATATGCCGCTTCTCACCTTAGGTCCCTAACAGGAGTTTATCAGAATCTATCCGAATTTAACTCACCCATTAGAGGTTACGACATTTGCGATGCCGCTTCGCCCATCTAGGGACTCTGACAGGAGTTTATCAGAATCGATCCGAACTTAACTCACCCATCAGAAGTTTGCGACCTTATCGATATGCCGCTTCGCGCCTTATGTCCCTAACAAGAGTTTATCAGAATCTATCCGAATTTAACTCACCCATTAGAGGATGCGACATTTGCGATGCCGCTTCGCCCATCTAGGGACTCTGACAAGAGTTTATCAGAATCGATCCGAACTTAACTCACCCATCAGAGGTTGCGACGTCTCTTGATAGCCACTTCGTGAACCGAGTAGGTCGACTCGTGCCTTGGTTCTGCCTGGTTGCCTGGTCCCCTGCTGTTTGAGTCGGGACTTGGCTTTCAGACCACCTCTTGCAAGGGCCCTCATGGGCGCTGGCTGCTCCTTATAAGCGCCCTGCCAGGCGCCCTCCTGGGCGCTGGCTGCTTCTGTATTGGGCGCCAGTTTCTCTTGGTTTTTTCTATGGTGCTAGAGCAAAAATTGTGATTTGCGAAACAATATCTTGAACCGTAAAAGTAAGGTTTAATTCCTTCGCACGCGTGTCGTAAATTGTTTTGACGTGTTAAACTTAAACAACCAACTTCTTAAAGTAGACGTGTTAAACGTAAACAACCAACTTCTTTAAAGAAAACGTTCGAAGTATTGGAACTATGAGCCAGATGCAGAATAGAGGAATGGGTCCTCGTTCTCCCTTGGGTGGATGGTGAGCTTCTTTTTAACCTCATCAAGGAGGTGAGGACATTCTCCATTCGGTTTGAACTTCTTTACATCCTTTTTTGACCCCTTGGTTTTGGGTTGGCTTTCCGCTTCTTCTTCACTACTTGAGTCACTTCTGGCATCCCAGTCTGTCAGATTCACCTCAGCTTCTTCTCTAAACCCCTTACCCGAGCTTCTTAGCTCGGCGGTCTCCTTCTCATCTTTAAAGCTCATGTAGAAACACCTGTGTGCTGCTCCCAGGTCCGCCTGGAGGGTCACCACCTCACTCTCCAGAGTGTAGAACTTCATTTTCAGATGGACAGTTGAGGTGACCGCCTCCAGCTTCCCCAATGTGGGCCTCCCAATGATGCACTGGTAGACCGACTTACATGGGAGGACCAGGAAGGGTGTTTTCACAGTTCTAAACAATGGCGGTTTACCGTCGGGGTTTCCGTAGGTGACCATTAGCTCTAAGTGGCCGAGTGGCTTAGTCTTCGATCCATTAAACTCGGTTAGGTCCCCTCCTCGGTATGGAGTCAGGTCATCGGGGGAGATATTCAGCACTTGCAGCAGGTCTTCGAAGATGATATCTACTGCACTTCCCTGGTCAACCAGGATCCTTCTTACCTCAACGTTGGCGATAATGGCAGTGACGATCAGTGGGACGTGTTTGTTCGGTTTCCCATCGAGCAGATCATTGTCGTCAAAGGATAGGGGCGGTCTGGTTGGCCCCTTCCTGGCGACTGAGGTTGACACAATGCTGAGGATCTTCTTCCACTTCCTCTTCATTGATTTGTTTGACCCCCAGTCATCATGGGGGTTTCTCCCGTGGATCACCATGGCCACTGGCCTTCCTTTGGGCCTCCGGGTGTCCTCTTTATCGGTTGATTCATCATTGCCATTTTCGACCCCCTCACCGATTGGGGCCTTCCCCTTCCTAGGGGACCTGTATCTACCTTCGGGGGATCGGGCTCTTTTGCGCAAGCCACTCGGTTCCCCCTCCTTCTTCACGTACTGTGACAACTTTCCTTTCTGGATCAGCTCCTCAATATCTTCCTTCAGTGCTCGGCAGCCATTGGTGTCGCGGCCTCCGCTTTGATGGTAGCGGCACCATTTCTTCGAGGGGTTCTGGCCCTCTTTCAACACCAAAGGCTTTGGCCTCTTGATGTCTTCGAATTCAGCGTTGGCACATTCAGTCAGGATTTGCGCCCTTGAGGTGACGAGGGGAGTAAGACCTGAGAGTCTTGGGGGGCGTCCCTCACGGTGTACGCCTCCTATTACCTTTCGCCGGCGTACCTCCTGGGTGACTTCCCTGTCGCCCCCTGCCTTGGCTGCCTCACGGTAAGCCATATCATCCTCCTCATAGTTCATGTATTTCTGGGATCTTCGAAGGAACTCGCCCAAGTTCCTAGGCTTGTTGATGCCTACATCGACCTGGAACAAACTTCCCTTTCTCAACCCGTCTTTCATCCGGAACAACCTTTTCCTGTCCTCCAAACTTCGAACGCCCGAAGCTTCCTTATTGAAGCGCTCAATATACTCCCTCAGCGTCTCGTGGTTATCCTGCCTGGCGGCTCTCAGTACTTCTTCGGATTTGGGCTTCAGCCGAGAGGCAGTGAAACGAGTCATGAACATTCTCGCCAGCTGCCCCCATGAGGATATGGAGTTCGGCCTCAGCTCTTGGAACCACTCTAATGCGGAACCCTCGAGAGTGAGGGGGAAGATTTTGCAATGGACAGGTTCTCTGGCACCCCTGTAGCGCATCATTAGGGAGAAGTGTGCCAGATGATCGTCCGGATCTCCAGTCCCGTCGTACATCTTAAGATTTGGCAGCTTTTCCAAGGCCCTTGGGATTTGACATTCGTCTACCCTTCTCGTAAACGACCCCTCCTCCGAAAACTCTCTTTTCGGGGGGAGGTGTTTTCATAGCCCAGCTCTTGATACCTGTGTCGCTCGGGGGATCTCCTCGATGGAGAATCCCGGTGGTGCCTTCTGCGGGTGACGACTCGGCTCATTGACCTCTCATGAGTGTCAGGGGACGCGTGTGAGGAGGTGCTGGAGTGGGCGTCATGAGGCCGATAAGTCCCTGGAGGTGAGCCTAATCCCCCATGCCTGCGTCGCCTAGGGGGAGAGCGATGCACGTTCCTTCGCCTTGGGGGAGAGCGGTGGACATGATGTCTCCGAGGTGGGGACCGGTGGTGCCTTGAGGTCACCGTCGTTGGAGGAACTGTCCCCCTGCTGAGTGGAGGTTGCTCTGGCAGGGAGGTCACACGCCATTCAATCTCCCTCAGTCGTGCTTCCTGTTCCAACATAGCTTGAGTGCGACTGACCAGGAGGTCCAAAATCTGATTCACGTCAGAGGGCAGGGAAGGTTGACTGGTGCCCTCGTCCTGTATAGTCACGACGTTGCCCTCGGGGGTACCCTCCGGTTGGGGTGCGGGCATGGCAGTGCTTTGAGTGCGGGGTCTGCGTTTGGGAGCCATCGCACAACAAGAGAAAAGTTTGAGTTATGTTTGTGTGAAATGATAAAAATCTCCCACTGTGGTCGCCAATGTTCTGTACCGAGCAGCTTTTTGGTGGACTGCTGTTGGTAGGTCCCTTGCTGTCGTGGCAGTAGGTCAGTGAGCGCCCGAGGGGTACCTGCAAGCCACTCCGACGCTCAAGTCAGTATGAGAGTAAGACTGTGTATATGCAAAGGAAAAGTGTGTACCTCGTGAATGGCTATGCGAGCCGGAATTTATAGGAAATTGTTGTTCGTTGTGGATCGTCGGATCAGAGGAGGTGATCTGGACCCTCCAAGCGTGATGGGCTTGCATGTTGCGGATATGGGCTGGATCGATTGGGCTGATCCATATCTCATCGCTAATCGCACCCCCTAGTATTGCCCTGGTATTGCTAATTAGACCTCTTAGTTGACTCCAGAAGAACAATAGTGACAATCCTTTAATTTTCAGACGAGTAATTTTCATTCGTGACCACGTGTTTCTCTCTCCATTGAAAAACTCCATATTTAACTGGATTGCACTTGAATTATTTATTATTGACTGATGACCAAAACAAAATATGGATTGTATTGGAGTGAGATGCTGAATGAAATCTGTCGACACTGAGTGAATCTTTTTAATTTTTTTGGAAAACGACAGTGAATATGAATCTGGACTCATAAATTGTTTATATACACGGGGTAGTTAATGTAAGCTGTCTTTGCTATAAAAAGTCGTAAATTAACTAGTTGATGAGTTAGGTTATAATTGAGTTAATGACAAACAGTAGATTAATTAAATTTAAAGTGTTTGTTAAATTAGCAGTTGAACTAAATCATAAATATAAAATGATTTAGTTCGGTTTGCAGTGCGGTTTGCAATGTTTGCGATACGGTTTGGTTCGGTTTTGAACGAAAAAATCATTTGAGCCGCAAGGTGAAAACACTTGCGGTTTGGTTTCATTTGGTTTGATTCGGTTGGTTTTCTTAAAAATATCCGAACCAAATCAATACGGTTTGGATTGGTTGGGTTGTTTCGGTTTTTTACGAATCAGAAAATATAATTTGATCTAAATTACCTAACTTAACTCAATAAAAAAAATCAAATATTAAAAGAATTATGTGATTATTATTTTATTCACGTGTGAACTACCAAACTTAAAATTAAAATAGATTCTTCATGTAACTAAGTATACCATAAATGTGTGTGAAACTGAGGCGGTGTGTGTGTTTGTGTGATTAGATTAAATAGTCATTTTTATTTTTTTAATTATATAATAATATGTGCCGTTTGGTTTGGTTCGGTTTTAGAAAAATAATCCACCATCCTAACAGAACCGATCAGTTGAATGAAAAAGTGACCCAAACATATCCAAACCAAAGTGGTTTTTTGCCGGTTTTGACTTGGGTTGGTTCAATTTGTGGTTTGGTTTGACCGATTCGGCCGGAACCCAGACCCATGGCTGGTTCGGGCTGCATGTTGGACCAGTTCTGCATTCAGCCCAGCAATGACGTCATCAGCCCGGTCAAATCCTCCTTTGAACCGATCAAATCCGTTGTTGAACAAATTTAATTTGCATGTATTAACACAATCTCCCCAGCTTTAACCAAATGTACCACCTGTGAATTGATGATAGTCTCTTACTTTTATTAAATTAAATATAATCAGTTATGCGAAAGAACCTTTTGCCTCCATTAAAACTAGGGCCTCACCCGTGCAATGCACGATCTGTGTTTGTAAGAATTTGCTAACAGTGTTATTAATTAATATTGATATCATCACTTTGACCTTATCTTTTACCTCCAATACTTGAAGTTTCTTAAAGAGTGTCACATCTATTGCTAAAGATATTTAAACAATGCATTTTATGAGCATTGTTTAATAGATTTATCAACATTGATGGTAATCGAATTTAGTAATGCCATCATTAAACAATTAATCCATGTAATACGAATACTTTTTTGGCATAGCTGTCAAAGAATAGTTTTCAAAACACAGATTGGTTTGAATAACATTCGGAGCAAACAGCACCCTCCACCGCGAGCCCTTATGGCTTCCATCCATCAGTTAGCGTTTGCCTCGCACACTTCGTCTTCGTGGACAAGAAATATGTGTTTGAAGGGAAGGCGATGAGGTATTCACTTTCCGTATGTGAGGATTGTTACCTCTTCTCTCTTGCATCTCGCTGTCTCAACTCGTGCGACTTCTTCTGTTCTCTTTAACGTGTTTTTGCTTATCAGGAGAGGAGAACATGAACAAATTATAAAGGCTTTGGCCTTGTTCTTCGTTACCTGTTAAATCAACATGTCACGTGGTTTTGATTTAGACTTCAGAGTATAACAATTAACACAGATAGTGTGTTCTAAATAAGTAGATTTATATCAAGTCTTAATGGCTATGTCAGCAAAGATGGATGAGTAATTAGTAAACCCAAGAGCTAAAGAAAAACATGCAAAAATTAGATTAGTTACAGTCGTTTAACCGTGTACTTTCCTTTGACAGCATCATAAGAATAGGTGATAACCTTCACAATATCTAAATCAAAGAATTATAAAACAGCAAACATTACTACTGGATACAATAAAGCAAGCAATAGAACCGCACATATAAGTACTGAAACCGAAATCCTGAAAAATAATTAGTTGTTTTAGGGAAGATGATATATAACTATGTACTGATAATGATATCTTTACAGGAAAAAACAACATAACATTTAGCTCTGAAGCTAAAATTGAAAAATGGCATGATTCAGTCATGGCAAATGAGAACTCTAGTTATAGACAAATCAATCACATCAGGTTCACATGCCGTGGTCTAAGGTACCCTCTTTTGGTATGTGCCTATAATGAATATGATTTATAGCATTGTTCTAAAACCATTCCTAAGCATGAAGCATAAGTCATAGTAATCTAGGTTTGAAATCGGTAATAGAGGATTTTAGAGATAGAAATAGATAACAAAAATAGCTTACATCTCGTCCTATGCCCACCAAACCTTGATTCTTTTACCAACCAATGAGTTACGAAGGTCTTGAGATTCAGGTACCTGAAGATAAATATTACAACATGTTAGGATAAGATATGCTGCTGTTACTGAATATGCTTTGACAGCAGCCAATGAAACGGTGGCCTTGTTGAGATGATTCACAAGATGATCCCAAGAACAATCAATGCACAAGATGATGATGAAGATTAAGGTCAAGAACAGTTGCTGATTTAATGAATGCACACACACAGAATTAAAACAGTAGATTGCAAAACTGAGAATTAAGAAGCATAGAGAAAAATGACAAGAGAGAATTTGGTGACCCAGTTCAGTATCATTGCTGATACCTACATCTGGAGGCTGAGCAATCTGCTGCAGTCCACATTCTGTTTCATGAATTGAAGTTACAATAGGTGATTACAATCTTTGTTCTTCCCAAAGTGTTTCCCCCTCACTCCCAATTCCCAATGGTTCCCAATGATTCTCTCCACACCCCTTAGTTTCTGTTTTCTCTATCTCTGTGTACCTAATGGTCACCTAAAGGCCCTTATTTATACAAGCCAGCCAAATCAGTTAGGCGCCCTTGGCGCCCATAACAGAATCAGCAACCGCAAGGCAACAGACTTTGGCGCCCTTGGCGCCTATAACAGTTTCTCAACAGAAACTGTTATTCTTCCAACAGATTCTGGTGTGCTGATGTGGAGGAAGCCACTGCCACGTAGGATCTCCATAGGATGAGGCAAACCACTCATAGTGCCACATAGGCAACAATCTCCACCTTGGCACTTCAAACTCAAATAAATGAGCTGCATTTCATAGCAAATGTCCAGCCAAAAACTCTACTTCATCAGTTAACATTCAGTAAGTTCAAGCAGTGCTTGAACTTAGACAATGGGACAACCTTGGTGATGAAATCAGCAGGGTTGTGAGCTGTATGAATCTTCCTTATCTGAACATGTCCTTCACTGATGATGTCTTTAATCCAATGCAACCTTATGTCAATATGCTTTGTCCTCTCATGAGATGTTTGGTTCTTACATAGGTGGATTGCACTTTGGTTATCACAGTGCACATCCACGCTTTTCTGATTAATCCCCAACTCATTCACAAGACCCTTCAACCACAAAGCCTCCTTGACAGCCTCTGTGACTCCAATGTACTCAGCTTCAGTGGTGGATAGAGCCACCACATGTTGCAATGAAGCTTTCCAGCTTACTGTTTTGCCAAACAGTGTGAATACATATCCAGTTAGTGATCTTCTTTTGTCACGGTCTCCAGCAAAGTCAGTGTCTACATATCCCACAACTCCACCTGAATCCAGATCACCTCTATAGTAGCTTAGCCCCAGCTTTAAGCTACCCTTCAGATACCTCAGCACATGTTTTACAGCAACCCAATGTTGCTGTCCAGGATTGGCTAAGTATCTGCTGACCAAGCTTAAAGCATAAGCAAGGTCAGGCCTAGTACAGACCATGGCATACATCAAGCTGCCAACTGCACTAGCATATGGAATCCTTTCCATCTCTTTCTGTTCCTGATCAGAATTTGGACAATCAGTTTTGGACAATTTAAACGGAGATCCAATAGGGATGTTTGCTGTCTTAGCAGATGCCATATTGAATCTGTGAAGAACCTTCTGTGAGTAGGCTGCCTGAGTGATTATCAGTCCTTTCCCAGCGGAATTCATTGTGATTTCCATGCCCAATATCTTCCTTGCTTGTCCCAAATCCTTCATCTCAAATTCCCTCTTGAGTAGCACCTTAAGAGTGTCAATCTCTCCTCTATCTTTGCTGGCAATTAACATGTCATCTACATATAAAAGTAGATAGATGTAATTTCCACCATCTAGCCTTTTATAGTAGACACAACTGTCATAATTGCTCCTTTGATATTTGATGTTCACCATATAGCCATCAAATCTCTTATACCACTGCCTAGGAGATTGCTTCAGGCCGTACAGAGACTTTTGAAGTAAACATACCATGCTTTCCCTTCCCTTTTCCTCAAAGCCCTTTGGCTGTGTCATGTAGATCTTTTCCTCAAGTATCCCATGAAGAAATGCTGTTTTGACATCCATTTGTTCAAGATGCAAGCCATACTCAGCAACAAGAGCTAGAAGTACTCTTATTGAAGTATGCTTGACTACTGGGGAAAAAATTTCATTGAAATCAACTCCTTCTCTTTGAGTATATCCCTTAGCAACCAACCTTGCTTTGAATCTAGGTGGATCAGTTTCTGAACTGCCTTCTTTCTTCTTGTATATCCATTTGCAACCTACCAATTTTGCACCAGTAGGTTTCCTTACAAGCTTCCAAGTTTGATTTTTCTCTAAGGATCTCATTTCATCTATCATGGCTTCCATCCATTTGCTTTGTTCCTTGCTACTCATAGCTTGATCAAAAGTATTTGGCTCATCATTGTTTAGACAAACAGAAGTATTCAATGCATATGCTGTCATTGATTCATATCCAAGTCTGCTTGGAGCTCTGATTTCCCTTCTGGTTCTGTCTCTACATAACATATACTCTTGTTCCTGCTCTTCATGTTCATCAGTTTCTGAGCTGGAGTACTCTTCAGTATCTTGGCTGATAGGAGGAGTAACAGGATCTGTGTCAGTCTTCTTTTCTGTTCCTCCTGTATCAAACTCCACCTCAAGCTCAGAATCCTTATCTGTTGCTCTTTCATCTAGAACTTCATTGTTCTTTGCTTCATGAAGCAATTTGGATTCATGAAATACAACATCCCTGCTGATTATACATTTCTTCTCATCAACAGACCATATTCTAAAACCTTTCACTCCTTCAGGATATCCCATGAACAATCCCCTTTTTGACCTTGGTTCTAGCTTGCCTTCACTCACATGAAAGAAAGCAGGGCATCCAAATATCCTGAGATTTTGATAATCAGGTTTGGCTCCAGTCCATACCTCTTGAGGAGTTTTAAAATCCAGTGCAGTGGAGGGACTTCCATTGACTAAGTAACAGGCTGTATGCACAGCTTCTCCCCAAAATGTCTTAGACAGTTTTGCACATGATAGCATACACCTTACCTTCTCCAACAAAGTCCTGTTTAATCTCTCAGCAAGCCCATTTTGCTGAGGTGTCCCTCTCACAGTATAATTCCTGTAAATGCCTTCTTCTTTGCAAAATTGATTGAATTCTTCATTGCAAAATTCCAATCCATTATCAGTTCTCAATGCTTTGACTTTCAGTCCACTTTGAGTCTCTACTCTCTTTTTCCATTCAACAAAAGTTTTGAAGGCCTCATCTTTTGTTTTGAGTAGATAGATCCACACCTTTCTACTAAGGTCATCTATGAAGGTTATGAAGTACCTTTTCCCACCATGTGTTGGTGTCTTAGAAGGTCCCCATAAATCTGAATGGATGTAGCCTAACCTCTCCTCAGTCTTGTGTATTGCTGTTGCAAACTTCACTCTAGTTTGCTTGCCAATTATACAATGTTCACAGAATCCAAGTTTGTTGATTCTGTCTCCACAGAGCAGGCCTTGTTTCTCCAATTCCTTCAATCCTTTCTCACTCATGTGGCCAAGTCTTTGATGCCACATAAGTGCCTTGTCAGTAGCTGCTGTTGCTACATTTGTTTCTCCAACTACAGTGCTGCCTTGGAGAGTATAGAGGCAGTTTCCCCTTCTCACTCCCTTCATGACTATCCTTGATCCCTTCATGATTCTCAGCACTCCATCTTCACCTTTGAAACTGAATCCAGCTTTCTCAAGTGTACCAAGTGATATCAATGATCTCTTGAGGTCAGGTACATGCCTTACATTAGTTAACTTCTTCACTGTTCCATCAGACAGAATCAGTTTCACAGTTCCAATTCCAATGACTTTGCATGCCTTGTTGTTTCCCATAATCACCTGTCCACCATTGTATAGTTTGTATTCAACGAACCACTCTCTTCTAGGACACATATGGTATGAACATCCTGAGTCCAGAACCCAATCATCATCACCTGTAGTTGAAGCTGTAGAGTTTGATTCCACCCTTTCTTCATCTGCAGCAACATGTGCTTCACTGCTGTGATCATCAGCAGTGTCTAGTGTTTCACAATCTTCATCAGTAGCCAATGCTTCACTGTTGTGATCATCAGCAGCATCCAAGATTTCACATCCCTCACCTGCAACATATAGCAATTCACAGTTATCATAGTTATCTGCAGCAACAGATGCATCTGCAGTTTCCTCCTTGGCAGTATTGCCTTTCTTGTTTTTCTTTTCAGGACAATTCTTCTTGAAATGCCCCTCCTTGTTACAGATATAACACCTATTATGCTTTGTCTTGGATTTTGATCTTCCTCTTCCTTTTCCCTTCTCAGTTCTGTGCTCACTTCTTCCTCTAACAACTAGACTCTCTCCTTGATCATTGTTTCTTGTTTCACTCTTTCTTGATAGTTCTTTAGACATTAAAGCAACCTGAACTTCATCAAGACTTACTGATTCCCTTCCATATACTAGTGTGTCGGCTAGTGTATCATAGGAGCTATTCAATGACCTAATAAGCAATAGTGCTTGATCCTCATCTTCTACTTTTACATCAATATTTTCTAAGTCTAGTATCAACTTATGAAAATCATCAATGTGATCACCAAGAGAAGTACCTGGTTGCATCTTGAGTGTATAGAGTCTTTGCTTGAGGTATAGCCTTGTTGCAAGAGACTTGGTCATGTATAAAGATTCCAGTTTTGCCCATACAGCAGCAGCGGATTTTTCTTTGGAAACTTCCCTTAGAACCTTGTCTCCTAGGCTCAAGATAATTGCACTGTGAGCCTTGTTCATCAAATCCTTTTTCTCCTTTTCTGTCAGAGTGTCTGGCAGCCTTCTTTCTCCTTCTAATGCATCCTCCAATCCTTGTTGAACAAGGAGTGCATGCATCTTCATCTTCCATAAGCCAAAGTCATTCTTCCCTGTGAATTTCTCAATGTTGTACTTTGCCATATCCATCTATTTCACCTTCCAACCTGATGCTCTGATACCAGTTGTTAGGATAAGATATGCTGCTGTTACTGAATATGCTGTGACAGCAGCCAATGAAACAGTGGCCTTGTTGAGATGATTCACAAGATGATCCCAAGAACAATCAATGCACAAGATGATGATGAAGATTAAGGTCAAGAACAGTTGCTGATTTAATGAATGCACACACACAGAATTAAAACAGTAGATTGCAAAACTGAGAATTAAGAAGCATAGAGAAAAATGACAAGAGAGAATTTGGTGACCCAGTTCAGTATCATTGCTGATACCTACATCTGGAGGCTGAGCAATCTGCTGCAGTCCACATTCTGTTTCATGAATTGAAGTTACAATGGTGATTACAATCTTTGTTCTTCCCAAAGTGTTTCCCCCTCACTCCCAATTCCCAATGGTTCCCAATGATTCTCTCCACACCCCTTAGTTTCTGTTTTCTCTATCTCTGTGTACCTAATGGTCACCTAAAGGCCCTTATTTATACAAGCCAGCCAAATCAGTTAGGCGCCCTTGGCGCCCATAACAGAATCAGCAACCGCAAGGCAACAGACTTTGGCGCCCTTGGCGCCTATAACAGTTTCTCAACAGAAACTGTTATTCTTCCAACAGATTCTGGTGTGCTGATGTGGAGGAAGCCACTGCCACGTAGGATCTCCATAGGATGAGGCAAACCACTCATAGTGCCACATAGGCAACACAACAAAAGTTATGTACCGTGCCTTTCAAGAAGTTTTGCAAATAGCCCTGGACATTGTCCCGTTTCACCATGTTTTCCATAAAATTCACCACCTCTATCTGATCTTACAACTTTCACTTTCTTTTCTAATTGTATTTCGACTTCATTAATATAAATCTCAAAAGCATCAACAACTTGAGACTTTTCTTTAAGTAAATAGACATATCTATAACGTGAAAAGTCACCAATAAAGGTGATGAAATATTTTTCTCCACCAAGAGGAGGAGTATCAAAAGGTCCACATATATCAGTGCGTATAATTTCAAGAAGCTGGGTGCTTCTTGTGGCACCTTTCTTGTTATGCCTGGTGTGCTTTCCCTTAATGCATTCCACACATAACTCAAGATCAATAAAATCTATATTTTGTAGAATCTCATTCCTTACTAACCTTTCTAATCTTTTCTTCGATATATGACCCAAGCGTTTATGCCACAAGTATGCAGAACTTTCATTAAGCATGTTACACTTAATTCCAATACTTTGACGCTTGGTAAGCAAGGACTCGTAAAATTTATCATGAAGTTTCAATCTATATAAACCATCAATAATATAACAAGAACCAAAATGCTTATTATTATTACATAAATTGAAACAACCATATCCACCATTAAATTCAAAACCACAATTGTCCAACTTTGAAAGAGAAACTAAACTCCTAGACATTGAAGGTATATAAAGAGTCTTTATTACGTCCAAATGATAACCAGTATCAAGGATCAAGCGATAAGCCATATGCCTTCAATTGGATCTTTCATACGATTTCCCATGTAGAAAAACATCTTATTTAGCTTGTGGTTTGGATCGTAAGGAATCCCTGCATCATATTAGATACGTGAGTAGTAGCACCAGTGTCAAGCCACCAAGAATTATGAGGAACATCAACTATGTTTGATTCAAACGTGCATACATATGTTTTATACATACCTTTCTTTTCGAACCAAGCCTTACGTTTTGGACAATCCTTTTGGAAGTGTCCTTCTTTAGCACAGAAATGACATTTATTCTTATGCTTAGTAGGTTCCTTTTTCTTAAAGTTCTTGGCTTTTGGCTTAAATGCTTTTCCAGCTCCATGAACAAGGTTGACAGAATGACTCTTAAAATTTTTCAGCTTGTTCTCCTCCTGAATGAGCTTTCCAATCAATTCATTAACATCCCACTTATCTTTCATAGTGTTATAGTTAATTTGGAAAGCTTCATACTCATAAGGCAACGAGTTCAAAATAAATTGAACCATGAAAGAGTCATCAACTGCCATACCCAAGGACTTTAGTCTTGCTGCAGTGTTAGTCATCTCAATGGTATGCTCATGCATGCTTCGCGAACCATCAAACTTCATGGTTCTGAGTTGAGCCATAAGTGTACCAACAAGTGACTTATCAGCAGAGCGAAAACGTTCTTCCACAAACTTAAGGTATTTCTTAGCACTTTCTAGTTGTGGAATAGTAGTCTTAATGTTGTTTGCAATAGTCATTCGCATAAACATAAGGCTCAATCTGTTGGACCGCTCTCATGCCTTTAGTTCGAACTTTTCATCTTCAGTGTTGTCATCAGTTACGATATGATTCTCTTCCAAAAGTGAAAAGTCAAGGTCCAAAACACCTAAGTGGAATTTGACTTGTTCACTCCATTTAGAAAAGTTCAAACCATTGAAAACAGTAACAGACATAGCTTGCGAATGAAGAGAAATTACTGCAAAAATAAATTATAAAATGCTCATATTAAAATATCACATACTCAGATAAAACATCAAAGTAACATAATGTGGGACAAGTGGTAGATACTTGGATCCCTTAACCATTTGGTCCTGGATTTGATCCCTGGTCGGTGCGTATGGAAAAACATTTATTGGGAGAGGTCAACCCCTTAAATAGATCTCATATACTTCGAAGGATTAGTCTCCAGAGTCGTCGTGGAGGATACATTGGTTTACCAAAAAAAAAATTAAAGTATACACTAGTGCAAAAAAGGGATTTAAAGTCAGGCGAAAAGGGGATTTAAAGTCAGGCGGGCGCTTGACTTTTATTAAGTCGACTTTGTATGTCAGGAGTTTTAAAGTCAAGCGATAGCCTGACTTCGTAAGTCTGATTTAAAGTCAAGCAATTATTCTTGCCTGACTTCGTAAGTATGTTTTAAAGTCAAGCATTTATTCTTGCCTGACTTCGTAAGTATGATTTAAAGTCAAGCATTTATTCTTGCCTGACTTCGTAAGTCTGTTTTAAAGTCAAGCATTTATTCTTGCCTGACTTCGTAAGTATGATTTAAAGTCAAGCAATTATTCTTGCCTGACTTCGTAAGTATGTTTTAAAGTCAAGCATTTATTCTTGCCTGACTTCGTAAGTATGATTTAAAGTCAAGCATTTATTCTTGCCTGACTTCGTAAGTCTGTTTTAAAGTCAAGCATTTATTCTTGCCTGACTTCGTAAGTATGATTTAAAGTCAAGCATTTATTCTTGCCTGACTTTAAAAGTTTTTTTTTTTTTCAAATTTTGGTTTAATCTATACCCTTTTTATACAAATTTTCGTTCCGTAGAAGCGACTCCACTGGGGATCGAACCCAGATCTCTGGTTCCGTAGACCAGCGCCTTATCCATTGGGCCATGGAGTCATATATCAACGCCTTATCCACACATGAAACAGAATAAAGGGAAACAGAATAAAGGGAAAACCCCACTCCAACATGTAATGACACACTATGCATCTAAATCATAAAAATTTCAGAATACAATCAACAAGAAACTGATCAAGGAAGCAAGAAAACATTCTGTTCCTACAAAGTCCCAAACGACCCTCCTCCCTCTCACAAGAAACTGATCCTAGCAGTGGTAGTAGGGACAAGGAGGGGGCATGACCCTTAAAATTCTCACCTTTTTTTTCACTACTGCCAATGGCTGTTGACTTAGCTTCAGCAGCAGCAGCAGCAAGATTGTGAGTGAGCTTTACATTCTGAGACTGAAGTTCGACATTCAAGCTCTTAACTTTATCCAATTCATCCTTCAATGCAAGAACCTCAGACTGCAAATTCTTGATCAAATTCTCACTAACCTCAAACAGATCACTGTAAAAGATTTGGCAAACAGATCAAATTCAATAACTGGTTTTGCCAACATGCATGCAACATTATAAAAGCTCAAACAGATCACTGTAAAAGATTTGGCAAACAGATCACTGTAAAATATAGAAAGAAACAAATGTATTCCTTACTCCAGCAAATCCATAAATTTGTAATGGTTAGTCTCAATGGTAAACCTCACAGCAGGTCAACTGGGAATACTATCCTACTAAACTTCAAACTAAAAGTTTTTTCCTAGGTAAAGTAAAGAAAAGAATAGCATCCACAGGAGAAAGAAAAGAATAGCAGTGAAAGATGATTTTAACCTAGGTAAAGTAATAGCTAGCTTGAAATCTGGAAGATCATAATAGTTTTTTCCTTTTTCCTTTTCCTTTTTCCTTTTGTAAGAAGGATAACCTGTTACTAAACTTCTCAACAGCATCTGAGGCATATAAAAGAGTTTCATTGGCTTTCTCTAGAACCATGTAAAGCTCCTTCCCTCTTGTAACTCGAGAAATAACCCAAGAGTTATTTTTTGCTCTAATGCACACCTCTAGATCTTTCTCACAACTACGCCCCTCTAGTTCTGCTCGTCTCTTCTCTGACTCAACCTCCTGCCTAAGCTTATTCATAGCATGTAAGGACTCCTGCACCAGGTATAAAATAAATCAACGTTTATCCTGTTTCAACTTTCAAGTTAGTTAGTTCATTGGCAATGAGAGCACCAGTGACATGCACTTTGCAGTACCAGGCTACCAGCCACCAAGCAGTGCCATTGGCATTTCCTGTGCCATTAGAAGTTTGGCCTCTAGAGTTCGAGAGTAAAGTTGATGTTTGAATAATATGTCATATCTTTCAATTTATAACATGCATATCACATGCTGCTTAAAAAAATAAGGAAGATGGAATTCAGAATACAGCCTAATGCCAACATCATACCTTAGTTAAAGTTGTTACTTTTGTTGCTGGAGAAGCCCTGGATACATTTCTATCACCATCCACTAATAAATAGCGGTACCCACTGACATGATATGCATTATCACCACCCAATCCTTTGGATAGTTTCTCTTCAACTTTTAATAACTTAAGTGATGCCTGATGTATTCAGCAAAGAAAAGACGGGGTTAAGAGAAAAATATTCATTTGCTAATATCTCTGAATCAATTTCATATGCTTCTCAACTTAAGAACCATTGTCAATCAACAAGATTACAAGATCAACAAGCAGAAGAAATTGGAATCATGTTCACTAAACAACATTTAGAAGCACGTAGAAATAAACCAGCACTCTGAAAAATGTACAAACTAACGAGTATTTTACCATTTTAGCATTCTACCTGATGACCACATATGATAGTACTAATGTGTCCACATCACTCGAGCAGAGAACCAGACATTTGGAGTTCAATTGACAATTAGCATATAAAATATAAGCACATATAATTTACTCCTCACCCAGGGGATGTATCAGATGATCCATAAAAACTTTCAGGCATAGAGCTTGGATGGGCCACATTAGTCTCAGTGAGAGCATTAGATGCAGTATTCCCTTTCCGTAAGTAGGACCATGAACTTGCTCCAGAAGATAGAGCATGTGGAGTCAACCTTAGCACTGCATATGTGAATAAGTTGATGGTGTCATCCTGAGAAAAGAGTCAAAAGTCAAGGTTAATGAGTGACTTAATGAATGAGCAAGCATCTTGCCCAATAAATTATATAAAAATTACAAAATTTTACTTGAAAATTTAACCATACGGGAGATAGTGTTGTAGACACCAGCAGGTCTTGAAATAAAATCAAAGAGTAGCAGGGAGTGTTTCCAGCAGAAGACTCCAGCACCCTAACAAGCGACTGACAAAACAAGAAGAAATCAACAAAATGGAATTTCATTAAGAAGCCAAAATTCCTTTCTTTTCATGTAAAAAATATTTGCAACATAGTTAATATCTCATGTGGACACTAGATACAAAGTATGGGAAAAAATATATATACATCTATAGATAGAAATGCATGCAAAGTTAGGGGTCACCTTCACAAAAAGGAAGCCGTGGGAGAGAGAAGCAGCTTCTGAGAGAGCGATTGAAGATGAGAGAGCGACTGAATCAACGAATCTGAGAGCGATTGAAGATTCTGAGAGAGCGACTGAGAACCTGAATCAACGAATCAGCAAATCTTGCGAGAGCGAGAGCGAGAACCTGAACTCTGAGAGAGCGAGAGTGAGAACCTGAGAGAGCGCGACGAAGATAAACCTGAGAGAGCGAGGGTGATGGAGAGGAAAAAGGAAGCCACGGAAGAGAAGCGAGAAGAAGAACGAGTCAAAACCAGAGAAGGAGAGTGATTGAAGAGAGGGCGAGAGAAGGAGAACCTGAAGAGAGGGCGATTGCAGAGAGAGAAGGAGAGCCTGTGAGAATGAGAGAGAACAGAGAACGGATCGTGAATGCTAGGGTTCCAGTGTTTTGCCAATAAAGAGTAAAATTCTTTTTTTTCTATTTTAGTACTTTAGAAGTCAAGCCTTATACACGCTTGACTTCTAAAGTATTTTAGAAATCAAGCATTCATGCGCCTGACTTCTAAAGTATTAAAATAGAAAAAAAAGAATTTCACCATTAATTACAAGTTTGCCACCGTGTCACTTATGTAGTCAGGCGCATACACGCCTGACTTCTAAAGTCTTATTTTTTCCCTATTTCTTCACTTAAGAAGTCAGGCGTGTATCTGCTTGACCTTAATACTCGCGAGTTTTGCCACTTATTTACAAGTTTGCCACCGTGTCTACCTATGTAGTCAGGCATCTGGGCGCCTGACTTTAAATGTCTAATTCTAATGTCATTTTTGCACTAGTGTATATTATAGTTCACCTTTGGGTAATCATATACTACACTATCAAAAACAAATGCCAATTTTATCATAATTGTAACCAAAATTCTCAATCAAATACATAATTCATCTTTGGACAAAATATATATTTGATCCAAGAATTTTAATTTTCCACAATTACATTTCATGGCATTTTTTTATCATTCTAACTCGGCCACTTTGGTGCACACAAGTATTAAACTTTATTCATTGTTATTTAACCACGTACTTAAATAATTTAACTAATATGTCTATAAATATAAACTTTCGGTGCTAGATAAATTCTACCTAGTATATATTTATATAATAAAAAATGATTCATCAAAAGCCGTGCATATTAGGATATTAGGATATTCATATATACTAACAATGCTCAAGGAAATAGGTTTAACATACTAGAGGGAGGTAAAATATCATTGATGGAAAATCATAAACTTCACAACATGGCTCTGATACCACATGTAAAACTCAATTGTCAAAGTAAACTTTTAGCGGATGCATTCGACAAGATAAGTATCTTAAAAGTTTATAATTTTCACATATCCGGATTTGTTGATGAAATCATAACACAGTTGAAATTGGTTTCTCTCCCTTAACCTCTTTTCTAAGACACGCGTAAAGAAGGAAATTATTATGTGAATATAAGCATAAAATAAAGGTGTCTTTTGTGGATAGAGAGAGAGACCAATTTAGATAGTGTCATTTAATCTGAGACGTCCATCAAGTATCAGAATCAACAGATGAGATTGATTCATTTCGCATTCTAGTGGTTATAAACTTTAAGTAATCCAATAGTTAGATTTTAAATGTCACTAAAGTGTCACTAAAATCCACTAATTAAGAGCCACTAATATTTGTTTATTACCTCAATTTATTTTAGGCCATCAATTTAGAAAGTTACAAAACTAATAATATGATGTTACAACTTTACAATTTCTTGCATTAACCTTGTAACTTCTTAGATATTGTACTTGAATTATTGACTGGATTGTATTGAAGTGAGATGAGATGTTGAAGTAAAATCTGTCGATATTGAATGAATTTTTTTTTTTTAAAAAACGACATTGAATATGAATATATAGACTCATAAATAGTTGGGTTTTAGATTTTGTACCCACCCACCCCATAAACCCACCCCCCCCCCCCCCCACCAAATTGACAAAACGGACGATATTACCCCTGACTTCAAAACTATTTTTCGGAATTACGTCCATAGATATAAATCCGGAACTCAATTTATTGGGATTTCTGAAAATACCCTAAATGAGATAAATCCGGAATTAAAAAATTTTGGATTTCCGAAATTACCTCATTTTAGTGTAATTCCGGAACACAAAATACCTTCCGGAATTACACTAAAATGAGGTAATTCCGGAAATCCAAAAATTGTTTATTCCGGATTTATCTCATTTGAGGGTATTTCTAGAAATCTCAATAAATTGAGTTCCGGATTTATACCGTATTATGGTGTTTCCGGAATTCAAAAATAAGAAATAAACATTTATTTTATTAATTAAAAACACCGTCTAACTGAAAATAACAGATTACAACAAACAAAACAAAAACAAGGTCTAAAACTACTGATCCATAAATTGGTTCAGTTATAGATTGGTTAAAACACTATAAAATAAGTGATCCATAGATTGGTTAAAACCATGTGAATAAGTGTCGATTTCAGTTATAGATTCGTTAAAACACTCTAAAATAAATGATCCATAGATTGGTTAAAACGATATAAATAAGTGTCGATTTCAGTTATAGATTGGTTAAAACCATGTAAATAATGTAGTGAAACATGATACTTCCGAAATTATGCCAAAACACATAATTCCGAAAGCCAATTTTTTGACTTCCAGAATGTGTTTTGGAATAATTCTGGAAATCTTTTATACCCCATTTTCCGGAATTACCTCTTTTGAAATGATTTCGAAAAACTCAAAAAAATTGGCTTCCGAAATTATCCTCTTTTGAGGTAATTCCAGAAAATTTTAAAAAGATCAATTTTCTTTTAATTTTTTAAAGGGTATTTTGGGGATTTAGGCAATTACGAGGGTATAGGATAGAAAATGAGGGATACCAAATCTAAAACCCTAAATTGTTTATATATACGAGGTAGAAAATGTTAGCTGTCTTTGCTATAAACATTCGCAGATAAACTAGTCGATAGTTAGTTCATAATGTGGTTCAAAGAAAAGCTAGTTTATAATGAATGATTTAATGGCAAATAAGTTAGTCATCCCTTTGAATTTGTGTCCTAACAAAAAAAGAATTCAGGAAAAACTACTATGCATAAACCTTCTAGAATTTCCGAAAAATTTATTGATAGAATCAATTTAGTAAGATGAGCTGAAAGAGTCTTACTAACTCATCAGGATGTATTTTTTTTGTTCGGACCATCGCTGACTACCCATAAAGTGTCCTAACGTTTTCAACGAAAGACTATTCAGACTAATCTCCGCTCGTGCTTAGGATCAAATTTTGTACTGGCCAACACCGAGTTTGTATTGAACTTCACTGAATAGAACAGTAAAATCAAGGTGATTCTACTGAGAAATTACAATGGAAAGATAAACAAAAGCAAGAAAACAACTTAGGCACTTCGAGAGGCCTTACTCTCCCAAGTTCAATCCAATTCTCTAACAACCGAATCCCACTATTTGATTCCCTCCAACTCTCTCTCTCCTCACACCTCACACCTCACAGCACCAGCCACATCAGCAGGGCACTCACTCCCACGACTAGCTAATCATTAGTTAGTTAGTGGGGTTTTGATCCCCTGCAACATGACTCACCTTAGTTCCCCCAGAGCCCCTTTTCTTTCTTTCATAAACTAAGCCGTATCTATCTTTATACAAATCTAAGCTCTTCTAAATAACGTTTTTCAGCAAAATCATGCAATGATTGGTATCCTCGTCCCCCACCATCATCTTCAGATTTGGCAAACTCTTGACTGTCAAATCTTCTCGATTTATCAGCATTCTGGTAAACATCAAGAAATTGAAGCATGAATAATTAGGAAAAGAAACAGGGTAGCAGAGCAGAGAGAAAAATGTAATAATAAACTTAAATGATGAAGTTACCAAATAATTGGCCATTAAAGAAACTGGTCATCACATGTCAAACTAAATTAGTATGGTGAGATATAGTTCGAGTTATGGAGATTTACCTGTAAAAATTCTACCATTTGCTCTTCAATTGTACCACGCATTGCTAATGTTTCCACATGAATGGGACGAGAAGCACCCATCCGATGGGCACGACTAATTACCTGCTCCTCCAAACTGACAAGGTTTAAGCCAAGTTAGAACTTAGAATAAAATTAAATTGGACAAAAGTGGCAATTTTAGTCAAGGGAGGAGGACCCAGCAATTGGTCAAACAAATGATCCACAGCCAAAGGCTACACATTGAAAACTCTAACAGAATTATTCAAACACACACACACACACACACACACACACACATATATATATATATATATATTTACAGATGGTGCATTAGGCTTTCCATGCTACATAATTCTAACTGCCAAAGGAGTCGTGCCACAAAGTTTGCAGAAAGTTTCACTGGGCTTACCACTGAAGAAGAAAATTGTAACGATAAAAAGTTTAAAAATTTTCAAAATCAGTTTATCCCTCTGTCTAAAAACAATAACATCTAAATTTTATATCCTTATTTGCATATGAATCAGTTTAATGTACTAACCTTCCATCCCAAATTGGTTCCATTAAAAATACATGAGTAACAAAACTCAAGTCGAGACCCAATGCAGCACTTCCATCCATCAAAAGTGCCATACAACTTGGATCATGCTGGAACATGGCTAATGACTTCTTCTGTAAATGAGAAAAGTAAATAAACCAAAGATCAGAAACCATAAGTAAATTAAAAAATTTAGAGAAAGCAAATAAAATAATGAGAACTCCAACATTATACCTTGTTGCTAAGATGCATTGGGCTATACATTCCAGTATATTTGATACCATTAACAGCTAACTGGCAAAATAAAAATTTAATTTAATAGTTTAGTCATTTGTAACATGATATGTAGCTGGGCAAAGAAAACATAGATAGATTCACAAATAATCACAGCCGAATTGTGGCACGGGAAAAGCACCTGCTGCTCAATGACATGTATATGCTCAAGAAACTGAGAAAATATCAAAACTTTTTCGGAGACCACATTGGCATTAGTGCTACTAATAGAACATTCATTGAATGATGATTCGGCATCTCCTTTAAGCAATGGGAAACTATTCTCAATATGCATCTCATCATTGCTATTGTCTGTAAACGAACTCATCTCTTCATTGGTTCCTTGCAGAGCTTTCAACCTCTGGACGAGATATGCAGCTTTACTACTAGATGTTGATTGCCAATCAGGATCCCAATTATCCTGATCATTTAACAAACACCATTGCATGTTAGGACCAAAAAAACTTAAAACAAACAAAACAAAAACAAAATAGATGCAAGTGAATGTCAACTGATCGCTTGATTTAAAACCCGTGCCTGCTTATATGAAGGCTGTAGCTCAATAAGATCTTTGGGTACAGGCCACTTTGGGTTAGGATTTTCTGGTCGGGCCATTGTATCGGGACTCTGCATCTCATATAAGTTACCACAACCAGGATATGTACACTTCGTCTTGTCTATCGAAACACAATCAAGGCACAACAGATGGCGACATGGTGTGATGAGAGGCAGACGGCACCATTCCTTGCACCTGCACAATTCATTAAATGATGATGATGATGATGATAATATGGATGATGGCAGTGATACAAGAAATATCAAAATCTAAATATTACCTGACACAGTGACCACCATACAGGAGACTATATCTTATGGAGGTATACTCTCCAGAAGTAGGATCTAGACCACTTGGTACTAACATATCCATTGTTTCTTGAATATCCTGTCCAGCATGTGTAACTTTAATATGTCCCGCAACGCAGCAAGAAAGCCTAACATTTTCTATAGTTGCACGGCGAAATTTTGACTGCTTTGGATTCAGTAAACTTTCAACATGTGAAGGATCATTCCAATCAGCCATCAATATATTACGCCGAACAGTGAGTACCAATTCATTGTAACTTCTAGCATGCTCCTCATTAAAATTTAGTGAAACATTTTTCTTTATGCATGGTGGAATACTTTGCAAATCTACCTTTCTTGCACTAATTGTGCATCTCTGAAGTAAATGCAACAGACGAGACCGACCTTCCTCCATCTCTGTCTCAAATGGCCTAAGCACACCAGCTTCCCATGACTTTTGATTCAGTCCATAAGCTTCTTCATGAAGGAACCTTAGCAATGGTTGTAGATGTGGAAGTTGGCTGTTAGGAGTGTTAGGTGTAGGAGTTCCGGTTAGTATCCATCGATTTGAAGCCACCAATGAAATAGCCATTTGCAACTTGTTTGTTAAGCTTAGGCTAGAACCAAGAGTATGTCCTTCATCTAAAATTACCCTAAACCAATGCACTTGCATCAGAGCACTCTTCTTGCGTGGGCCCCACTCTGCACTCAATCGACTAAATGTAGTGATGACAACATCATAATCCCAGGCAAGAGAGTGTGCAGACGGCTTCCGATGATTGACCCAAGCATAAACCCGCAACTGACCAGGCCTGACATGTTTTTCTATTTGTGTTTTCCAATGATCGACCAAGTTTGCCGGAACAACAATCAGTGTTGCTCTCGACAAGTATAATCTAACTAAATCTAAGGGCTCGCTAAGAGCCATGCCAAGGGCGGCAAAATCAAAAGTCAAATTATTGAGATTTTGGGGGTAGTACCACCTGCATACACCTTTTTCTACTCTTTTTACGAGGCCAAATGCTTGAAATATTTTATGGAATGGATTAAAATTTCCATTTGTGCAATTGTTTAAAATAGGACCCCGTATGCCATTAGTTTCCATTACTGCAAGCTTGTCTGTTGAAATTTTAGCCAACCAAGTCAGGGCCTTCTTTGTCTGTGAATTTATCAATGAGTAGTGTTCCTTAAGCACATTAGTGAAAAATGAAACATTTTTTTCTTCACAGCCAGGAGTTCCTTTAAAGTGAAATCCTGGTAAATGAGTTATCTTACAGCTATTCTGAATATATTGTTCTGGAACACTACATTTCCGAAACATAGGGTCGGTGTTCATACTACAAAACCACGCTGCACTGGAATTAGCCATATTATTGTCTGCAAGCATTCGCCATTTGTGACAAGCATCACACTGAATCCAAATATCACTGTCTTCCATACAATTTTTACGCTTCCCAGGCAACTTGTAACTCTGTCCACATCCATGTGAAGTATCAAGGAGCTTGTTCTGAGTTACATGGGATGCAACATCTGATGGATTCTTTGTTTTAATTGTTCTTTCACCAATTTTTCTTTCTTTGGAAATCATAGCTTTCTCTTCATATGTTAAAGATAAATTTTTCTTTACACGACTCAGGCTCCTAGTGTACCGACTAGCAGGCATAGATTCCCCAGAGCAAGCATCTAAAGGCGATTTGTTTTCTCCTACAGAATATGAACGAGGTTCAGTGAATTTCTGACCAGGATCCATCATTTTGGCTCTCTTGGAGCAATAATCATGTTTCTCATAACTTCTACTTGCATCTTGCCAAGTATCTCTCTTACCAGAAATAGAAAAACCAGTGATGTTATTACCACTGATCTCATAGTAGCCACATTTCTGGTTACCATTATATTGACACCAAACTACTTGTGCCCCAACTGGTGGGTCTGCCACTGTACCCTGTGTCTTCATGATAAGAGAAAGAGCTGTTACAGTCTTACCCAAGCCAGGCTCATCACAGAACATCCCTCCACGAAAATCTTTGATGTTGGGTGCTTCACCGGTGACTATTTCACCAGATACAGTATTTACATGGAAAGTAAAGCCATCGTTAGTTGAGAGAGCTACATATAAAGGATGTGGCAAACGCTCAGCATTTCGCTCACGGTGCAACATCCACTCAACTGCTGCCCGCTGATGTGGAAACAGATTTAACTTTGTACATGGCATTACTGAAGAAGCCAGGGATCTTAGATGATGGCACGTTGCAGAAACCCTGGTGAGGTCCATTGGGCCCAGGGAAGCTAGAATTTTAGTTAGAATATCATCAGATATCTCCCAAATCCCAGATGCACATGTGTTGTCCCCAGGTATTATCTTGGAACTAATAAACTTCTGCTGTTTTCCTACACCAGGTACCGTCTTAAAAATTTCATGAAGTTTGAATAGTCTTTCCCTCGAAGAACTGCCCACATGGGAATGGAGCTTGCAACCGAGCACGTGACAATCAGAAAGGTTCCAAATGCTCTCATTTTCTCCATGAGTCTTACTACAGTAATCTGGAAAAGAAAGAATCGAACTTCTCTCATCCCAATCACAGCTGCATAGGCCCTCAATTGTTAGCAAACTAAGACAATCAAGGCTGTATGTTTAGTATAATCATGAAGAAAAACAGCACACAGTGGATCAGTCGATTTATAATATTATATACTACACACTTCTGAGAATATTACTGGTGAGCAACTAGCTAAAACACCACTAATACGACCACGTTAGAGGCAGAATTAGGTTTGATTGAATTATTAATTTAGTATAAGTGAAACTCCTTAAGAACGTATGTTTTTGAAAGTTGAAACTTCTCTCCAAAGCTTTGACTACAAAATTGATATGATGAGAATCAGTGTACAGCACACAAACTCTGTAAATTTGCAATATACAATTTTTAAGCCTTAATGAAAGCTTTTACACTTCAGATTACAATAATATGGTAATATCACCGTCCACTTGCAATTGACCTAAGTCTGACATATGGCTTTCTAGCTCAATTAGGCAAATGTTACGAAGTGTCCAAAGAGCACTGATTGAGGAATCAAAATGAAAAGGATTTAGTGAAATGTGCAGTTTCTAAGTCATCAATCAATGTCCTTAGTAGTGTACTTTTCAATAAATGTTCTCCATTTTCTGATTCCTTAACTAGTGCCCTCCTTAACGGGAACCTAAATTAATTATCAAAGTGGAAAACAGTTATTACTGGTTAGCCAAGCTGACATGGCACACATATAATAACGTTAGAGGGTATGTTATAAGGTAACTCTCCTTTTCAAAATAATTATCAATTTTTTGGTAATGAAAATTTTTAAAGTAAGGAAATAGTGCCTCAATCCAACTGTTAAGGCAGGAAAACCTTCGAGCTCAAAGAACACTTATAAAGAACTTACACTTACCTCACATCACCTCAAGGAAGCTAGTGGGGGTTGAACATGCATCATGTCACCCTATCTTACCCCGCTAGACCAACCCCTTGGGGTTAAAAATTAAAATAATTATCAATTTAGAAATTTTGGTTTGTTAGGAATTATTTATCACTTTAGGCAACAAAGAAAACAATAACTAATCTTTTCCAACTTTATCCATATTTTATGGTATTTCAACTTGAAACATTGATACGACATACAATCAATCAACTTAAACTTCATTGAAATAAAAAATATTTAACAACTTCCTTAATTCTCATCCAAAACCTTAAACTAAAACTACTAAGAAAATGAGAGTATACACTACATATTCATTAACCTGCCAAAAAAGAAACTATATATTCATCAAATTTGCTCAAATGTCTCTCCCTCTCTTAACATGAGATTGCCATGCAAATTTGGGATGTTAGTAAGTAAGAAAAAAAAAACACAACAAATATAGAAATTCAAGCGGGGAATCAAAACTAAAAGCAAAACGGCGAAAGAAGCAGACCTTAAATGGCCTAAAACGGCGCCGGCGACAGAACCTGATTTCGGAAACTGCCAGCCACTCCAAACCTGAATCGGAACATAAACATCGACGAGGATCACAACCCTAGGTACCTCCTCAACGCACACAACGCGAGCATCAATCTTGAGACACTTGCGCGTGACCAAAGCGTGAAGCTGATGAACCACACTCACGCTTCCGTTCACCATTCCAACCTTCTTCCTCGTCCTCTTCGTCTTTGAACTCTCGCATTCCGCCGAATCGATCACCGGGACCAAAACGACGCCGTTTTGTGTCCGAAACCCGAGCGCCCCGCTGTCGTTGAAGATCTCGCAGCGGTCGTTGAAGCGAAGGTGGTTGTCGTTGTGGGACTGCGAAGGAGTGCATGTGAGAACCGCACAGAGGTAACCGCAGAGTTTGTCGTCCGAGAGGGAATTGTTGGTGGACATTGGTGGAAGGAACCGGACGGAATTAAAGAATGGGATAAGAGAGTCTCAAGAAGTAGGAAGAATTTGTCGAAAAATAAAGAAGTGGGAAGATGGTTATTATTATATACTTATGCCATATGACCCAAGAATTATTCACTTACCCTAATCTGTCCGACTGTCTTCCTATGTTTGATGTATGTTTTTTTTTACTATGTTTTTTGTGTGCATAATCAACGCTAAGAACTTGATTGGTCATGAGTACCCGATTTTTTTGTCCGTGTGGTTCTCCCCTCTCAATAGAATGTTTGATGGCATGCCTAATGGAGATTATTGTAAAAAATTAAAAATAAAAACTTAGGTATGTTCTTTTTATGAATAAAACTTTTTGATTGGGTTTCTAAAAATAGTTTTCTACTTTTAAAAACTCTAGATAAAACATATTAAAAAATAAAATAAAAACTTAGCTATGTTTACTAGGATTTTAAAAATAGTCTTTTGCTTTTAAAGAGTTAAGAAAAACAAATTAAAAATAAAATAAAAAACCTAGGTATGTTTGACGGGTTTTTAAAAATAATTCTTTGCTTTTTTTGTATAAATCGAGTATTTTCTGTGCGCAACTGTAGAGACTAATCCATTGAGTTAGGGTAGGACCACAATGGGCGGCAATGACCTCCCTCAAGGGACTAGTTGTTTGCTTTTAAAAAGTTAAACAAATTAAAAAAAATCAAACTAAATAAAAAAAATTAGGTATTTTTCCTAGGTTTTTAAAAAACGTTTAGAAAAACAATTTTAAAAAATAAATTGTATGTTTTACTAGTTTTGTAAAATAATTTTTTGTTTTTAAAAGTTTAGAAAAAATAATTTTGTTTATCTTAATGTTTCAAAAACAAGAAATTGCTCAAAAAAAGTGTAATCAAACAAGTCTTTAATTCCCGGATTTGAATCCAGCTTTGAGCATGCAGCAGTGTTAAATCTCTTGAGGGAGAGCTTTGTCACCCATTGTGGTCCTACCCAGCTCGAGGAATTAGTCTCTTCAGTTGCGCGCACAAGATACCCGACTTATACCAAAAAATACAAGTCTTTAATTATTATTATTTTTTACCAAAAAATCAAATATACTTCTAACTAGCAGTATACTCGTCCATACACATAGATCATGTCGTACTGCACGATGCGAATGATTCTAAAATTAAATTTGCATATTAAGTCAAATAAAAATATTTATTTATAAAAAGTAGATGTACTTACAAAAGAGAAATACAAAGCTATATATATATATATTAATAACATGTAATTTGGCATGTTGAGACATCAAATTAAAATAATTATTTTTAAAATATAAATACATTCATGGAGACAAAATAAATAAAAAAGTTTGGTATGTTTGACTAGGATTATAAAAATAGTTGTATGCTTTTAAAAAAATTAAGAAAAAACAATTAAAAAATAAAATAAGCTTATTTTACTGGGTTTTTAAAAACTAGAGAAAAAACTAATTTATTATTTTTAAATTTTTCCAACACAGTAAACAAGTTGAACTACACATAGCTTCAGTTCAACTTCTTCCTTTAACCGAGCTCAGTTTTAGCTCAAGTATGATTGTATTAGTTCACGAAATAAGATCAGTAAGCTAATCATTGAGTTCTCAAACATTCTTCGAGATGGTTTTCGGCTTGACTCCATAAGAATTGGTTTACCTCGAAACACGAGTTTAGTTTAACATGAACCCTAAAGTATATAAAACAATAAGTAGTCCCTTACATTTGTAAAATTTGTGAAGTTACTCAGAATGACGGTCATTATGCTATTTTTTGAATAATTGAATTTATATTGAAAGTCACTGGCACAACAACGTAAGCGTAGTGAGCCAAAATACATCATCGTTTTAGTTTATCATATACACGAATACCCAACCTAACCAGGCACTAGGCTAAATCAAGCACATTCCTAAACACCTAGAAAACATACATAAGAAATTGCAGACTTTTGGATGTCTAATGAGTTGCTTAGGCTAAGATAATCACTACGAGCACAACAAAGGTTATCACCAACCAAGACCACCAATGACGCCAAGAATACCACGAACGGTAAACAAAAAGACTATGAGGATTTCTCTCGTAGGGTGCATTCTCTCTTCATTGCAGGTAAACACGGAGACCGTGAGCATTTAGCTCATAAGGCTATATCTCTTCGTTGCAGCAAACAATAAAGACAAAGACTATATATGTGCATATAGTACATGGGCTGCTTCTCACCAAAAAAAATAGCGCGTGGGCTGCATTATATCTCTTCAATGTGTGGCGGCTCTTATACCATGTCAAGAAAAATTGGCTTGATGGTATCTTCCTTACAAAAGACTAAATGCTAATCCCTATTTATAGAAAATATAAAGACTCAACCCTAAATAAAAAAATCAAGAAACAAATAATACTAATAATTACATTTAATAGAGATCAAATCAATTCCCGATTTGTCTAGCCTAAATTAGGAAAGGTAACAAATATAATTGCAAAGACAGATTTATTCTTGATTCACAATAATCTGTTTATGATAATTTCCTGATTCATCAGGATTTATTCCCGAATCACATTACTCGATTCTAATTTCGTTCTTAATTTATTCTCTTTCTATCATTTTGTTCATTTATCTGGAGCAGTGTGAATAATTGGTTTTATGCCAAAGATTATGATGTGGATGCTTTGTTGAGAGATTATTTATCAGGCCTCCACTTGTAGTAGGCACTTGCCGCACTTCAACTTATTAAAGCTGGCTTGCTTAATTATACTAAGTGTTATTCTTTTCTCGGACCAAAAGAAGTGTTTCTATTTTAGCGAAATATCTCCGGACTCCGGATGTCCCTTAATTTATTTTTAGGTAACGAATAGGTCTATTAACTTTTTTTTACAACAATTAGGTCTCTTAAGTTTTAAAAACGTCGCACCGTTGTTCTTTTTAACGTTTTGGTTGTAACTATGTTAATCAGACTGTTAGTTGATTGTTTGACTGCTGAGTTGACATGACACATGGATTAAATTATTATTTTAATTATTAAAGTGGTTCATCATCTTCGGGATTGAGATCATCTCCAGTTACTGGACAGTTTCAGTAGGAGAGAGATAGACTCATGAAATAAAATAATATTATTTTTAAAATAATATTATTTTTTTAATGTGTCTTTCTCTCTCCTACTGAAACTGTCCAATAACTGGAGAAGATTTGAACCCATCAACTTTGTGTTTCTAAAATCTGGGTTTTCTACATGCCCTCATGGTGTCATTTTTTCTCCCACCACCGTGAATGTTTCTGCATCCCATCAAAGGATAACATTAGCTTTTTCTCTCTAAAAAAGCAAATGCTTATATTCGTTGTCTTCCAACCCCACATATCTTGCGCCCTTAACATACACAAATTTCATATAGTAAAATATGTTGATCCCCTTCCTTCTTTTGACACTTGAGGTGCACTGAAAATAAGTTAAGAGACCTCGAGAGATATTTTACATTCTATTTTTTATCTAACTGATTTGACTCGTTTGATGTTGTTTTGCACCAAGTGGTGAAACAGAAGGAAGAGCATTTTCACTATCTGATCTGTACTATACACCTTGACAATTGACATGACCAATTTAATTTAAGTTAGATAACTAGGTTAACCAATTTAAATTAAGTTTTAATACAAGTTCCAGGCAAAAATTGAGTTTTATCCAAACTAGCAAAGTACCAAACTTCTATTGATATTTAGCTAAGAGCTGGTTGGTAATGAATTGTCATCCCAGCCATCTTGGCTGATCTAGTAATTACTGATTGGTGAGCGGTGGTAAAATAATATATTTCTATATAAGTAATGGTCGTACCGGTACTCGAATGCTTCATGGAATTTATAGTAGTCAAATGCTTAAAAATCACTCTAAACTCTAGTGACTATCAACGCCATTGCCCGTAAGTAAACGTGTTCACTGTTCACGGTCCTCCACATGTCGGCTTATTATTACTGTTGAGGATCGTGCAGGCGTGAAAGACCACGAGCTTCTATTTACAGAGCGATGTCGGTTGTGGTTAAAGTTTAGGGCAAATTCAAGTATTTGCCTACCATAAATCATTTGAAGTGTTGGACTACCTAGTCGCGTTCAATCAATCCCGCTTTTCTTTTTAGTAATGCTAAAAAACTATCTTATAGCTTACTAGACTAGCTTATAAACCTGTTTAGCCCAAGAAGAAATGTTTGATAAACAAGCTTAAACATTACTGACTTATAGGTTTTTGAGAAATGCCAAATATATAACCCGGAAAATATCCTCCCAATATGACACGAAGCTTGTCATTACTTGTCATTACCTAAGAACCCAACATATCTTACTTGCTGTTGTGTGAAAACAATATATATGTGCAGGTATACACCGTCGCAACAAATAATAAAGAGTAAATAGAGATCTTTCCCACGAGAATTGTTGAGTTCTTTTCTATATTTAATTAGCAAGCAAGCTATGAGTAAAAAAGCAAAGTAAAATAACAAGTTGTAGAAACCAATTTTATCAACAAACAGCAAGTAAAATAAATGATTAGTAGAAATTCAGAATGAGAGTAAGTTGGGAATGTCTTCCCTTTTCACTAGGGTTTCTTTACAAGGGCTTATGTCTAATCCCTAAATAGGTTCACCCTAGGCTACTACGCACCCACAGTGTTCACCTTATGGAGTTTACCCTCCTATGTCTAGGTTTAAGGCAAGGATTATTAAAGTGTCCTTTAATAACCACTATCCATATTATCCTTCGAGATCAATTTATAAACCATGTCTGAATCTATAAATGGTACTTAAATTTAGGTGATCAGTTCTAAAATAAGTTTAGAAATAGTATCACATAAAGGATAAAAACTCTAAACATCATATATATGCATTAAACACACTAAGACTTCATTACATAGATCAAAGCATCCCAACTAAGAGTAATTAGTTCATGATGAGCAAACAACACAAGAAATACAACTTAAACACAATGTTCAAAGCCATAAATGCGAAAATACAAAGAAGAAATATAGTAAGAAGCGATATACTGAAGATTGACTCCAAGAACAGTAGCATAGAGGTTCAGATCAGCTCCCAAATCCACGAAAAATCTTCGAGTAATTAAGCTTCTGTATTACTGCAGCATCACTCCCAGCATCAGAATTTCCACTTTGGTATTTTAAAGGTAGTTTGGTATAAAAATGGAGGAAAAGCTATGTCTAAACTTTTCCTCTTCTAAACCAGCCTCCCAAATGAGGAAGATGAGCTGCCATAAATAGAACTAGGGTTTAGTGATCCAAGAAATATCTTTTGGAGGTGTCATTTGTCATTACATGTGCCTAGGAGTACAATGTGTCCACAAAAAAGGAATATTTTGCGCATGACAGCCTAGTACCAGCAGCAAGACGTGTCCATCCTTTTTTGACAGCTAGCAGGCGCTAAAATCAGTGCCCCAGGGTTTCTCTCTCATCTGTCGCAGGAATGCGTTGCTGCGGCACCTATTGCTGCAGCTAGTGACACACACATAAAAGCACAAATGGGGCCCGAAGTGTCAAATGACTCAAAACCAGAATTAATTTTTCTTTTACACTAAAAAACATATTTTAACTAATTAAACACAGTATTACTTTAGAACTCACAACAATTTAAGCTAATAAAGCATAAATAACTCTTAAACGTCAACAAAGTAATCATTGTCTTGCCTAAGAGCCTAACGTAACTTATTTTATTAACTACTAATACTACCTCATCCCATTTTATTTGTAGTTTTAGCAAAATCAATTTGTCTCAAATTGATTGTTGTTTTAGATTTTCAATGAAATTTTTAATATATTTTTTTCACTTATACCCCTGATAATAATAACTTTTTACTTTCAATAAACGATTCACATTTTTCTACGTAGAGAGATAAAATGTTAAATCATAAATTAGACAATACTTTTTAAAAAATGATTAGAAGTCTAGATTTTTTAAAAAACAGTGTTATTGCTAGCTAGGCCTGTTTTTGCTGCTCCAATGTTTTTTTATCTCTGTTATAGTTACTACTACTCCAATCTCGTTTATAGACAAAAAAAAAACATTTTTAAAGTTTATTTGTATCTAGTATGTAATATAGACTAAATGCATCAGTTATTCAATAAACCTGAAGAGTGCTTTTTTGCTTATAAATGAGACTAGAAGGAATAGTATTTAAAGTGGAAGTTTGCATTGGTGCATCACCTCTCTCTCTCTCTCTCTCTCTCTCTCTCTCTCTCTCTCTCTCTCTCTCTCTCTCTCTCTCTCTCTCTCTCTCTCTCTCTCTCTCTCTCGTTTGAATCGTGTTGATTGGTATTTCTTCGGGAAAGATTTCGGGACCATCTTTTTGGGACGAATAGCACATCTCTAGTTTTTTTATATGCTACTTTATGAAGCTTGATCCCATAGCACATCTCTTAGTATCTTCTGTTAATTTAAACATGTTGACATATATCAAGTTTTGACATATTTAAAGTTATTATTATAAATAGAATTAAAATTAGAAGTCATATAAAATAGAACTTAATCTCACTAATTATTAGCTTCTTAGTCTATTTAAAAAAAAAAGAAACGTCACTTAAAGGTTGTAGATTAAAAGGTTTTTAAGCAGACTTTCAGGCCTTGGGAGATTTTCACAAATGTCAAGTCAGGCTTAAAAATTGAGCCTACAGCAAGTCACAGTCTAAACTCATGCCTAACACTCTCAATACTTGTGAGACCTACACCTTGCAAAAGTCAACTTGGCCCAGTCTATTCTCACCCTCCTAATGGCTTATCTCTCATAGCTCATTTTTAACCAAGAGAGCCTATGTCTATGAAAGTCCTCGATAAAAAAATTGTCGGCTAAAGTGCTCCCGGGGTCCGTTATCTTTATTTAAAGTAACGAATTAGTCCTTTATGTTTTTTTGTCCCAAATAAGTCCTTTATCTTTCAAAATTTTGACAAATAAATCGTTTTTCGTTAACAGTGCTGATTTATGTGTCAAAAAAAAGGATTTATGTGTTAAAAATTTGAAAAATAAAGGACTGATTTGGGACAGAAAAGGATTTATGTGTCAAAAAATTAAAACATAAAGGACTGATTTGGGACAAAAAAAAAGATAAATGACCAATTCGTTACTTTAAATAAAGATAAGGGACCCAGGGAGCACTTTAGCCAAAAATTGTCAGTTAAAAAAATTAATTGAATTTGGTTTCGTAGTTTATTTTGCACCAATTTGATCCTCAATTTATCTTTCACCGATTTGATCCTTGTATTTGTAACACTCCAAAGTAAATTTTTATTTGCTTTGATTGTTACATGTAGTACCCAAAGTAATTTTAAAATACTTTGACTTTTACCTTGTGGTCCTTCAAATTTATTTTTGTGCCTTTCATTTGTTTTGATTGAAATTGTAGTGAAATTGAGCATTGTGTGGATTTATGTTTGATAGAGTTATTTCATTACTAGTAAAAAGAGTGGTGCAGTTAGTAATCCGAATTCTTTTAATTCAGCCCAAGGCTTAATGAGCCCAACCCACCTATTAAAGGAATAATCAGCTGACCCACTTATTTTTTTAAGAGGGAAACACTTCCTATCTTCATGGTCTTCTCCTCATTAAATTTCAAAAACAAGAGTTATAGTGAAAGGAAGAGAAACTCGAAGGGAGAGAGGAAAAGGAACAATTTGAGAGAAAATCATGGTCTTCCTTCAACACCCTATTCACTCGCCTTGATTCCCTTCTTCATTTATATGTTATGATCAGCCCTATTTCACACATTATTCTCACTTCACCCGCATTGGGGAAAAAGATAGAACAAGCTTGAGAGAAAGGGAAAAATTCGAGAGAGAAGAGTAGGAAGTTCAAGAAATGGTAAACACCACTCCCTTACACTCACATTGTTAAATAACCACCCTATATTTCCCTTCCTCACCCCTAGCATTTCAGTATATGGCTCAAAGATTAGAGCCCAAATTCTGAACTTTAAACCCTCATCTCCATCGTTAAGCATTCTTGAGTTGCATATGGTTTTGGGAGAGCTAGAACTGAATTTTGTAGGTTGCATGTTAGATTGAGGGCTTGAACAAGGTACTTTAGTAGCTACATTGTAGATTGGAAGCTCAAAGACGGGGTTTTAGGAGCTGGATGCACATAGGAAGATTGTGGAGGCTTGTGGTGTTGGTTGTGGCTCATATTCTTGCTTACCTTGTGATTTTCAACTTAGGAGCTTAGGGCTGTTCAAAATAACCAGTTTGTTGAACTGAACCACTGAACTGAACTGAACTAACTGTTAATGAACCAAACTGTTGCTTACAGTTTGCAAACTGAACTGAAAATTAAAAGACAGTTTAGTAACCGAACCTTATAGCAGTTATAGTTAGGGAACTCTAGTGAACCGAACGGGTAATTCATGAGCCCAATCTCGGAGACTTTCTTCATCCAATAAATCGCAGACCGAGAATTGAAACATTTTCAGACAATTACCTTTACTTCAATTCTTTACACAAATTCTATTTCCTACGTCCCATCATACCTCTGAAAATTATATTCTTTTTTAATACTAGTAATGTACAACTCTGATAATGGAGCTGGATATATTTTAATACTATAAGTTTTACTATTACTAATTTACTGTATTTAAAATTAAAAGTATTACTATATTTAAATAACAGTACATCTGTCTATGACATATGTTAAGAAATAAAACTCGAGAACCTTAAATAATAAAAATAATAATAGTAAATAGCAAATAAAGAAAACACAAAGACTATGTCACCATATGTGAAAGATCGAAAGTGACGTGTCCAATTAATCTATTTTTTTCATTTTGAGATAATAACAGTTCTGCAACTCAAAATAATAACAGTTCTCTTTTTGGTAAATATCAGTTCGGTTGCTAGTATTACGGACAAAACAGTTCACACTTTAAAACAGTTAAAACATTTTCAAACCAGTTCGGTTCAGACAAGAACTGCTGAACTGAACCATTAATACAGTCCGGTTCAGTTCATGGAACCATTATAACAGTTTGGTTCAGTTTGAAGAACTGTTTTAGTCAGTTCGATTTGGTTCGGTTCGGTTCTCCATCTGAACCAAACCATGAACAGCTCTATAGGAGTTGGATGCACATAGGAAGATTGTGGATTCACTCCCCTTCTCAATAACTTTATGGTTTCTTGAACCTTTTGTTAATAAAGATGAAACTATGATGATTGATGTTCAATGATGTGTTTGAAATGAGTTCTAAATGAAATTGATGCATGCTTAACATGAATTTGAGGTGAGATTGGTATTTACTATGATTTATGATTGTTTAATAATGTGTGAACTTAATCTTCATTGAAGTGTGAATGGATGTTTAGATGTTTGTTTGATTGGTAATTGGTGAATTATTGTGGTTAAATGTGTTGGTATGTTAGTTAAGGGAGGTTAGAAGCACTTAGAATAGAGAGGAAAGCACAAAAACAGAGTTTCTGAAATCTGCTACTATGACACGGGCCGTGTCATGTGACACGGGCCGTGTCATGTGACACGGGCACCCGTGTCAGAATCTGTCTGTTATGATTTTCTCTGCAGCCTTTCAACTTGTTTTGTCCGTAACTTTTGATCCACGAACTCCATTTAGGTGTTCTAGGATGCGTTGGAAAGCCAATGAGAAAATCTACGGATAAATGAACTAAAGAATGTGTTTTCTAATTTATTCTAAGAATATTCTTGACCTATCCTAACCACCTCACTTGGTCCCTAGTTCAAGTAAGTTTGTTTGACATATTAATGGCATGACTCAAGTGATCGATTGTGATATGAATGGAATTACTTTTGAAATTGTTGAATGAGAACTATAATGGTGGTTGATACAATGCTTGTTACTAACCATCGAGAGTGAACCACTAATTTGTATACACTTCGAGGAATAAATCACTAAAGGATTAAAGAATTGAAAGTAATTACTTAAGACACGAGGGGGATAACGATCCCAATAGGTTTATAAGCACACTTGGTGGCTGAGAAGTCATGAGCCTAAAAGCCAAGGTCTGGCATTTTCGGTATAGCTATACGAATTGGGTTCTCTGTTGAGATTGAGAAATAATTTCTCGGGTTGTGCTTCGAGGTAACAAGAGGATAAGTGGATAACATAAGTAAATGAAACTTAAGTGGTATTGGTGAGGTGCGTGATTGGAATTCACTGAGATTTCTTTGAAATCTCACCCTTTATGTTTTTGTGGTTTTCAGATAAGCAAGGGAAGCAACGTTTCCGAACTAAAGGAAATATCTATGGTTTTGAAGCAAAATAGCCATGTTGCAATTGTATTTTTGAGAGGAAAACTCGTATATTTGTATTATATATATACACACACATGTATCTATGTGTTTTTAGACATACAAAGAGAATGTATAAGTTCTTATAGTGCATTTCAAAACTAATAAGGATATGGTATATTTTTACTATTCTAGTAAGTGTTGAGTACTTTTGAAAAGTAAATTGATTCAAGGCTTAAATATATGTTAAGTCCCTGCAAATATGGTCAAAATTCATTTAAGCCCCTGTAATTTTTTTTTTAAAATGACCCTTATAAATATTAAATGTTTCCGGTTAAGCCCCTCGGTCAATTTTCTATATTTGCAGGGGGTAAAAATATATGTTCAGCCCCTGCAAATATGGCCATAATCCATTTAAGCCCCTGTAAATATTAAAATTTTTAAAATGTTCAATCCCTGCAAATATGACCATAATCCATTTAAGCCCCTGTAAATATTAAAAATTTTAAAATGACCCTTATAAATATTATATGTTCAACTTTTTTTGATGAAAAATTGACCGAAGGGCTTAACCGCAAACATTTAATATTTACAATGGTCATTTTAATTTTTTTTTACAGGGGCTTAACTAGATTTTGGCTATATTTGCAGGGGCTGAACATATATTTAAGCTTTGATTCAATGGTCTTATGCATATCCTTACAATGTCAACAAACTGTACTTTTGGAGATTAAGGTGTATTTGGTTATATGGAGTTTGCTAAATTGAGTGAGCTTATGTTATTTTTGAAAAGGATCAAAGTTTTGATATAATAGGTTGCACCGTATTAACCATGTGTTTTCAATTTATCAATATGATTATATTTTGGCACTTCTGTACATATATAATGATATTTTACTTGAACAAAGTTCAAGAAGCCTATATTTTTATAATATATTTATTAAATGGTTTTTACACGAAGAGTTTATATCTCAGTATTGAGATAAGTGTATGTTTCGTACTCAAATGGACTTATTGACTCCTACGATTTCCCCACCAGGATTTCAGGTTTGTATCGGAAGGATAGCAAGGTTATTTTTATGGAGTCATTTAGAGTCGAATTTAATTCGCTCGGTCAAAAAACACTTAGGCGTTCTCTGATATTCGAATCAAAGTAAATACTAATCTTTAATGTCGACTAAAAGATTAGGGATGTTACAGAATTCTTTAAATTACACTTTTAAATTTAAAATATTGTATCTTTTTTACACTTTTTTGTAATACCCAAAGTAGACCTAAGCTACTTTGGATATTATAGTCTAGTACTCCCTCTGTCCCATTTTATAAGTTGGTTTAGCAAGATCATTTTGTCTCAAATTAGTTATTGTTTTACATTTTCAAAGAAGCATTTAATATTTTTTTCCACTTTTTTCCTTCTTAATTATGACAACTTTTTATTTTTCATAAATGATTCACATTTACCTATGAAGAAAGATAAAGGGTTAAATCGTAAAGTATACAACATTTTTTATAAAAACTAGACTACTAATAATTTTTCTTAAAGGGTGTGCCAAAACCTTAAACTACATATAAAATGGGATGGAGGGAGTAACTTTATTGTATTAATATGAACTAGCATGATGGATTGATAGTAATTAAATAATTGATATGTCGAGACTTGTGAAAAAGTAATAAAGGGGGGTGCATGAAGAGAAGGGACTTTAGGAACCCAATTGTTTTAAAACCTAGAAGCCCAAAACCCTTTAATTTTAGCTGAAATTGAAACAAAAGAGAGGGAGTTCACTTATTCCCTCATTTTATCATTCAGCCAAGTAAGAAAGAAAAGTAGGGATAGTTGAGAGAGGGGAGAGCTCGAGAGAGAAAGAGGAAGAACTTGGAGAGGGAAAGTGCAAATTCTGTCTTGCTCTCTTCACCAACCTTGAATTCCTTTCATTCCTCACCTTCATTTCATCCCACTTCACTCACAATACAAGAAAACTTTGTTACCAAAACCCCAAAAAAGAGTTTGAACATTATCTCCTAGCTCACTACTTTAGGTTTGCATGTGATGGTTGATGCTTAGATTGAAGTCTTGGGGAGTTGCATGTGGGTTTGGGACACTCAAAATAGGAGTCTTGTAGCTGACATTGTTGATGTGAAGTGTTTAAAGTTCATCTAAGCTTTAGGGAAAGAACTACAAGTGCTCTCAAGAGTGTTCTAGTGAGGAGCATCTAAAGGTGAGTTCCTCATCTCTTCTTAAGATGGTAGGGTTAAATGGCATCATGTTTATCAATTCCTCATCCTTCTAAGTGTTTAAGGATGTAAATGTTGTGTATGTAAATGGTTGAGTTTGGTTCATGAGTCAACATGCATTTAATTTTCGAAATTTTCTTGTGGTTGAGCATGTTGAGCTGAAATTGTTGTGTTTATTCAAGTGATTGATTGTTTATGGACACCCTTTTCATGATTGGGAATTTTGCTAGAATTAAGTGAATGTTGGTTGAATTAAACACTCTAAATGATGGTTGAGTTAGTGTTAAAACTCTGTTTGTTGTTTTGGTTTTGATTGTATGGAGGTTACGGGTAGGTTAGGAACACTTAGAATTGAGATAGAGACACAAAAACAGCATTTCTGCCTACTGTTACACTGACACGGGTCAGGGTGTCCACCACGGGTACCCGTGTTGGTTTCGGTTGCCAGAAACTTTTCTGTAGCCTTCCAATTTGTTTTATTCGAAACTTTTGATCTGGAACTCCGATTTAGGTGTTCTTGAATGTGTTGGAAAGCTAAGGGAATGTTCTACAATTATAAATAAGTCCCTAAATTGTGTTTTTGAACTCATTTTAAGAAGAATTTCTGACCTATCTTAACTACCCCCTTGAAGTATAGTGAAAATGCTATTTACATTTGATGAATGTTTATAATTTATTGTGTGACATATTTATATCATTGATTTCTATACTTAATTGTATGATGATGGCTTACTTATGGTTGATTGATATGTTTGTAAAGAGGAGTTATTAAGAGGTAAAGTTTCAATATAGGAAGGAGGAGTTATTGAAAGGTAAAGTCTCAATAGAGGAAAGAGAAGTTATTCAGAGGTAAAGTCTCAACTGGATGAACGATAGGAAAGTAAAAAATAAAAATATAATAGGTGTAAGTTGAGGAAAGGTGTGATACCGACTAGGGACTCATTGAGATTTTCTTAAATCTCGCTGTTTATATGTTGTGGTTTTCAGATGGACCGAGTAAGCGTGTTGAAGCAGAGACTCAAGACGAGAAGATATGAGGAAACTATGGAATCATTCTCTATGCAAAAGAAGACCTTAGTTTAGAATGTTGAGTGTTTTTGCTTTGAATACCCTAGACTGTTATGCATTTTGATGATCGAATCAAATCAATGTTGTAGGATAACCGCTTCATGGATTTGAACTAAGTTAATATTTGCTTTGAAGTTGTATCAAGTATTTCTTGACTTTATGGTAACCTAAGTTAAACAAAGTCCGAGTTTATCTTTAATTTAAAGTTTTTAGAAAAATTCAAATCCATATCGGTTAATATTCTCTGAATTATTATCAGTTGTCGACTACCATATATTTCTTAGCTAGTGAAATAGTGGGTGTTACTTTTAGTCCTAAAAACTAGGGGTAGAAATATGTTGGGCCAAACTAGGCATTGCATGGTTTGAGTCTCGCTTGCGGCCTATCATAGATCCATTTTTTAGATCTAACAAAACCTTTTAAGGAAATATTTGTATATGTCATCATATTTAAATTTTTTTTATAATAGTTTTAATTAACGGAAAATGCTAGCAAATTAATGATTTAACATATAGTAGAAAAATTAATTATAGTAATAATAATAATAATAAAAGTAATTAAATATACTTTTTATATTTATTTAAATAAGCTTATTACCAAATAAATAAATAAATAAATAAATAAATAAATAGGCCAACCTGGTAGGCTTAAAAGGTTTTTTCGCTAGCTTGTTGATAACTCTTATTTATAGAGTTATTTATATGTTCTAGACTTACATCAATGCGAGTTTCTAAGTAATATTGTTGTTAAAGTAGTTAATATGTGTTGTTTAGAGTAAAAGAGGTTTTGGAACTGATTTGTGAGCATTTGTCACTTTTGGTGCCCCATATTGTATTTTAATGCGTTTGTTCAATGCTACAACATTAGATGCCCTAGCAATCAATGCCCCAGCATTCGTGGCAGACTGAAATGCTCCAGCATTACTCTGCTGCGTCATTGATGACATCAAAGTCAAGTTGCTATGCAAGTGGCCCAAGTTGGTCACCTCAAGCATCACGCTATTTACTTTTTAGCTTGTAACTTTTACTTTTTAGGGACACTTGTCCATACGCCATTGGACCTCTTCTCTTTGATAAAGTAAAGATCAAATCAAATCTTTTTGGAAGCAAATTGATACAAGTGACCCTAACTTCAGCTCCAGAATTGAAGGAAACCTCACTCATGAAGCCTATAAATACTCCTCACCTCCTCATTCACAAGTAGACCAGAATTTATCACTTAAAAATCATATTAGAGCTAGTTTCGTTGGAAGAGGAAGAACTTGACAACTTCTTCCTTCGCCTACACACAACTACATTCTGCACATGACTGAAAACTAAAGCCACTAGAAGAAAAAACGCCGCCGCTGGGAGGGGGGCTCCCTCCCCGGTTTTTTCCCCTCTCCTCTCAGTGCTCATTCGCCCTGCTGTCGCTATTGGCTTCGGTCTGGTTGAGTCTGTTCCTCTGATCCGCGCTTTCTCTGTGTTTCTCTTTTGGATCTGTTGGATATGTTGTTAAGCGATTTGGATCTCTTCGCGATCTGGATCTGGATAAGTTCTTGCGCCGTCGCCGTTTCGTGGTTGGATCTTCGACTTCGGCTGTTCCGGTGGCTGTAAATTAATAAAAATGGGTTGGGCGCTGCTTGGGTTGGAACCGCCGTTGGGGGCTCCCTTTCCTCGGATCTGATCTCCTCTGTGACGTCCACAGCCTCTCCCCCGAGGCGTTGATGGTCGGATCTCCCTGTTGGTGGATCTACGCGCTTTTGGAGGTACTATGGAGTGCTTCTGTTCGCGGTGGTTTGTGGCTCTGTTAGCGCAGGGGTTGGTTCTGATGCGGTGTTTTACGGTGTTTTGCGGTGGTTCACGGTGGTTTGTCTGATGTTTGCAATGGTGGCTGTCGTTTCGGACTTTGGACCCGCAGTCACGCCTCCTCTCCGTTTGTCGTGGGCACTTCTCCCTGTCCCTCGCGGTTTTGCTTGATTGTGCCACGGTGTTGGCCGGGGGCGCAAGGCCGCGGTGGTGGTTGGTGGCTCGGCTACCTCGATCAAGCTAGGTGTTGTCGCGGTGTTGGCCGGTAGCACGACTTCGCGATGGTGGATGGAGTCACGGCGCCGGATGTCTGGGGGTGTGCTGTCGGTGGGTGCTGATTCGATAGTTTGTACCTTGTCAGACGCCAGATTGCAGTTTGCAGATCGTCGGGCTCCTCCCCCTTTGCCTTCTGCTTCTTTGTCCCCTCCCAATCGTCTCCGGGCCTCCACCTCTAACCTCGATGCTTTGTGATGTGCTTAATGTGAGGAATAGCGAGGTGATGCAGGCTGTTGTGGTTTGGAGTGTGAGTTCATGAGGTGGTGGGTGGAGGTTGTGTGGGGACTCTCAGGTGTTGCCCTGCCTTTCGGGTTTTCTGTTCGCCTTAGAATTTCTTCCATTAGAGTTCTATGGTTGTTTATTTTAGAGGCCTTGTTGGGCATTCTATTATTGTCCTTATTACCAAGGGTTTTGGTCTAGTCCCCCTTGTGCTTTTTATATCTCTCTTTATTTTATTAATAAATTCGGGCTGACTGCCTGTTTGATTAAAAAAAAACTACATTCTGCACAAGGAATGCTCCCCGCACAGTGATGTTGCGAAGCGATGCTGGAGCATTACGGGGCTGATTTATGCAAATGGAATTAAACCGTGTATCTTCTACTCTATTTATTTTCCTTTGTGTTTTTCAATAATAATAACATGTTATTTACATCAATTAGTATGTCCTTAGTAATGTTAAGCATAAGATAAACTCTCTTATAGTTGGGATGCCACAAACTTTGTAATGATCCTTTAACTAGTTTTATGTTATATATTGATGTTTGCATTTTAGTTCTTGCATGATAACTCTTTCATATTCATCTTTAGAATTGGACAGCTAAAAGTGATGCAAATTATAAATTCAGACATGGTTTATGATTAGAACTCAAGAACTAATGTGCGTAAGTGTTTAATAAAGGAAACTTTGTTATTCCATGCTAAGACCTAGACATAGAATAGCATAGTCCATAAGGTGATACTGTGGGTGCTTCATATACATGGGTGAGCTTATTTAGAGCTTAGACATAAGACTTGTAACGAAACCCTGACGATAGTGACTGAAAGGCACGCAACAAATGCTGCAGCATCCAATGCTCCAGCATCGTATATAACATAATGCGATTAAAAGTGATTTACTTAGTGGGCAACATTCCAACTACTTTCTCATCATATATTTCCAACTCATTTCAACTTGATTGTTTATTTCCTTTTATTTACATTTTTGCATTCCCAATTGTGTGATAATTTGTTACTCCTTCCTAGTAAACTATCAATTTGAACTTAAAGATTAATCCAATCCCCGTGGGTACGATCTCAACTTACTATTATATTACTTGTTATGAATGTGTATACTTGCACATACACCGTGTATATATATCAAGCACAACACCTGTGGTCTGACCTTTTTAGCTAAATATGTTTTAGAAAAACCCTTGTTACTTGGTCTCGCCTACTCCCACCCCAACTAAAAACAATTAATTCATTAAAAAAAGAAAAGAATGGGTATCAAATTCATAAAAATAAAAAAGTAAAGGCAAAATCATAACTATACACATTCAAGAATGTGTACAGATAAGCCTCACACCTCATCCGTTTTAATTCCACGTCAACAAATGAAAAAAGCCACCTCAGTCAACAAACTGTTTGTTGGCTGCCATGTTAGCATTCCAGACAATCTGGACGGCTGACCATTCACCCACTAAAAAAGGACAATATCAACGGCTATCAATCTTTTAAATTGCGGCTCCTTAAACGTTTTTTAAAAAAAATGTATTGATGATAATTAATTGTGGAGCTGCGATTGGTTATGTGCAATTAATGTTGATGCATGGAAATAAAGAGGCCAGCTCACCATAGACAACTATTTAAGTGAAAAATCTGTAATAGTCAAAAACTGAAATTAAGTGGTCAGATTTCGTGGACCTCCAAATTTCCATTTACACATATAATTCGGATATAATAGTGTAGGCTACCATAATAAAATATATTATACAGCTTCCATTTCCAACCTCTGTATACTAAAATATGTTAGTGTGGATTGTGAGATTGGCATTTCTAAATTAAATGGATCAATTTCCTGCGCAAAATATAATGGCTCAAATATAACATTCCTGGAATATATTTGAAGATTCTACAGACATTGAATGAGAAATTGTAGGCAATGCATTAATTATTTGAAACATCTATACTCGCACAAAGGTGAACCAAATACTACTCTTTTCAAAAACATCCAAAACTAATGCAAATAATATAAATAAGGTCCCCCTAAAGCAGATTTTCTCTGGGAATAATACTTAACCACCAAATACCAAATACTTCCACGGAGTCTGCTTAATTGTATTTTTGCGCAGTTGCTGTCCTTAATCAAAGTACCTACAATCCGCAAATTTAACATGACAAACAATAAACAACTGAGAAGTTCACTCAAATCAGAAATTCACACAAAATGAAATATTCACACATATACTCAACCATTAATTGACACAAAACAGTAATCCAAAACTTAATTAATGCTAACAACACTTTCTCTAACCTTACTAATGTACTCACATATTGTTAATTACAGATCCAATACTTTCGCTAACCTTACAAATATAGTTGATAAACTCCAATTTAGTGCATTTTTTATAGATATCTTTGGGCCATTTTTGGAGCAATTATTATTATCTAAATAAATAAGTGACTCAAATTGGAGTTTATTTTGTAGGAAAGAAGATAAATAAAGAAGTTGTTTCAATGAGTTGTTTGAAGCAAAATAGGAGTGTCGTTAGCAAAAGAAGCATGTGGCCAAAGTGTGGAAAAATAAAGTCCAAGTCCAATTTCAAATAAACCTAACGTGAGAAGGTCCACATAGAAATTAAAAGATAATAAAAAGCACATACCACGGATACTGGAAAAAAAAAAGCAACGTAAGGATAAGTATAGAGGAGGAATTGATGGACACGTTACCCTGGTTCAATTATCAATTATAAAAGGCGTGAATTGACAACAGAGAACAACAACCGTACATACACAACATAGGAGCCGCACACACACGAAGAAAGCCGCACACGCGAGGAAGCAGGAACAGAATCCGCGGCACAACAGTACCGCCGGCAATGCATAGGAGAGGTTTTTGGACTCAATAGGAAAAAAGAAGAGTGAAGAAGGAAGTGAAACTAATTTGGAGTTTGGGTAAAAATTGTAAAATAGATAGGAGCTCCATATTTTGTTTCAAAGGTTACTATTTATTTCTTGTTTCTTTTTTTTAGCCATTTGATTATCCCTTTCTTCTTATTTCCTACCTTGCATGAATTCACCTGGCCCCATTACAACCCATGAAACCCCATCTTTTGCATGCATGTGAACTATTTAGTGGAGATTTGGTCAAATTACAAACATATGGTAATGTGTATTTTGTTGAAACTTGAGTGTATATTTTCCCTAGTCCCTAAACATTTAGAGAGATTGTGAGCGAGTGCCTCTGTTCACAAAAATGTATTCTTCAGGGACATGAGCCTCTAATTGGGCAACCTTTTGACACCTCATATGTGTTATATTGTCTATTGTCTGTCATTGTGCCTCAAATTTTGGGTTCCTAATTTGGCTGTCCCTATTCCTTATTTGAAAAATGTTGCTGAGCCAGAAAATTTGCTTGAGGACAAACAAAAGTTAAGTGTGGGGGAGTTGATAAACTCCAATTTAGTGCATTTTTAGATATATATTTGAGTCATTTTTAGAGCAATTATTATCTTTTATATAAATTATTTTCTTAATTTGCTCTTTATTTTGCAGAAAGAAAAAGCTAGAAGCTAGAAGCCAAGCCCAATATATTATATTTGCCCACAAATTTGTTGCAGCAAAACATGGGTATTAAAAAGAATGGAGAGGCCCACGTTAAAAGTAAAGGAAAAGATCCAGCTTGATGATTTCAATTTGAAGGATGGAATCCTAGGCTTAAAAATATAAATAGAGGTGAACAGCTTAAAAATATAAACAGAGGTGAACAGTAGCCGCACAATATAAAAAAGAGGCCGCACACACGTAACAGAGGGAGGACGCAACAGTACACACGGCGAAGAAAGGGAAGAGTTTTGGGTACCCGTTCTTGACACCGTGAGAGAGATCTGGAGCAAAAAAAGGAGACTAAATTTTCAGGATCAGAAATTTCTCTATTCCGGGTTATTTTTATCTCTGTAATTTATGACTCCTAATTTTATTTTATTGTTCTTAAACACTATGGATAGCTAAATGCTCTTCTAGGGTCTTAGGTGGATCTTGCATGTTTAGAGACTTTTTTATGTTTTAATTTCATATCTGAATTCCGGTTTTTATTTCAATTAATATTGTCCTATTGTTTTTATCACATAATTAGGATTAGCTACCCTATGCATGTTCATAATCAATTAGTTGATTAGCGACCGTACTGCAATTAGTTGGTGGACCTATAGGATAATTGGGGCTAAAATTAATGCATGGCCAAACTTTAATTTAGTCTTCCAATCATTCAACCTTTTTGCTCTTTATGCTTTTCTTAAATTTAAATTCTTGCATGACCAAACAAGGGTTAGTTTAGGAAAAAGAATATTAATCGCGAATGACCAAACGGATTAATAGTTTTAGTAAAGGGATTGGTAATTAAATAAAATAAAGGAATTCGGGTAGAGTTAGACATAGGGGAATCGAAACTTGCAAGTGAAACCGTGACCCTAGACCTCTCCTCATTTATTAAGTTTAGTATTTTAATTCTTGTTATTTATTTCCTTTTATTTGTTTTCATTGCAACTAAATTATTGATTCATCTAAACAATATATAATCTTTACTAGTTTGGTACTTGCTAATTAATCCCTGTGGACACGATAATCTTTTATACTATTTCTGCGGTAGAGTACACTTGCTCTAAATGTGTTTTTAACGCAACAATAGTCTGAGACATTTAATGCGATAATTGTTTTGAGTTGGCAGCCCAAAAAAACCGAAAGTATATATCATGGCATTGATTCACATACTATGATCTGTTTCAATCAATCATAACTCACATATACTCAACATTTATCGTGCACTCAATATTTGATCCATAACTTAATCACAGATCCACAATTTTCTCTAAGCTTACTAATGTACTCACATATTGTTAAGTCAAGGAAAGGCCTAAAGTTGATCATTATGGATGAGGATAAAATTTTGTGCCGATCCACTAAGAATGTAGTGTACCGTGAGGTATTTGACAATGTTTAATCTTTATTGACAGATTCATTATTCTATAAAACTTATATTACCATACAATTGTTGTCAAATTTGGATTTAACAATGTGTTTATATATCGAACCTACTCATTGGCAAGCAATAGCTTAGTCCTTATGTTTGTGGCTCATGACATGCTTAATTACCTTTTAATATTTTATCACGTGCCTATCATCCATCTTCTATTATAATTGTAGTTATAAGCTATGATGGCAACTAAATTTACCTCTATTTGAAATCTAGGATCATAAAAAAAAAGGATCCCGCTAAGATGGCAACGACAAACACTTACTTTGGCATAACATTGTGGTGTGGTGTTTACTTTGAGGCTCATATATTATGTTTATAACAGGGTTTTATTCGAAGATATCAAAATCAAAATACTAAATTAACAAAACCATAAATTTGAAGTAAAACCTACCAAACTGCTGAAAGATGTCTTTCCACTTTCTTACGCCCTCATCAACTTTTGGGAATTTCAGGATTATAGTTTTGAATGATTTTACAGAGGTCCCATCAGATTCCCTCTGCTGCATTGCTTCAACCACATTAGCCTCAAGCTTAGTTTTTATATCCACAAGCCTTTTAGGGCGACTCACCCTTTCGAATCAATTAACCAATCTGCATTTCAGTAATGGTGCTTCCGGTTCCTAGCAAGAATCACTTCAAAATTATGAACTACTACACAAACATAGAGTGAAGCCTAATTGCCTAACTTACAGATAGTTTGAAAAAAATGTAAATATCAATTTTCAGCAACAGTATATTGTGTAAGTGTGTGTATGCATTTCATTATTTGTAGCTCCCACCAAAATGATCATCAGATTTCAACTTTGCACATGTAAATTGAATGGATTCGTTCAATAGTAGATAGTAAGTGCTTGATGGAAACCCAACTGAAGGTAAACCAGATATTTTATGAAGTTCATATACCACAGTTTTTAAGTAATATTGAGTACCAATTTGTATACTCTGTTCACGGTGATTCAACTCGCGGCGGATTAAAGAAATAAATCAACAAACCGTATGAATAAGATTATATGTACCTGTATCTATAGGTTTGCGCTGCTAACACCCACCAATTGCTCAAACCCAAACACAACTGAGCTCCTCTAGAATAATCCCAAAAAACTCTAAATATGTGAGTACACCTTTATGAAAAGGAGATGCATCGATAGATTAGGGGATCTTCTATTATAATCGCTTCCAAACGAAACCGAATCTCACACCTTTGATTTACTCATGAACTGATTCTTGGATTTTATTGCCCAAGGAGTATCACGTTTAACTACCAATACACGAGAACATGTTGTTAGTGAAGAATCACACATACCTCAATTGAACAACGATCTTTGTATTGTGGTTCCAATGGATAATCCATGATGATTAGCGATTCTGTCTCAATGGGGAAACAAAAAAACCCTAAAAGAAGCTCAGCTTCTTGAACGTTCCTTTTCGGTCAGAAACTATTCAAGTGCCAGTTTCTATTGGTACAAAAAAGCTTCTCATTTTTAGGTATTCTTGATTGCAAGCAAAACACGTTTAGTTAAGTGCTACTTTCCTTTTTTTACTAAATCTTACTTTCCTTTTCCACCGCATACATTTAATAATATATATCATAACTATATTAATTCATGAAGAGTCCACATGGACTGTCGATGTAGGTTGCCATGTATGTTCTCCAAAAAAGCCACGCAATCAAGTTTAAAATAGGTGGCATCCTAATTATATCTGTAGTTGAAATTTAAATTCGGATATACAAATCTATGGTAATAAGGACTGTGTGCTAGCTTTCTTGAAGAATTAATGAGCCCATTCCAAAATTCACGCGTTTTCCAGCCCAACACTTAAAACATCAGTTTAAATGCCTATTAAAAACTTTGAATCCTGATTATAGACGTTTCATTAATGCTATTTCTCACTCATTGTATATAGCATATCCGGTTACCATGGAATTTTCTGTGAATATGGTTGAGGAATTCCTTTTGCTTAACAGAAATATCAACCTGGCAGAACTACTCTGTTCTAGAACACATGTATATAATTTAGGCTAAATAGCACTTTTGGTCCTTTATCTTTGCTCTAGGTTTTATTTTGGTTCTTTATCTTTTTTTGGTCCGTTTTGGTCCCTCATCTTTCTTTTTCGTTTCATTTTGGTCCCTCCCGTTAGTTTATGTTAACGACCGCCACGCTGGCAGTTAACTGCCGATGTGCCATCTTAAATTCATTAAATGACGTGGCATTCATTCATTGAGGTGGCAAAAAATCTAATTACATATCACCATTTCAGACTTTTAAATTAAAACACAACATAAAAACTAAAAACTAAAGACAATTATAATAAAAAACAAACAATCAGAAAGTTCAGAAAACAATTCATTTCCATTTCCTAAAATCAATCCATATCACGCAGGCAATCCATTTCACGCAGGCATTTAATCTTCAGAAACCAATCCATTTCCATTTCTTAAAATCAATCCATTTCCTTTCTAAGGGTTTACGGGGAAATTAGGGATCTGGGAGAAATTAGGGTTCTGGCTTTGGGTTTTTTGAGTAATAGAAGCCCCAAATAGTAGCATCTCATCTTCATGGTTGATTGGGTGTTTCTTTTTTGGAGCATCAATTGCACGCCCTCGATTATAGGTGGTTCGACGCTGGTGGTGGTTCGGTGATTATTAGTTTTGTACACAAACTTAACTATTTTATTTAATTACATTTCTACCACAATAAAAAAATAAGGCACTTTTTTTTACTATTTAATAAAGCTCATGTCTAACATTAGTGTAAATTTTTCACAAGTCACCTAACTAAATAAATCATTGCTAAATTAAATGTTGCCAGTTGGATTCTAATAAGTCAACCTATTGTTTATTTAACAAAACTTACGACTACATAATCATAAACATCCATAAAACATATACATTTCAATATAAAAAATATTAACAATTAAATGATTTCAATTTATTACCAAAAAAAATTAAATTATTATTAAAACAGAAAATGTATACCCGTGCAGCGCACGGGTCATACATACTAGTTACACTAGTGGTCATTTAAGTTATTTAATTGTAACAAGTTGGTACTTTAAGTTTTTCATACCACTTAGGCCATTTAAGTTACATAATGTGTACACTGTTAGTCTTTTTTCATTTTTCGTTACAAAAAACTCAAGTTGGCACTAATAGAGCTGACGTGGTCGTGACGGAGCCTACGTATTATCTGTCTCGTAACAATTTGGTCATTTAAGACTGTCTTCATGTAATAATTTGGTCTGTAAATGAAAAAGAAGATGAACCATTTTTTTAAAAAAATTTTAAGTTGGGAAAATAGGACCAAAAACGCTATGAAGCGTGTTGTCAAGGAAAAATACTATTAAACGTAAAAAGAAACACTTACAGGTTATGAAGTTAATAAATACCCGTTTGAGAAAACACAAATTGTAAGAGAAAGAAAGCGTAGCGGAAAAAAAAATAAGACAATGAACAGAGACAGCGTTCTCACTCGTGTAGCAACCGGAGCCGCCGTTGGCGGGGCTATTGGCGGAGCAGTCGGTGAGATTTTACTATTCTTATTCCTCGTTATGCTTCATAGCAAAACAGAATTAGCTTGGTTCCTTTTCACTGAGCCAAGCATAGAACAACTTTCATTCTGTTCTTAGGGTTAACGTATAATTTTTTTGTTGCATTTAGGTGCTGTTTATGGGACTTATGATGCGATTAGGTATAAGGTATGTAAATGAATTACAATATTTCTTTTCGATTTTCTTATTTCATTGGTTATTGAATAACTCAATTTGAAAGGGTAGTTTCAATTTTTGTCATTAGATTGGGGAAAGTTCAGTTACTGAAAGCTAAGATAATGATGACGATGTTGGATCATTCTCTGCCTTGTTCGAACTTGAAATTCTTCATATAAATTGCATTTTAATTAATTTAATTAATAAAGAATAAAACTAAGGTAATTGTGGAAATCATATTATGGTGGGTTTAGATTTCGAAACTCAATCACTAGAAAGTCAAATATACTTCTGATTGTAATTGTATCTAGGTAAAGCAGAATATGTAATCTTATTGTCTATCTTTACTTTTAGAGCCTCAAGAAGTGAAAATTAGGGAAAGGTTCTTTCTATACCCATTACGGTATGTTTAATACCCGTTCCGGTAAAATATTGTTCATTAGTATTAAAATTTACATGATCTGTTACCACTTTCTGAATTCCCATCACTGCAAATCTTGAAGCATTTGACCGCAACTAGGGACTAAGATCACTGCCTGGCTGGCGAGCTAAGGGACATGAAGGAGTTGCAAAGTTGCAAGAAGGAGGTCCAGGGTTCAAACCGCAGGAAACTAACATTCCCCCACCCCCACTAACATTTGCTTATAAAAAAAAACTGCCTGGCTAGCATAAATAGAACACAGTAGGTAGTAATATTTCACCTGTTCATAAGGAAGTTTAGTATTACCCTGCCGGACTGCAGGGTGCACAATAGTCTAATGCCTAGTAGATATATAATCCTTTTTTAATTTTTTTTTAAGGAAAGTAACATTCCTTCGTTATGATTGGATGTTGTAAATAGTAAACCTTAAGTTTAGCCTGATGGATAGTTGTTGTGAATTGTAATCTGAATGGTTTCAGTAACCAAGGACGAGGATCATTATGCTTCAATGCTTGATACATGGTCTGACCGTTTTTTCAAGGGCTGTGAATGTGAGATTGCAATGTGGGAAATCTGTAGGAGATAGATTTGGGGCTTTTGCGGCTTAGTTATTTTAGTTTTCTGATTAAGTGAAGAGGCCTGGCTTGGAATTTAACAGTGTTGTCAAATAGTGGCGTTATAGCGCTATAGAGTAGCAGATTTTGAATAAACCGCTATTGTGTGTGATATGTGATATGAGCTATAGTGGTGCTATAGCATAACAAGATTGGAGCAAACTGCTATTTTCCTCATTCTGCGATTGACAGCACTGGAATTTAATTAGCTGGAAACGAAATTGGAAAGGAGAAAGAGGAAGAAAGAGAAACCTATGTTTTGAATTTCTTCGTAGACATCAGACATGTTGACATCTTGGTGGCCAGGGTTTCATTGGAAAAAAGCGAAGTTTAGTTGATTCTTTGATAGCTGAGTACATTCCTTAAATGGAACCAGTAAATAGTTGAGGACTTAGTAGTCCACAACTTAAGGCACTGAGTTAAGTACCTCTAATAAACATGAAAGAAAGCCCAAATGATTGAAGCAAACTAAGGGAAAGCTCTCAAACATAACTATATCTTATACATCGGTATTGCGAATTATCCTTAAGACTAATATAAGTGAATTGGATTAGAATATAGGTGAAAATGGAAGATTTCTTGACAGAACATGCTGAGAGAAGTGGATTCTCCTATGGTCTTCTGCTCTCAGTAAATCAATTACTGTCCTTACTAACTCCTATCTTCCTTTTATTTCCAATGACACGTGTGAACGCTCTTCTTCTCCCTTTTCTAATTGCAACTTACAAATGGGTTCTATCAAAGAACCAATTATAATTTATAAGAGTTACCAAAGTAATTATATCACTGATAGTATAATTTTATTTAAAAACAATTTAATAAGCTATATATCCTATACAATTACCATATCTCTTTTGTCAAGTCGAAATTGAAACAGCGTGATCTCTTGTCCTTAAGCTTTGAGGTTCTAGGCATAGCATCATGTTGTGGCTGTAATTCTGCAGTCCTCGTTGCTAAAAGATGACTGGTCGCATGCAAAGCTGAGGAAAGAGAAGATAGGGCCAAAAAGACAATGGGTCCCTCTTAGGACCAGGGTGGAGTGGGCAGGCTGGTCCATGTTGATATCTCCACAGTCCTCTTTATTAACTGATGATTCCATGGTCCTCTTTACTAAATCAAGTCTATGCAGCTGATTTTATTCTCTGCCGTATTCCCCCTCTGTCAAACTTTGCCTCCTGAGGAAGTGGAGGAAAAGGAAGAATTACGCTTTGGTAAAAAACGTAGGAAAAGAAAAGAAAAGGAGTATTTGAGAAACGGAAGGATTCAGGGAGAGAAAATAATAAACAAAATTATGATAAAAAGGGAAAAAGATAAAGCGGGCTGACCTATGGTGACCTTGGCCCTAACCTAACCCTAGTAAACTTGAGATGTTAGGGGCCAAACAACCCACTCAATAGCGGCTATAAATTTAGTGGGTTATGTTATGTTAGGATTTTCATATATAGCGATATTACCTTGGATCTTAGTGCTTGTTACTTTGGACAGATTATTTGTGATGCATCCCTTATGTAGTGATTTGGGTTTATTTATCAAATTATGTCCCGATGCTTGTAAAGTTTTCATGTGAGATCTAGGAAAACCTTACTTGAAAGCTTATCTTCTTTCCTATATGAAGCAAGAACTCTAACACTTAGATGACAAAACAGAGGGCGCATTGTAGCACAACCAAAAAGCTAAAATATAATGATAGGTATATTATGGAGTACTTCATATAAGGCTATAACTGTGATACAACTTGTCCTGAAGTTAAATAATAGGTCATGTTACATTTACAAGCAGTCTCTGATTCACATACTTTCCTTGGAAAAGGAAATGAAAGTTCTAAATTCTGATACACATACACTACAAAATGTATTCAGTGTAAACAAGTCACTGTTTATCATCTTCATTTACAATCTGGAATCTGAAAGAAAAGACAAGGATAACATACCCGTCATTTCCAAGTTGTAGTTAGCTGAGTACCGTTTTTTTCATTTCAACTATGGATATACAGTTCTGATATATGAAAGTATGCTATGACTTGTTTAATTAGATTCTTGTAATTCTTTTCACATTTGTATCTAATCTTTGAACTTTGGCTACCATGACGTATTTTTTGTTACCTTGGCACATATACATGTTCCATCCATGAGACATTCAAAAGATTTTATTGATGGTGTGCACGTGTATCTGTTGGGGATGGGGATATATATACACACTCATTTCTTTATCTTATATGGGAGTGCAAGTGGTTTTTCTTGCATTCATTCAGGTTCTGAGTGGGTTTGCTGAATACTGCAACTTTCTTTTTGATGATATACTCAGGTTTGATGTTGAAAACTTGCAGGTTCCCGGATTCCTCAAGATAAGGCATATTGGGCAAACCACTCTAGGAAGTGCAGCTGTATTCAGCTTGTTCCTTGCAGCAGGAACCTTGATACGTTCTCACTAGTTTGTCTTGGATTAGATTGTGAAGTCATGGTGATGAGTTTTCTTCCAGGTTAAGCCAGCAATGAATTGCCGTGTTGTTAATCTTACAGGATGTAATCTTTTTTATGGCCAAACAGAATTGGATGTTATGTTGCTGCATTGTTTTGTCCGCAATAAATATTAGACTTTTATTTGTTGGAATCTCAAGGTATCTCTCAATAAATATTAGGTTTATTGAACCCTGCCAGTTTTTTACTGTGCAACCTTTTTTTTGTTGATTACAAAGAAAAGGAAAACAAAGCAACAGACACATGAAAGGAAAGCAACTAGATGTTTGAGCATTTGCTAGCAGAGAAACACACTGAGCCTCTTGATAAACATGAATAATAGACAAGATAAACATGAATAATAGACAAGTCTTTGAAGGAATCCATCAAGGAAGCAATTTTCATCAAAAGAGATGCATAACCATGAAGCGTATGATGTTCTCGGTCTTGTAGACGCACAACTAGTCCCTAGAATCTAACTAGCAAATCGCTTGATCTTTACCAAGCTAGAGTACCAACGATAAACTATGAAATTAATTTGATTTCAATTTTGAAATTTCCATAATGGATATATGTACACCATCAATTTTTGAGACACAGTTTAATTAGGGGTTTGAAATATGAGATAAGATCCAAATCAAAGATTGCAAATGTTTGTAGTACGCATTAGCTGGATCGTACTAATACAAGATTTTAATTACTTTAAAAAAATTGTGATCGTTTCAAGCTGCTTTGCTTATTCCCTTTTAAAGGTTTTTTTTTTTGACAAAATTCCCTTTCAAAGGTTGTTTTGTTTATATAAAATATTAAATTATTAATATCAATTAACGTTAACAGTCATTTTATCAATAAAATAGATGGAGAAATTTGTATCAAAAATAGATGGAGAAATTAACATGTCTCTAACACGTCAGAGACTAATATGTCCTATAACTTCCAGCCAGAGATCCTAAGAGTGTGTTTTTTCGTTAAGAACAAATTTGCTCTTAGTTAATTTTTCAAAAATCGACAATTGTTTTTAAAATGTAATCAAGTCAGCTACAATTTATCCCAAGTAGGTAGCTCAGTTGGCGAGCTAAGGGATAACGAAGGAGTGCACCAAATGAGTCCAAAAAGGAGGTTCCGGGTTCATCTCCCGAAAACTAACATTCCCCCATCCCCACTAATATTGCTTATCCAAAAAAAAAGTCAGCTACAATTTAGGTCTTGTTATTTTTTTCGCTGGTTCTCTATCCGAAGTAATTTTTTTTCTATAAACTTTCCATATATATATATATATATATAGTATTGATTACTTGCTGGAGTGTATAAACAAAATATTTGGTAACTAATGAAATGATCAATTAATTATTGTATAGTATAAAAACTAAACAAAATCCCCAAGATTTTTCATTCACCCTCCTTCAAGTGTAATCTGAAGAATATTTTTCTCTCCTTTTAGTTTCAATCAAAATTGAATATTGCAAGATGACATCAAGGATGGTTTTTCAAGTTGCATACAATTGTTGGATGCTATTAACCGATGGGGTAGCTCTTTGTTTTCTGGTGGCAGATGGCATAGCTTGTTCTCTCTAGACTCAAATGGAGTTGTCCCCATTATCATTACTACGAATCAAAGGGAAGTATCTTGTAGCGAACAGAATTTTTAAGATTTTCTTCAGTTACTAGACAGTTTCAGTAAGAAAGAGTAGAGAAGATATGAGGTCGTCTTATAGACACCCATCGGCTCTTGATATTTTTTTTAATGATTTTAGGAGTTTATTATGGTCATGAAGAATATTATTGAAGAACCATTGGGGTTCAATTTCAGACTTCAGTACTTATCTGAGTGGGTTTTTTATACAATTTGTATTTTGTAGCAATGCTCCTTCAATAAATTAATATTCTTTTGTACCGATGATTTAAATGATTTTTTTTATAAGCAATGATTTAAATGATTTGATAACGTGTTTGGCTTTCTTATAGATTTTTTGTCTCTATTTAGGTTTCTTGCAGGTACTCATTGATTTTTATAACTTTCATGGGTTTGTTATGGTCGGGTAGGATTAAGTTTTGGCACTTTTCTGAGTGGTTAAGCGGTTTTTCCCTTTATTACGAAGGAAATGTGATTATAAAAGTTATATATTTTTTTAGTTTTTCCCTTTATTACGAAGGAAATGTGATTATAAAAGTTGTATTTTTTTTTCCGAATCATTACTGTTGAATGCTTTTATTTCACATATCTATCGAGAGAGAGAAACTCTTGTGCGTATAAGATAGTTGTTGGTCATGGTTTCAACGGGTGGGATTTACTCCATTTTTTTTTTGGAGGATTTTGACCGCGAAAGACTAGGTCTTCCGGTTTACAGCTTTCGATGAATCTTCTTTACGCCAAAGAGGGTTTGCATCAAAAGGTTCCCAACATTTTCAAAGAAAGATTAATCTTGGTTTGTGCTTAAGAGAAAATTTCGCACGGGCCAACACCGAGTTTATCCACTGCAGGAATTAAATCCAAGAGCACCTAATCGACTTCCCGTGTTCCATGGTAGCTTATGCCACTAGGCCAAGTGTTGGTTGTAGAAGTTGTATTTTGTAGGCCAAGTGTTGGTTGTAGAAGTTGTATTTTGTAGCAAATGATAAATTTCCATCAATAATTCAGTCGTATTTTCTAGCAAAGATTTAAGGGTTTATTTCTTTATTTACCTAGAATTTTATTGATTTAAACAGTAAAAAAATAACAAAATAAGAAATACTTTACCAATTATTACTAAAAAATGAATTAAAATCAAATACTTATGAAAACAATCGTGCCTTGAAATTCAATTTGTCCTCTTCTATCTTCTTATTGAATACTCTAATCTTATTAAAATATAGGCTAAAGTGTTCCCGGGCAGTGTTTTAAAACCCGGCTCGGACCGGCCGGTTGAACCAGTCCGACCGAGAACCGGAGGGGTAACCGAGTCAAGTTGATTGTTGGATCGGATATGCACTGAACCGGTGATTATGTCATCAACTCGGCCGAAACTCGGTTAAACTCGGCCAACTCGGTAGACCCGACTCGGACCGGGCAAATGCATCATTTTCGAATTTTTTGCAAAAGTCCAAAGCTGGGATTCGAACCCAGCACTTGGTCTTCACCTCCGTGCAGTGGCGGACCCAGGACCCCGGGGTCAGGGGTGTCAAATTTTTTAAGGCCAGTGTCAAATGGGTGCAAAACTTGGTCTACTAGTGCAATTTAAAATTTTCAGGGGGTTCAAAATTAAAATTTCAAGAGATTTAGGCTATTTATATAAGGTGGTAAGTGCAATTTTTTTTTCAGGGGGTTCAACTGAACCCCCTCACTATAAGGCAGGTCCGCCACTGCCTCCTGTGCGAACCAACCACTAGGCCAACGATACTGTTGGGATGTAAACGCAAATATGTTTGTTTTATAACATCTCTCATTTCAATTAAACAACACCATCACACGTTATGCATTTGAATAAGAAACGTGAATTTACTTTTATTAAAAAGAAAGGAACCAGACTATGCATTTGAATAAGAAACGTGAAACAATTATACCTTATTAAAATATTTGTTTGCTTATACTCATGTCGTGGTTAATCAATTTGTTTGAAAAATGAGTTTGTGGGATTATTAAATTTGTGGTCATTTTTGTTGTGTTTTCGATTATTTGATTACTTTGCAGTCTTTTATTTAATTTTGGATTTGGATAATTGTTTTGTTGTGAGATGGTTGTTTTGTTGTTTGCTAAGATACTCATGTTGTTTATGATTTAATGGACTTGTTTGAAGTTCAAAGTTCTATGGATTATATGTAGTTTGATAGCATTATGTGATTATTCAATTTGTGGTGAATTTTTGTTAGATTTTTCTAGGAAGGATGTTTAATTTTAGGAAAATTAAGTTTTACAGGTACGAAATTTATATTATATGGGTCTTGAAAATTCGCAAAATAGAGACCGAGTCCGAGTCATCCGGTCCCGGTTTTGGTCATGCGGTTCAACTGTCGACCCTTCGGTCCGACCCTTGACCCAGTGACCCGGTACCTTCACCGAGTCGGTCACCGGTCCGAGTTTTAAAACATTGTTCCCGGGGTCCCTTATCTTTATTTAAAGTAACGATTTGGTCCTTTATCTTTTTTTTGTCCCAAATCAGTCCTTTATGTTTTAAATTTTTGACACATAAATCCTTTTGTCTCAAATCAGTCCTTTATGTTTCAAATTTTTGACACATAAATCCTTTTTTTTGACACATAAATCAGCACTGTTAACGGAAAAGGATTTATGTGTCAAAAATTTGAAAGATAAAGAACTTATTTGGGACAAAAAAAACATAAAGGACTAATTCGTTACTTTAAATAAAGATAAGGGACCCCGGGAGCACTTTAGCCTAAAATATATTTAGACAATTCATCAATTAACCTGTCACTTTTTTTAGAATCGAGATTGGAGCAACTTTTTCGTCTAAGATATGAATTCTCTAACTATAGGGTAGATAAAGGCACATCTTTGTCTTCATCTTTCTCATATCACATTGCCTCTCATATTTCACTCCATAATTTTTTTACGTTCTCTCTCATTTTTAAATCTAAAATCACTTAAAATTAGGTGTTTTTTCGTCATAAAGTTAGAGAATCCATTTCTCTTTGTTTGTTTTTTTTTTTTACAAACTCTTTGTCTGTCTTTTTTTTACGGTCTTTTGTCGATTATGTATTCCATCTATTTTCCTTCTACTTTTTCCTGCATTTCCATTTGTTCTTATTATTTTTTTATACTTTGTTTCATTGTAGCTTTTATTTTTTTAATCTGTCTTCCCTTTGCATTTTAGTTATTCACTCGAATGTATATTCTAAATCTTTATATGTTCCTTTAAATGTCTATCACAAGAACATCTATGGGAGCTTTGTTTGGCGTCTCATCTGCTAGCGAATGATATTAGCGTATTTGACTAGCGGGTGATGAGTACATGTATTTGGTAAGCACTAATACTTAACGTTTTTCGAGTAGCGTTTAGCATTTTTTGAAATTCTACTTCAAGTAGTGTTTGAGCGGATAACATATGACGTCTCACTTTTTTTGGTATTTTTATTCTTATTATTTTTCTTAAATTCCTTTTATGTTATTTTGCATTTATCATGAATTAAATATGTCATTTTATGTCATTTTACATTTATCAACTAATTTAACTGCTAGTTTTACTACACACATCATTTACTATTAGCTAACTTATCTGCTCATCCGCTATTCCCTACTTTTTATCAAACAAAGCCTTTATCAAAATTGAATACGAAGAGGCTAAGATTTCTATCTGTGAGTGATTCAGGCTTTAGTTTTTAGGCGCCAAGATTGAATATGAAGTAATTTGTGAGTGATTTAGACTTTAGTTTTTACGTACCAAGATTTATGTCTGTTTGTGGAAGTTTTTTTTCTTAAAAGAATAAATTTGCTAGAATGAGTTTCTTAAAAAAATAAAAGCTGAAGCAATCTTATTATATTTTTTGTGTGAATGAATTTGCTAGACAATGTTAAAAAATGTTTTGTAACGCTAAACAGTGTGTTTTTTGTACATTTTGGTTGAGAAAAAAATTTAACTGTTCAAATGTACGAAGTTCGTTCCTCAATAACCAGCTTGGTGAAAAAAATGGTGACAAAATACGTATTCAAATAAGCGAAGTTCGGGAGAGATCATGGATTCTTAGTCAACCCTAGTTTTTTTATTGAGAGAAACTCCATCTTCTCTCTAACTTCTCTTATCCAAAAAAAAAGTCAGCTACAATTTAGGTCTTGTTATTTTTTTCGCTGGTTCTTTATCTGAAGTAAATTTTTTTCTATAAACTTTCCATATATATATATATATATATATATATATATATATATATATATATATATATATATATATATATATAGTATTGATTACTTGCTGGAGTGTATAAACAAAATATTTGGTAACTAATGAAATGATCAATTAATTATTGTATAGTATAAAAACTAAACAAAATCCCCAAGATTTTTCATTCACCCTCCTTCAAGTGTAATCTGAAGAATATTTTTCTCTCCTTTTAGTTTCAATCAAAATTGAATATTGCAAGATGACATCAAGGATGGTTTTTCAAGTTGCATACAATTGTTGGATGCTATTAACCGATGGGGTAGCTCTTTGTTTTCTGGTGGCAGATGGCATAGCTTGTTCTCTCTAGACTCAAATGGAGTTGTCCCCATTATCATTACTACGAATCAAAGGGAGTATCTTGTACCGAACAGAATTTTTAAGATTTTCTTCAGTTGTTAGACAGTTTCAGTAAGAAAGAGTAGAGAAGATATGAGGTCATCTTATAGACACCCATCGGCTCTTGATATTTTTTTTAATGATTTTAGGAGTTTATTATGGTCATGAAGAATATTATTGAAGAACCATTGGGGTTCAATTTCAGACTTCAGTACTTATCTGAGTGGGTTTTTTATACAATTTGTATTTTGTAGCAATGCTCCTTCAATAAATTAATATTCTTTTGTACCGATGATTTAAATGATTTTTTTTATAAGCAATGATTTAAATGATTTGATAATGTGTTTGGCTTTCTTATAGATTTTTTGTCTCTATTTAGGTTTCTTGCAGGTACTCATTGATTTTTATAACTTTCATGGGTTTGTTATGGTCATGGAGAACCATCGGGTAGGATTAAGTTTTGGCACTTTTCTGAGTGGTTAAGCGGTTTTTCCCTTTATTACGAAGGAAATGTGATTATAAAAGTTATATATTTTTTTAGTTTTTCCCTTTATTACGAAGGAAATGTGATTATAAAAGTTGTATTTTTTTTTCCGAATCATTACTGTTGAATGCTTTTATTTCACATATCTATCGAGAGAGAGAAACTCTTGTGCGTATAAGATAGCTGTTGGTCATGGTTTCAACTGGTGGGATTTACTCCATAACTTTTTTTTGGAGGATGTTGACCGCGAAAGACTAGGTCTTCCATTTTACAGCTTTCGATGAATCTTCTTTACGCCAAAGAGGGTTTGCATCAAAAGGTTCCCAACATTTTCAAAGAAAGACTAATCTTGGTTTGTGCTTAAGAGGAAATTTCGCACGGGCCAACACCGAGTTTATCCACTGCAGGAATTAAATCCAAGAGCACCTAATCGACTTCCCGTGTTCCATGGTAGCTTATGCCACTAGGCCAAGTGTTGGTTGTAGAAGTTGTATTTTGTAGCAAATGATAAATTTCCATCAATAATTCAGTATTATTTTCTAGCAAAGATTTAAGGGTTTATTTCATTATTTACCTAGAATTTTATGGGATTAAACAGTAAAAACAATAACAAAATAAGAAATACTTTACCAATTATTACTAAAAAATGAATAAAAATCAAATACTTATGAAAACACAAATTCAATTTGTCCTCTTCTATCTTCTTATTGAATACTCTAATCTTATTAAAATATATTTAGAGAATTCATCAATTAACCTGTCATTTTTTTTAGAATCGAGATTGTGGCACTTTTTTCGTCTAAGATATGAATTCTCTAACTATAGGGTAGATAAAGGCACATCTTTGTCTTCATCTTTCTCATATCACATTGCCTCTCATATTTCAGTCTAGAATTGTTTTACGTTCTCTCTCATTTTTAAATCTAAAATCACTTAAAATTAGGTGTTTTTTCGTCATAAAGTTAGAGAATCCATTTCTCTTTGTCTGTCTGTTTTTTTTTACAAACTCTTTGTCTGTCTTTTTTTTACGGCCTTTTGTCGATTATGTATTCCATCTATTTTCCTTCTACTTTTTCCTGCATTTCCATTTGTTCTTATTATTTTTTTATACTTTGTTTCATTGTAGATTTTATTTTTTTAATCTGTCTTCCCTTTGCATTTTAGTTATTCACTCGAATGTATATTCTAAATCTTTATATGTTCCTTTATATGTCTATCACAAGAACATCTATGGGAGCTCTGTTTGGCGTCCCATCTGCTAGCGGATGATATTAGCGTATTTGACTAGCGGGTGATGAGTACATGTATTTGGTAAGCACTAGTACTTAACGTTTTTCGAGTAGCGTTTAGCATTTTTTGAAATTCTACTTCAAGTAGTGTTTGAGCGGATAACATATGATGTCTCACTTTTTTTGGTATTTTTATCCTTATTATTTTTCTTAAATTCCTTTTATGTTATTTTACATTTATCATGAATTAAATATGTCATTTTATGTCATTTTACATTTATCAACTAATTTAACTGCTAGTTTTACTACACACATCATTTACTATTAGCTAACTTATGTGCTCATCCGCTATTCCCTACTTTTTATCAAACAGAGCCTTTATCAAAATTGAATACGAAGAGGCTAAGATTTCTATCTGTGAGTGATTTAGGCTTTAGTTTTTAGGCGCCAAGATTGAATATGAAGTGCTTCGTGAGTGATTTAGACTTTAGTTTTTACGTACCAAGATTTATGTTTGTTTGTGGAAGTTTTTTTTCTTAAAAGAATAAATTTGCTAGAATGAGTTTCTTAAAAAAATAAAAGCTGAAGCAATCTTATTATATTTTTTGTGTGAATGAATTTGCTAGACAATGTTAAAAAATGTTTTGTGACGCTAAACAGTGTGTTTTTTGTACATTGTGGTTGAGAAAAAAATTTAACTATTCAAATGTACAAAGTTCGTTCCTCAATAACCAGCTTGGTGAAAAAAATGGTGACAAAATACCTATTCAAATAAGCAAAGTTCGGGAGAGATCATGGATTCTTAGTCAACCCTAGTTTTTTTATTGAGAGAAACCCCATCTTCTCTCTAACTTCTCTTTTTATTCATCGTTCAGAGCGGGGTGGTTTGGGGTCATCTTTTGACCCCAAATCACCTCTCCATGTCGCTTTTTATCTCCTTTTATCTAAATAAGTATTATTCACATACACTACAAGAAAACACTTATTAGTGACGGACATTAGCGAGGGAACCAATTTCCGTCGCAAATGAGCTACTATAGCGGGGGAACAAATATATGTCGCTAAAAACAGTTTGCGAGGGATTTAGTGACGGACATGGCAATCGCTATAAAAGGTGCCATGTTTTTTGATCCAAATCTGTCGCTAAAGTCTACTCGTCCGTCGCTAAATCTCTTCTTGGAACTTGAGCACGGTAGCATAATTCAAATCCATCGCTAAAGCCACCAACATGATGTGACACAAGTGGTAGATACTTGGGTCCCTTAACCATTTGGTCATGGGTTAGATCCCTAACCGGTGCGTATGGAAAAACATTTGTTGGGAGAGGTCAACCCCTTAAATGTATCTCAGATACCTCGAAGGATTAGTCTCCACAGTCGCCGTGGAGGATACCTTAGTTTACCAAAAAAAATCCATCGCTAAAGCCTACTCGTCCGTCGCTAAATCCCTTCTTGGAACTTGACCTTGCCAGCATAATTCAAATCTGTCGCTAAAGCCTATTGTCCATCGCTAAATCCCTTCTTGGAACTTGAGCTCGCCAGCATAAAGGTCCGTCGCTAAAGGTCTTTAAAGTGGATTTGCTTATAAAGAACCACACACCCTCATTTCATCTTATCTCTTCTCTCTTTCCACCACACACCCTCCTTATTGAAATTGCAAAATGCACTATTTAAGTTGGTGTATTAGTGTATATATATACTATTAGAAGTTAGAGTCAGCTAAAGTTAGTGAGAACTATTAAAACTCATTCACTTAGTTTGTTTGTTAGTTTTGTTAGTTTTCAATTGCTTCCAATTGCAACTACTTTGTAACTAATCAGGAGTTAAGCTCCTCAGCTTGTGTATATTAGACACACGTGTCCTTGCAGTAAAATTGCTACGCCACTTTTGCAATCTCCTAGTCCAGCAAATGCAGAAAAGGAAGCCTCTGGTGGGAAAAACAAATTATTCTTAGCAAGGTGGTTTGGTTTTGGTTCAAAATGAACTCTTCAGTCTATGCCAATGGGAGAAGTAATATACAACACACCATTTCTAATGTGGGCACAGATTTTTGTGTGACTAAAGTCATCCTGGAAACTTGCTCCACGAGCAATTGTCCAAAGCCCATTGCTACTCTGTTATATTACAAAATCAAATCCAATCTGCTATATGTGCTATGAACATTGTTTTATAACAACATGGATATTGTCCAAATATGTAATATAAAAGACTCAATATTCCTCCCAAACCCTAACACTAAACCTAACAGTAACGTCAATAGTGTTAAGAAGATGAAAAACTAAACAAAAACCACAAACAGGGCAAAGAGAAAGGGCGGGAAATAGATCCACCACTGCAAATGAAGAGAGAGAGAGAGAGAGAGATAGAGAGAGAGAGAGAGAGGTGCTTACCGTAGAACTCAGAATGGAACGCGAGATAGGAGAGAGATCGTTCAAAGTGAGATTCGAAATCGGAGATCGGAGAATAGAGAGAGAGAGAGATCGTGGAAGGGGTTTCTCTGACTCGGAATGGAGCTAGAGAGAGAGAGAGAGAGAGAGAGAGAGAGAGAGAGAGAGAGAGAGTGGAATGAGTTTCTTTCTCAGTGTTATAGGAATGGTGGAAAATGGAAGGGATTCATGGTGTACTAGGACACGATGGAAAGAAAGGATTCATGGATGGAAGGGTTTTTGCGATTACAGAAGGAATGGTTTCTTCAAACTGAGAACGAAAATGAAGAGCTCATTTTGGTTTTGAGAAAATAGGAAGCGGAGGGAGAGTTATGTTTGAGAAAAATTAGGGATTAGTTTTTGGAGAGAGTATAGAAACACGAGAGTGAATTTTTTTGTAGAAAATGTTTTTATGAGGGATTTAGTGAGGAACTTGCATCTGTGAGGGATTTAGTGACGACTCACTTTAGCGAGGAATGCGTTCTCTCTCAAAAATCCATCTCTAAATGCAGTGTAGTCGTTTTGTGAGGGATTTTGTTACGGAAACATTAGAGAGGGATATTTAGTAAGCTAAGCATTTCCTTCCTTTATGATTTTGAAAAAGGAATGGATAGAGAGGAAGGCTCCAGGGTTAACATGTATGATACGCAAATCGATGTGAATTGTTAATTTCGTAACTAAATCCCTCACTAATAGTGAGGGATAATTTTCCATCTCAAAATTCCCTCTCTAAAATCAATTTTTCTAGTAGTGAGAGATGGCAAGTTATTTAATTAAAAATTCAATACAATATTAAAACAAAACTCCATAACCATAAGAAACCATCCATAAGATATATTAAAGATAACTAAACAAACACAAAAAACAGTTGGAAAATAATTTTAAATAAAATTTCAGTGATTCACAGCATTAATTAGAGAAACGATATCTGAGACTGAGATGAGATGAGATGGTGGTGACTGGTGGCTGGCGACTGGTGGCGAGGCGACTGGTGGCGAATGAGGGTTGGATCAAATTCAGATGAGAGTGTGAGAGTGAGATCAGATGAGAATCATGAGATGCGTTTGGTTGAGAAGATGAGTGAGAGTGAGATCAAATGAGAGTGCGACTGCATGAGTGTGACTGTGTGAGGCCGTGAGGAAGGGAGGCAGTGAGCGTGGCTGCGTGAGCGTGAGAAGATGAGAGGGTTGCTGAGAATGAGAAGTGAGAACGTGACTGAGAAGATGTTTTAGGGTTTTTAATATGTGAAAAAAATTAAAAAATTAAAAAAAGAAACGGGCCAGCCCGAAGCCCACAAGGCCGACCCGCCCCGGCCCAGTTGTATGATCGAGCCAATCAGGACGGGCCAAAAAACATACCGTTGATTTTGGGCTGCTATTTCTAGAGCCCAGGCCCAACAAAAAACTCGGGTCACTGGGCCGGACCCAAATTGACAGCTCTAATTGTAACAAACCAATTTCAAATACCAATTTAAATGCCAATTTAAAATAACTATTTTAAATTGGTATTTTAGTACACATATACTTCTACTATCAATATATACAAACAACCTACTACCAAAAATACTAAATTATCCTTCACTTTTATCTAAAATAACTATTTCTATTTTTCACAATATATTTTCTTTAATTAGAAACGACATTTTTATTCTTAGGATTTAGATAAAAGTGAAGGATAATTAGGTATTTTTGGTAGTAGGTTGTTTGTATATATTGATAGTAGAATTAGATGTGTACCAAAATACCAATTTAAAATAGTTATTTTAAATTGGTATTTAAATTGGTATTTGAAATTGGTTTGTTACAATTAGAGCTGTCAATTTGGGCCCGGCCCAGTGGCCCGAGTTTTTGTTGAGCCTGGGTTCTAAAAATAGTAGCCCAAAATCAACGGTATATTTTTTGGCCCGGCCTGATTGGCCCGTTCATACAACTGGGCCGGGCTGGGTCGGCCTTGTGGGCTTCAGGCTGGCCCGTTTCTTTTTTGTTTTTTTAAAAAAAAAATTCACATATTAAAAACCCTAAAACATCTTCTAAGTCACGTTCTCACTTCTCATTCTCAACAACCCTCTCATCTTCTCACGCTCACGCAGCCACGCTCACTGCCTCCCTCCCTCATGGCCTCACACAGTCACACTCACGCAGTCGCACTCTCATCTGATCTCACTCTCACTCTCACCCTCACTCATCTTCTCAACCAACCGCATCTCATGATTCTCATCTGATCTCACTCTCACACTCTCATCTGAACCTGATCTCACCCTCATTCGCCACCAGTCGCCAGCCACCAGTCACCACCATCTCATCTCAGTCTCCGGTATCGTTTCTCTGATTAATGCTGTGAATCACTGAAATTTTATTTAAAATTATTTTCCAACTGTTTTTTTGTGTTTGTCTAGTTATCTTTAATATATCTTATTGATGGTTTCTTATGGTTATGGAGTTTTGTTTTAATATTGTATTGAATTTTTTATTAAATAACTTGCCATCTCTTATATATATATATATATATTGTTGATATTTTTAAATTTTTAACGGTTAAGGGGTCTGCAAGTAGGTTAACATCTACTGATTCCATAGAATTATAATGAGCATCCATTCAATTAAAAAACTTGATAATATATGATATTGTTGTGGTTCTTCAAAATTGTGTGTTTGTCTTCTAATTAGTGTTCTGATTTGTTCTGATTCGGAAAGTTATTTTAATTAATTATTTTATTTTATAAAATATTAGCATATAAGGTATAAATTATTTTTAGAAGTTATTTTGGATTGTAGAAGTATTAAAATGTTATTTGTTTTCAAAATGGACTTAAAAAATGATTTTGTGCCCTTACACTTATGCCCATGTTTTATCTTGCTGCAAAACCTAAATTCTTATTCACCTCATTCACTTACAAGCAAGACCAGTGCCGTACTTCCTTTTATTGCCGTTCCTTTCTCTTTCGGTGATGGAGTTGCTTTCCTACTTATGTCTAATACCCCTAAATCCCAAGCCAATTCCTTCTTTTTAATTCCAATGAATTATTAGTATTTCACTATTATTTATCCTACTACCTCTTCGATCTCACACAAAACAAAAATAAATGCAGAAATAAATAATAATAAAATAATAATTGTGTGATTGATTCCCCAAGTGCATTTATTTATGTTGTGTGTGACCAAATGTTATGACTAAATATTTGTGACCACCTAAGAATGACTCGAGACCAAATTCACCCCAATCATTTTAGAGAATCACGATAGAGCAATCCAATTGCAATATCTTCAATTGCCTTAAGTTGTTTCTTTTAAATGGAAGACATCTTGAAAATAATCTTTTGGCTTCACTTTTTCCTTTTTTAATTGAAAAATAGGAAGAAAAAAATAATCTATAGCTTACACCGTTGATAATTTTTTAAATATTTGGATGGTTAAAGATTAGAGACTTCTATATAAAACACAAGCACTCGGATAACTGTATGATTAATCATTTCTGTTATAAATATTTTTCTATGATTTCTATGCATAGATATATCATACGGCAGACGCAAAGGCGACAAAATATTTTTCTATGATTTCTATGCATAGATATATCATACGGCAGACGCAAAGGCGACAAAATTAATGATTGCTATTGCTATGATAAATGTTACTTTTTTTTATCAGTAGCATTTAGAACTCAATCTGATTCTAGGATTACAAAATTGAATAGCTATATTAAATTCAACTGGACTAACAATCAAAGCTGAGATGACACAACGGACTTTTTTGTAGGAAAAACCCAGTGCACCATCCACCTCATTGATTACACAAAAAAACAGCAGAGGTACCATCAGCTGCAATTCACAGGTGTGACCATTAAATGGAAGCATTGTGAGGTCAACAATAAGGACATGCATTGCAGTTTGCAACTTTCCTGTCCTTGCATGCACTTTTTTCTTGACAAGGATTATTGGCCTCACACACTACCTGCGCTTGTACCTGAAAGGGAAATTTGAATAAGATTTAATTGATTAGAATTGCTTAAACAATTGTGCAATAAATGGTGAGATGCGAAAAGTCACAACAGTTCAGTCATTTTAAATTTGCTGATATATGTTTTGCTTTTATATTTAGAGGAAGAGGAAGATCTGCAAATGTCGGCAAGTGAGCGACGAAGTAAAAATATTTAAGAGATTCAGATCACCAAGAAAAAGAAAATAAAAATGAAAACTAGAAGAGGAAAGGAATCAATTGATTATGTCAGTTTTTGTTTAAGTTGACCACTTAAAAGCCTCTCCAGATCGATCCAACATATACAGAAAATTTTATGACTCGATCAAGAATGAAATCGATCATAGATGCTTCAAAAGTTCACATAATAGTTTCAGAAATATGATAGATTTTTTGACTGATACCTTGACTTGCTTTTGAATGATTTCGTGGACTTCTTTCCTGCTCCAGCACCTCTTGTTTTTGGCTTTTTATCTTTCATGTCAGTCTGGAATAGCTCCCGCATCTCTTCTGTCCTTGAAGAAGTCTTCCGAGAAGGATTAGGTTTCTTTTCTCTCTTCTTCACAATCTTGCCAGAATCTAGTGCCCTGTTGACGGCCTTCACTGCTTTTGCCCGTCGGTATGCAAGATCAACAAGTGTCAAACCACCTTTTTCTTTCTTATTTGACCCCTTAGCCTGCAATTTTATTCATTTCAATTTCAATTTTGTGTAACATAAGGTGAGGAACAAGGAATACATTCCAACCTTGGCCATATAGTGAAAGTTAATAGGTAAGGAATGCTTACTTCTACCGGCTGCTCATCATGCCCCTCATCCTCCAACATTTCTCTAGCTGCCTCCAATTTCCTGCGTTGCTTTCTAGGCATATGTTTCTGCATCAAAGATTTTTCCATCAAGTAAACATGTAAGGATGCATAGAAGCAAGCTTATGTGCAATTTGTATGTACATAAAAATCCACAAGATTGGGAAACACTTCTTACCTCTCGCTCTCGCTTCCTCTTCTCCTTCATTTTGAGTTCTTCTGCTTGCTGGGCACTAACTACCACCTTCTCGGAACTAATTTCCTTGTTCATGGATGCCTGTTAACGGACATTTCATTTCTTATTAACATCAGGCTACATTTTATGCAAGATTGGGAGAATCTGAACCAAAAAACTGTCAGTTAATCACTAGTTCTGCTGGTAACCTTCACTGCTAAAGATTGCAGAACATTGAAGGGAAGCAGCCAACCTTCATCACATGTATCATAATTGCTAGAAAACCTTAGGTATTTACAGTAGCATATCACGTATATAGGGTGAATCAATTAGGAGAAAACTTAGTTTTAGGATAGCATGTCTATATAAGACTAAGACCATGTTTGGACAGACCAGACACAAATGAACCGTAATCAGATTGTTCTTAGATTTATTAGCAATCCATTATAAAATGCCTGCATTTAGAGGAATATCAACCAAATAAAACAAAAATGTACCTTTGCTTCTTTTGCTGAAAGCTTCTTCTCCTTCTCTGTAACAAACCAGGTTCTTTTGGGACGGGAAAAGATCTCATCCTTATGTGCAATCATGTTTTCGGCCTGACAATATCATATAAGTGCGTGATTTTATTGACGGGAAAATGTTAAGGATGAGAAATTCAAAGTAACCAAAGTCACAGAATACCGTACAGTACTATGAAGACAATATTCTAAGTGATGCTACTATGAAATGCTGTTTCCTAAGATAAGTTGTCAACAGATAAAATGCAAGCACAATTAAGGCACACTGTGACAAGGGAAGTAAAACCAAAAAATAACTGATCAATACCTTTGTGGCCTCCATTTCAGCTTTCCTTAGGGCTCTTTCTGCCCTGAAAAAGTTGAAAAATAAAAACAGTACAAAACTATAAAAGAAAAAGTAACAACAATGAAGTCTTAACAACTAGTAACGAAATATAATCAAAACCTCTCTTCTTGAAGTACTTCAGAAATTTGATCCTCCATTTGCTCAATTACTCGAGACCACTTGTGTATAGATTGCTCTGCCACAATGCGGCTTTTCAGTTTTGAACCGGCCCTCTTTGCCTAGTTAATTGAAAATCAATATTCACAAAAAAGATTATACAGTGGCTTGTTTATCACAAAATCAAAATTCGCAATAAAGGATGCTATATTCACAATAAACCTTTAATATAGGAAAATCCAAATCATTATAAACATAACTTCAGAAAAGGATAAAAATCTTATGGTTTTTTCCTGGCATATAATATAAAGTTATTAACAGCAAAGGTCCATACAATCCAGACCATAGAAAAAGTAAAATTAGTAGATATGTAATGAATGGATATTTCACCGTAAAGGATGCTATATGATAGGTGTAAAAACATTTTTGTGAAATGTCAAACTTGAATAACTTGTAGGGGAAATATGCAATTATTGACAATCTCTGTAACTGAGACTTAAAATCCAGATCAACTTCCAGGATTTTCTTAATCTTTTAAGGAAAAAAATGCACAACTAAATATATAAGTGGCATAGCCACCAAGAATGCTAAAAACAGATAAGAAATTTTCTAAATGATACTCACAATAGCTTTTAGAAGTGACCGATCATTATCAGTAACAAACGTGACAGCAGATCCTTCTCTTCCAGCTCTTGCAGTACGACCCACACGGTGAACATAGCTTCAAAGTTGAAAGAGATATTAAAGTCATCAAGACACCCAGAGAGAATGAGGGTGGTTAGAGTTTTCAGTTTTCACCAATATGGTTCATAGAGTATACCTGGTAAGATCACGTGGACATGCAAAATTTATAACTGTTTGAACACCAATGATGTCAAGGCCCTATAAGTAAATATTATGTGAGTGGTCAAATCTATATCCAAAATGTAGAAAGAAAATGCTAGTAGGCCATAAACTTGATAAATTTATCTTCCTCTTAAGCAAACATAATTTCACTATTGTTATCCTGTATTGGGAATATACCATAAAAGGGAGGGGGTATTTATACTATATTCAAAGTCACAAGAAGAAGAAATAAACTTTGATACTTCAAGAATAAATTCTTACACGAGCAGCCACATCAGTTGCAACCAAAAAATCCACTTCCTGCTTCCTGAACTGTTCCAATGCCTATAGAAACAACCAGAAGTGAACAAATAATGCCAAAATATCATTCTATGCAGCAAATACTTCCAGCGGGACTTTTCTATTAAAAAATAAAGCAAATCCAAACGAGCATCACCATTTTATTATCCCCAAATGTGACAAGTAACATAATTATAATTATATAACTACAAAGCACACTAGAGAGCCAAAAAAAATAAGCAACATACTTCAAGGCGTTGGACTTGAGTAAGATTTCCATGAAGCTCAGCAGCTTTCATTCCAGCTAATCCAAATATAATCCTCAACCTATGTGCAGCTTGCTTCGTTCCACTGCATACGAAAAATAATTAAGCTGTTAGAGGTAGCAGAATACTGAAGAGAGAGTTAATAATCCAAAAGCAGCAAATAAAAATGTAAAATCAAAATTCAAAATAAAGAAATACACATTTTCAGTTTGTTATAATCATAGAAAGGTTCCATGAAATTAACTAGAAAGCTCTACAACTATCAATATGATGACCAACAAGTGGCATAAGACTCATAATTAGCATTATCATAGTAAAATCAACCTCAGAGCTACTGTCAATCAAATTCATCAAATAGCTATATAAAGTAATTCGCTGACAACTCATGAAACCAACTATCACAAGCTGCATTAAGCATAGTAAATAATTATGAAATGAAACCTGAAAATGATGACTTTAGAAGTAAAAGTTTTGGAGCACATTGCAAGAAGAACTGCTTCCTGATTTGCTTCACGCATTCTTCGTACTCTAACCACCCTGAAAAAAAATAACATAGGTTAACGGGGCCGAAAGGATTTCACTAAATGCTAAGTTCATGTAAGCAGCAAACTGCAAAAAAACTTCACATAATAATTTTGTACAATTAGTGATTTTGCCATTATCATACAACATACAGCAAAATATCATAGCATACAGAAGAGAAGTTGATGGAGATTAATAATGAAATCCAAAAATACAAAGTGAAGGGGAAATGAGGAAGAAATTACTCCTCAGTCAATGTTGCTGGCCGTTTTGCAGATGGATCAGCAGAAAGACGCAGGGGTTTTGATAGGGAAAGTTTAATAAGATCACCAACTTCCTCGGTCATGGTCGCTGAAAACAGCATTGTCTGCCTCTTTCTGGGACACATGCGAACCTGTTGAATAATCAAACTTGTTTGACATTTTTTTCCAAAAACATGTCTAGATGAATTGTAAAATAGAATATGCAACTACAATGGTTCTTGCATCAGAGTTACTAACTCACAAGTTCATGAATTTCAGCACTGAATCCAAGCTCTAAAAGACGATCTGCCTCATCAAGGATTAAAACAGCCAGATCATCCAAATCCACCGACATAGAATTGCGTAAATGGTCTATCATGCGTCCTGGGGTAGCCACAACAATGTCTGGCATTGATCTCAAGGCAGCCTCTTGCACCTAGAATGAGAAATGACCACTTTTAAAGCATGAATAGCAAAGGAAACAATCTGTGTTTACCAACTAGATAATGGGGTTTTTAAAACTACAAAAGCCACGTTTCAGTCTCGTATTGATAAAATATATATATATATATATAGGCTAAAGTGCTCCCGGGGTCCCTTATCTTTATTTAAAGTAACGAATTAGTCCTTTATGTTTTTTTTGTCCCAAATAAGTCCTTTATCTTTCAAATTTTTGACAAATAAATCCTTTTCAGTTAACAGTGCTGATTTATGTGTCAAAAAAAAGGATTTATGTGTTAAAAATTTGAAACATAAAGGACTGATTTGGGACAGAAAAGGATTTATCTGTCAAAAATTTAAAACATAAAGGACTGATTTGGGACAAAAAAAAGATAAAGGACCAAATCGTTACTTTAAATAAAGATAAGGGACCCCGGGAGCACTTTAGCCTATATATATATATATATATATATATATATATATATATATATATCATAAAGATAATATTCGGTTAAAAATGAGAGGAAGCATAGATTATGAAATTACCAATAACATTTCATAAATCAGAAGATTAAGTCTTGATAGGCCCACTATTAATGGTAGGACCATTAGTAATGTGGATGAAGACTTAACGTGTTTCTATACATATTCTGTTTGTTATTTCTCTGTTGGTTCCTATCAAGTTCTTTATAATTATTATTATTTTCCCGCTGGTAGGTTTGAAATATTTAACAAAAAGGCTCACTTTTCTAGTAAGTCATGTAAAGAAAGAACATAAGTGTTGTTACAAAATGTTTTGTTACTGCAATTCATATCATCAACATGAATAGAGACCAGGGGAGTGTTTAAAAGAGCTTATTTAGAGTTCAGTGGGCTTATCTCATAACATAAGCACCTAAATCAGTGTTTGGATAGACTTGTAAGAATAACTTATGAGCTATGACATACTCATAAGCTTGTTTTCAGCTTATTTCAATAAACTCCATAGAACAGCTTCTGAATAAGCAATTAATTAAGCTTTTTTCAAATAGCTTATTGAATAATCCCTTGAGTAAATTGTTTACCAAAATGCACCCCAAATCATAATAATATACTCAAAGATGTCAAATTTATATCAGCATAATGCCCTATTGTTAGTAACATAGAAGGAAAGTAAAACCATCAGTTGAAACCCAATAATGGATTAATGTGTCTATCAGAGATGTATCGATGGAACTGTATAAAAGATAGAAGGCAGTAGAGGATCTTTGGAACCCAAACAGCATACTAAGAGCATCACAAGACACGTATCTCTATTCTGGCCCATCAAAACATACTAGATAAGGCATCGTGAAATGAAAACATTAACCTAACCTTTGTTGACAAACCACCAACAATCAGGCAACACCTTATATCAGTAAATTGAGCAAGCTTCTCTATCATGCTTTGAACTCTGCAAAAAAATAGCAATAAACATTAAACATATTTGGAAAGAAATTTACAAGAACCATAAAAAAGTGCTTCCAAAATTTACGTCTACAACCTTCCAATGTATGCCCGTCATTCATCATAATAAAAAAAATGGTTTATTTGAATGGAGCCTACTTTGGATTTGAGCATCAACAAGTTTGTACTTAAATTTACAATAACAAAAAATTATTAATTTTAAAACATAAGAAAACACAAACAAAGAAAGACACTGAATATATCAAAAACTAGATTTACCCATTGCACAGCCATGAACTGAGCCACGTACAGGGGCAGGGCTAGGGTAACTTTTATGAGGAGGCCAAATACAAATAATAAATTTTTTTGATAGGCAAAATGAACCTCATTAAAATAAAAGAGCGCCAAAGGTGTTCGGAATTTATACACAAATAACAATAAAAAAACTCACTATTTTGACACAGCTTAAACTGAATTTCAACACTAGTCTTAGATTCTAACTTTTCAAACCAGGAGGTCATACTGCGACTTGGGACCTATCCTTTAACCGAAGATTGTGCTTGTGCCTGTGTTCTGTAATATCTAATATATTTTTGGGGGGTTTAAATAAATTATTTAAAGCTAGTCTATACAATTTTAATGCTTTTGGGGTAGCCATGGCTACCTCATGGTTATGAGAGGCGCCACCCCTGCACGTACACTCATTGGGGCTTTTCTTTTGAATGGGAAGTACTGAATAACATGCATGCAAAGCCATTGAAATCCATCCTACATGTTCATACATAGTAGGCATAATGCATACTCAGCCAAGTAAAAGAAAAGAACATTCACATGACACTTCAATATTCATATGCTACTTAATCTCCAGCCATAACTAAATATCTAGAATGCCTTTACATTATAATGTGATCCAAAAATGATAACAAACAATTATGAGGATACTTACTGGGCGGCCAATTCTCTGGTTGGAGTTAGAATAAGAACACGTATTGCATTCACGCGTTTTGGACGGAACAGCAACCTCTCTAAAGTAGGTAGTGCAAATGCAGCTGTCTGCATGGTAGCAGGATACAAACAAAGCCCGTTAAAAGAAATACCATTGTATTGTACAAAAGCTTAGGGACCAAACCACAAGCACAATATCACAAAGTTGCTGTCACAAAAAAATAAAAAATAAATAATACCTTTCCTGACCCGGTAATGGCACTTCCACATATATCACGACCAGTCAATGCTGTCGGTATACAAGCTGCCTATAATCAAGATTCAAAATCCAAAAAATAAAGTAAAAATTTCAGTCCAAAGTGTCCCACAAAGCATGAAATTATGTAACCAACTCCAATATTGCATGGAATTGCATAACCAATAATGCTAGGAGCCAGAAAAACAAAAATAAAACAAAGAAAAAAAGAACCTGAATTGGTGTTGGTTTAGCATACCCCAAGGCCTCACAAGCCCGGAGCAAAGGGCGAGACAAATTGAGCTGCAAGAAGGAATCAGCATGGAAAGAGGTTCCCTCAAAAGGTGCAAAAAAGGACTTGTTTTCACCAGCATTACCCTCTTCTTCATCTTCTTCTTCCGGTCTATAATCTTCCTAAATAAACCCAACCCCGTATAAAGGGAATCAATTTTTTAAAACAAAACAGCACAATTTCCTATCATCAATCAAAAAGCAACTCCCTAAGATAAGATAAAACAAAATAAGAACTTCTGTAATCTCCCTAACCAAACCCAATATATAGTTTTAAAAAAAATTAAAAAATTGAACTTCTATCATGAACCAAAAAGCAACTTCTGAAACGTATAAGTACTTTTTCAATAATATTCCTAAACAAACCTAACAAATAATCTTTCATAAAAAAATCAAACAAGTTAGAATTTTTTTTATTACTAATCACAAGGCAACAGAAACAACCAAGTAAGTACTACTATCATATTCCTAAACAAACCCATAAAAAAACAAATTAGGAACAAAAGAATTACTTTTGAAACAAAGCACTTTTATCTATTATGAATCGGGTTATAGGTTATATGAAAAACGAAAACCCTAAAGTTTACTTGTTTATCAGGTTCGGAGTCGGAACTGCTCTCCTCTTCAGGGTCAGGTAAAGCAACAACCGGCGTGTGTCTGAGTGCTTTGGAGATTTTGTCGTCAACAGAGGTTGTGCTCCGGCGAGCGTGTTCCTCAGCCACTGATTCTGAGTATTTGGCGAAGTCCCATGGAGACTGTGTTTTCTTCTTAGAAACTCTAACTTCTTTGGGCTCTTCTTCTTCGTCTTCTGATCCTGATTCACCTTCTGGTTCTTGTTCTTCTGATTCTGATTCTGCTTCTGTTTCGGAGTGTTCAAATTCTTCGTCACTGGGAGGTTCGAACATGAAACTGGGTGACATTGTTGGGAGTGGAGAATGAAGAACGGTGTGAATTTTCGTAGTTGTGAAAACAGGGTTCTGCTTTTCTTCTTCTTCGTCTTTGTTATTAGTTGTTTTGTTAAACCTCAGCGCCACCCAAGGTAGTCAATTTTACGTCCCGGAGCGTACGCTCTTACGAACTCATGAGCACTAAACAGAATAAATCAGAACAAATCAGAACACTAATCAGAACAAATCAGAACACTAATCAAACAGAACACTAATCAGAAGACAAACACGCAATTTTGAAGAACCACAACAATATCATATATTATCAAGAGTTGTTTTAATTGAATGGATGCTCATTATAATTCAATGGAATCAGTAGACGTTAACCTACTTGCAGACCCCTTAACCGTTAAAAATTTAAAAATATCAACAATATATATAAGACACTACTAGAAAATCAAAATTACTAGAAAAATCAAAATTAGAGAGGGAGCAAATCCGTCACTAAACCATCAAAAGGACATGTATAATTTATGAAATCCTTAAAAAATAGGAAACAAATATGAAATTATAATAATAAATTACTGAAAGTGTTAAAAATATGAAAAAAGTAACACCCATCAGAACTTTGAGTGATTTTGCTTCACTGCAGAATCAAATCCAATCTACTATATCTGAATTAAACCTTCAATTACAAAATCAAATCCAACACACTACCTTGTTTTAAACCTTAAATTACAAAATCAAATCCAATCTGCTATATGTGCTATGAACATTGTTTTATAACAACATGGATATTGTCCAAAAATGTAATATAAAAGACTCAATATTCCTCCCAAACCCTAACACTAAACCTAACAGTAACGTCAATAGTGTTAAGAAGATGAAAAATTAAACAAAAACCACAAACAGGGCAAAGAGAAAGGGCGGGCAATAGAACCACCACTGCAAATGAAGAGAGAGAGAGAGAGAGGTGCTTACCGTAGAACTCAGAATGGAACGCGAGATGGGAGTGGTGGCTGGCGACTGGTGGCGACTGGTGGCTGGTGGCTGGCGACTGGTGGCGAGGCGACTGGTGGCGACTGAGGGTGAGATCAGATTCAGATGAGAGTGTGAGAGTGAGATCAGATGAGAATCATGAGATGCGTTTGGTTGAGAAGATGAGTGAGAGTGAGATCACATGAGAGTGCGACTGGGTGAGTGTGACTGTGTGAGGCCGTGAGGGAGGGAGGCAGTGAGCGTGGCTTGGCTGCGTGAGCGTGAGGATGTTGAGAATGAGAAGTGAGAACGTGACTGAGAAGATGTTTTAGGGTTTTTAATATGTGAAAAAAAAATTAAAAAAAAAACAAAAAAAAGGGCCAGCCCGAAGCCCACAAAGCCGACCGGCCCGGGCCAATTGTATGATCGGCCCAATCAGGCCGGGCCAAAAAACATACCGTTGATTTTGGGCTACTATTTTTAGAGCTCAGGCCCAACAAAAACTCGGGCCACTGGGCCGGGCCCAAATTGACAGCTCTAATCGTAAAAAAACCAATTTCAAATACCAATTTAAATACCAATTTAAAATAACTATTTTAAATTGGTATTTTGGTACACACCTACTTCTACTATTAAAAATACCAAATTATCATTTACTTTTATCTAAATCCTAAGGATAAAAATGTCGTTTCTAATTATATCCTCTCAATTTTTTTCTCTCTCTCACTTTTATCATTAGTGAGTCCCACTCTCACATCATCTTTTAAAACCTCTCTCTCTCTCTCTCCTCCCTCTATTTAATATTTAAAATATTTAATCATTATTTTGTTTTTAAACTTTGACTCTAACTCTATCTCATTTTTCTATTTTTCACAATATATCTTCTTTAAATTCATCTACATGTCTCATTGATTTTTTTAATATTCCATTTTCTCTCTATCAATAAGTTTTGTTTAATCTCCACAGAAAATATTACAATTTGAAAATTTTGAAACTTTAATACAATTTTTTTTTAATCTCTACGGGAAATATTACATATTGTTGGTAAATGTTCACGGGATAATGTTCGGACTAATTAATTACTATTTCAAACTCATTTTTTATCTACTTTAAGTTAGTCTTGATATTCACGGGGTAATGTTTGGACTAATTAAATTACTATTTGAAACTCATTTTTTATCTACTTTAAATTAGTCTTGATATTCACGGTGTAATGTTCGAACTAATTAATAATTTTTATTTAATCTCTACGGAAAATATTACAATTTGGAAAATTTGAAACTTTAATACAATTTTGTTTTTTAATCTCTACGGAAAATATTACATATTGCTGGTAAGTGTTCACGGGTAATGTTCGGACTAATTAAATTACTATTTGAAACTCATTTTTTATCTACTTTGAATTAGTCTTGATATTCACGGGTAATGTTCAGACTAATTAAATTACTATTTGAAACTCATTTTTATCTACTTTAAATTAGTCTTGATATTCACGGGGTAATGTTTGGACTAATTAAGTTACTATTTGAAACTCATTTTTTATCTACTTTAAATTAGTCTTGATATTCACGGGGTCATGTTCGGACTAATTAAATTACTGTTTGAAACTCATTTTTTATCTACTTTAAATTAGTCTTGATATTCACGGGGTAATATCGGGACTAATTAAATTATGTCTAAATTTATTAATAACTATAATACACAACACCACGGGTATACTGCTAGAATATAACGATGGAGTACTTCATATAAGGCTATAACTGTGATACAACTTGTCCTGAAGTTAAATAATTGGTCATGTTACATTTACAAGCAGCCTCTGATTCACATACTTTCCTTGGGAAAGGAAATGAAAGTTCTAAATTCTGATACACATACACTGCAAAATGTATTCAGTGTAAACAAGTCACTGTTTATCATCTTCATTTACAATCTGGAATCTGAAAGAAAAGACAAGGATAACGTACCCGTCATTCCAAGTTGTGGTTAGCTGAGTACCGTTTTTTTCATTTCAACTATGGATATACAGTTCTGATATATGAAAGTATGCTATGACTTGTGTTAAGTGCATAATTCAGAGAAGAGAGAATTGAAAGTAATGATCTTCATTATTATTGTTGAAGGTAATGATCTGTACAATATATATATGAGCATAGGCTCATGAAACTGAATCGTAACAGAAAGCTGATCCTAACTAACAATTAACAATACTGACTATAGTTCACAATCTAACTAACTATAGTAATTAATTTAGCTATGTATTTACATCAGGTAAGATCCCCCCACAAGCTGGACCATGAAGATTAATGAGGCCAAGCTTGGACACCAGGTTACTGAACACTGGAGACAGCAGAGGTTTGGTTAGCACATCTGCTAACTGAGATGCAGAAGGAATTGGAAGCAGATGGATAAGTCCACTGTTGATCTTCTCACGAATGACATGACAGTCTATTTCTATATGTTTGGTGCGTTCATGGAAGATGGGATTATGAGCAAGGTGAATGGCACTCTTGTTGTCACAATAAACTGAAGTGGGAGCATTAAGGGATATGTGCAGATCATTGAACAAGAACTTCAGCCACTGAAGTTCACAAGTCAAGCTGGCTAGAGCACGTTATTCAGCTTCAGAACTTGATCTAGAGACAGTGGATTGCTTCTTGGATTTCCATGACAGCAGTGAGGAACCAAGGAACACACAATATCCAGAGACAGACCTGCGAGTAGAGGGACATGTGGCCCAGTCAGAGTCTGCAAACCCAGAAAGCTTCATAGGGGAAGTTGCTGAGTACATGAGGCCTTTAGCAGGAGCACCTTTGAGATATTTGAGGACCCTCACAGCAGCTTGATGATGAACAAACAAAGGTTTGGAAATAAATTGGCTAAGCTGCTGTACAATGAATGCAAGATCAGGTCGGGTAGTTGTAAGATACAATAGCTTGCCAATCATTCTTCTGTAGGAGGAAACATCTTCATAGGGTGGAGAATCAGCATCATGAAGTTTAAGGGAAGAATCATAAGGAGTGGAGCTAGGCTTCACAGCTAGTAGACCACTGTCCTCAAGCAATTCAAGCGCATATTTGCGTTGGTTAATAAAGATTCCCTGTTTTGATCTAGCCACTTCAAAGCCAAGAAAGAAGCGTAATTTACCAAGGTCTTTGATGCGAAATGATGAGTCCAGAAACTTTTTCACAGAGACAATTTCATCATAATGATTGCCAGCAAGAACAATGTCATCAACGTATACCAAGAGAGCAGTAAAGTGATCACCATGAAGCTTGGTGAAGAGAGAATGGTCAGCATTGGACTGACTGTATCCTAAAGAAGTGAGGGCAGTAGAGAGTTTGGAGTACCACTGCCTGCTGGCATGTTTTAAGCCATACAAAGATTTATTTAACTTGCATACCTTAGTTGAATTGGTAGCATCAGAAGAGAGTAAACCAGGAGGTAGTTCCATGTAGACTTCCTCATGAAGATCACCATGGAGGAAGGCATTGTTGACATCAAGTTGATCTAAGTGCCATCCCTTGATTGCAGCTAGAGAAAGGACAGTTCTAATGGTAGTCATTTTTGCAACAGGGCTGAAGGTGTCAAAGTAATCAACACCTTCCATTTGAGTGTGTCCCTTTGCAACTAACCGAGCCTTATACCTCTCAATAGACCCATCAGCATGATGCTTGATCTTAAAAACCCATTTACACCCGATAGGTTGTTTACCCGGTGGTAGATCAACAATTTTCCAAGTGTTTGTTGAAGCAAGAGCATCCAATTCAGACTTCATAGCTACCTTCCAGCATTCAAACTTACAAGCCTGGATATAGGTTTTGGGTTCTGTGACAGAGGATATGGCTAGGCAAAAATGTTTATAAGTGGGATTGCAAGAAGAATAAGACAATACAGAAGATAGAGGGTAATTAGAGTTACCTGAGGAAGTAGCTGGCAGCTGAGAAGTAAGCAAATTGCAATGATACTCAGACAAGTAACTGGGAGGTTGTGTTGGTCTTGTAGACCTGCGAATAGGAACAGGATTGGGAGGGAGAGTTTGAGTTTGAGTGGTGATAGTTGGTTGAGTTTGAGTGAGAGTAGAGGAGTTGTTTGTGGGAGGAGAGGGAGAGGCAGTAGGAGGATGTTGAGAACTGTCAAGGGAGGGTGAAGGTATGGTAGAAACATCATTAGGTAGGTCAAAAATGTCTGCAGTAGCAGATTGGGGAGGAGTGACAGAAGCTGTATTTGTGTTTTTAGGGAAGGGGAAAACAGTCTCATGGAAGGCTACATTTCTAGATACATGAAATTCATTTGTGTTGATATCATAGAGAAGATAGCCTTTGGTTCCATCCCTATAGCCAAGAAAAATGGATTTCCTAGCTCTAGGTGCAAATTTGGTTCGGTGGTTGTGAAGAGTGGAGGAGTAGGCAAGACAACCAAAAACTCTGAGATGTGTTAGACTAGGAGGTGAGTTGTGTAAGGCTTCATAAGGTGATTTGCTGCTTAATAGTGGTGTAGGGAGTCTGTTTATGATATGAATAGCATGTTGAATAGCTAAGTGCCAGAGGTTGGAGGGAAGATTAGATTGAAAAGATAAAGCACGAGCCACATTGAGAATGTGTTGGTGCTTTCTCTCAACAATCCCATTTTTTTGAGGTGTCTCAACACAAGATCTTTGGTGTATAATTCCTTTTGAAGAGAAATAGTCATGCATGAGGAACTCAGGCCCATTATCACTACGAATGCACTTGAGTTTCTTTTGAAATTGAGTTTCAATGAGTGAAATGAAATTTGTTAAGTGTTTTCTGGTTTCACCTTTATTGTTCATGAAAATAGTCCAAGTAAACCGACTAAAATCATCAACTAATGTTAAGAAAAACTTGTGACCAGAAGTAGAAGGGGTAGCAAAAGGTCCCCATATATCAACATGAAGTAAATCAAATATGCTAGAGGAATGAGTGTAGCTGTGTGGAAAAGGTAAATTTCTTTGTTTAGCCATATGACAAGTATCACAAGGTTTTGTATTTGGAGTATAGGAAACAAAAGGAAATTGATGAGAAATACATCTATGAATAGGTGTAGACAAGTGACCTAACCTATAGTGCCAAATAGTGGCTGGGTCATTACAAGTATGATCTAAACTTGGAGAAGCAATAGTGTTGCATGAGCCAAGGTTGGAAAAGGAAGCCTGAGCAGTGTCAAGAACATACAATTTGCCCACTCTTTTAGCTGTAAATCCAGTCTTCCTCGGGTGAGAAAGCTGCAAAATTTCACAACAGTCAGGATGTAATTGAACATCATATAACAAGGAATCAAAGAGTGTAGTGACTGAAATGATGTTGACATGAAAAGAGGGAAAATAGTAAACATTGTGGAGCACAAGTGAACCAAACAGAAGGACTGAACCAGCAATGGTGGTAGTCACAGTGTCACCATTAGGCATAGTCATAGTTTTAGGTGCAATGTGATATGTGCAAAAGAAATTGGCAAAATTGTGAGTGATATGATCCGTGGCACCGGTATCCACAATCCAAAAATAGTTATTCTTGCTAATTCTAATTAATTTTGGCTTACCAGAAGTGCTAGGGGATAGAGAATTTATAGAAGCAGGTGTGGTGGTGTATATGGAATTGACAGAGGCAAGTGTGGTAGACTGTAAATTTGATTGCTGAAGTAGCTGTAGAATCTGAGTGTATTGCTCTTGAATCATAGAGAGAGAAGCATTTGCTGGTGTGGACGAGGAGGAACCTGCAGAAGTAGAGTGAGAGCCAGAGTCTTGCACAGAGTTGGCTGCAGAAGCAGTGGATGAAGAACTAGCAGAGGTAGCAGGAGTGTTCTTGCGATGTTGAAAACCAGGAGGATAGCCCTGCTTAAGAAAGCATGTGTCAACCGTGTGATTAGTACGACCACAGTGAGTGCATAGGCGAGAACCACGACCACCAGAAAATCCACCACGCCCACGGCCTCTGCCACTGTTGGTTGGTGCACGAGAAGGAGCCTGAGAAACCGAATTGACAGAAGATTGATTCTCCACCGTTGAATCACTAGAGTTCGCATTGTTGAGATTGAATTGACGTTCTTGTTGAAGCACCATAGAAAAGGCATTATCCAAAGACGGCAATGGCGAGATTAACATGATTTGAGAGCGAACCTGAGAGAATTGATCATTCAATCCTTTTAAGAACTTGATAACGCGATCTTGCTCTTTGAATTTTCGCAGATCGGTTGCGGCGCCGCAAGTGCAAGGAATTGCACAAGTGCAATCGCGAATTGGCCGGAAATTCTCAATTTCTTCCCAAAGTGTGGTTAATTTGGTGAAGTATGATGAAATGTCAAGCGCACCTTGTTGGAATCGAGCCAATTCGTCCTGAATGTCCGCAATGCGAAAAACGTCGCCCTGAGAAAAGCGTTTTTCAAGATTTTTCCAAACGATAGAAGCGCGATCGCACCAGAGTAGGGATTTTGCAATGTTTTCTGAAATGGAGCGTTGAAGCCATGATAGCACGAGGTTGTTGCAGCGAATCCAAGGCTCATACAAAGGATCAGATGTTGAAGGAGGTGTGAGAGTTCCGTCGATGAACTTAGCCTTGTTCTTGGAAATGAGAGCAACCTTCATCGATCTAGATCAGATCTGATAGTTTTGGTTATCGAGAGGAGGTTGAACAAGAACAAGAGAGGGATTTTCACTAGGATTCATGTAGTATGGATTGGACAGATTCGTCGCAAAGTCAGAATAAGGAGTTGGTGTTGCCATTGTTGCAATTGAAGTGAATATCGAAGAATTGCAGAAAGGAAAAAAAACGCAAGAACAATTGCGATGAGGATGAAGAGGAAGCGACTCACAATCTGAGACGCGGAGTGAAGATCTAGGGGTTGATCTGATACCATGTTAAGTGCATAATTCAGAGAAGAGAGAATTGAAAGTAATGATCTTCATTATTATTGTTGAAGGTAATGATCTGTACAATATATATATGAGCATAGGCTCATGAAACTGAATCATAACAGAAAGCTGATCCTAACTAACAATTAACAATACTGTCTTGTATGGAAGGCTTTGCCTCCTAATTTATGTTATTTTAATTCTGCACTTCAATTTCATTTATTGTTTTAGCATTCCGCATGCTACCTACTTCCCCTCTGTCTCTTTAATTTCTCCGATCTTCTGATTCCGATCCCCTCTTGGTATCAGAGCCAGATGGTGGAAGTAGGAATGTAGATATTAATTTTGAACTGTTGGTTACTACTCTGGTTATGCTTTTAATTTAACCATACACTTGTTCATACCCATATTTGCCATAAATGGATATTAATTCTAAATTAAATTAATTTAAAGGTTATACTACTAGTGTACTCTTTGACTATAGCTAAATGCCGCAAGCGTACGTCAATACAGGCGTCTGGCAAGGGCAATTGAAATGTGCCGTATTTATCCGCCTCGATCGGATAATCCTATAGTCAACCAGTCCACTATTTTATAACTATTTAAAAATGAACGTAATAATATTTGAATAATTTAATTATTCATCTATGTTTATATTTTGCAGTAAATACTTATGTTCTCAGTACTATTATTGTAATGTACTGCAGTGAATTATACTAAGATACACTTTTAAGTTCTTTGTTATACCTTTGCACTTAAAATGTTTATGATCAAAATACTTCTAAAGCTTTTCAAAAGAAAAATTTTATATACTCCAAGGACCGTAGAATATTAGTAAGGATATCTGGGTACCTCATTAGCGACGTAAATGGTAGCGAAGTACGTAAGACCCTGCAGGTTGACTGGGCAGTCATATACCATAATTTGAGGTTTATTATCCTAAAGTATTCTAATCCTAAACGGAGAAAAATATTTCGAAAATACTTTATTTTTGGTCATATACATGTTTGAAGCAAGGAATAACTTAGGCTTTGAGTGTTTAAATCTGGTTTAATATACTTCAGTATTTACTTTAATTTTCTATGAACTACGGTAACCTCTACTCCAAAATATGAAATAGAAAATAATTTTATTATTCAAGCTTTGATATCCGGCAACATGGCATTATGAACTGAGTTTTGGACAAAACATGGTTAACCTAAACGGCATTTCCCAGATGGTAAATAACTAGTTCAGTTTTAATACTTATATTTCTGCAAGTAACCAGATGAAGGCAATGATGCTTACGGGTGAGGAAAATATTGTTTTTAATGTTTAAAGCCTTTTCCTCACGTTTCTCCTGTAGCTCTAGTAGACCCTCATCCTCATCTCAATCTCCTTCGTTTAGCGAAGACCAATCAAGACAATCTCTTTCAAACAAAATTTTCAAAGAAGAAATTCATTTTGAAAATATCAATCAAGATCTTGATGATTGGGATATTCCAAAGATATCCCACAAAGATATCTACAAACCAAAAACATCCTTTTTCTCTAAATCTGATTACATCATCAGAACGGTTGAACAAAAAATCATACTTCGAAAAGATGATGAAGAACTTCATCTTCTCTCTGAGAAAAGTGTGAAAACCCATCAACAGGACAATTTTAACTACTTGCACATAGGAAGTGTCCAGGTAGGTATGAAACCCTTGACTAGAGAATCCCTTAACGTAGCAGTATTGCTATGTTTAAGAGATGCTCGTCACAACCAGTTTCATGATTCCTTGTTAGGAACTGTCGAAACTAGCCTTATACATGGGCCTATCTTTTTCAATTGCTTCCCTGACCTAACCGTTAGTCTGGATGACAAGAACATCCTTGACGTTCTATTTCTTAATGTCAAATGCCATGGCTATGACATGAAGGAAGGATCTGTCCCAATCACTCTGATATACAGAGTTCAATACAAAGTAATGAACTCTATCAGATCCAACTTCCTCAAAACAAAATGTCACAAATTAGGGGAAACCACTTTGTTTCTCACTGACAATAGTAAGGCCAATATTATTGTACCTAAAACTATCCAATGGAGTGACATCACCTTACCAGAAACTTGGACCCTAGAAAAGGCTGCTCCTGCGGCACCTAGGTTAACACCGGAGTTTCAAGATGTCGTACAATATCAATCTGGAAAAGTTGACCTTGTCTTCAATAGGAGTAACTCCTTTTCCATCCCTAGATCCCTACATTCTGAAGAAAGCTTCAGAACGGCTATGTCTAGGGGAACCTTGTCTAGAAGGTCCTTTTCAACAGAACCCTCCAAACCTCATATTGGAACATCCCATGATGGTTCCACTATCCATTTACAGGGATTCAAAACAACAACCCCTGTAACAACTTCTTATCAAAAGGATGAGGAGGAACCTAGATCTATCCAATCTCCAACCTACTCTTCCCTTAATGAACCTTATGATATCTGAGTTCATTATTGATAAGAAAACCCTTAAGAAAGACTTATACTCTGAGGAATGGTCTCCTCAAAGAGAGTGGTTCTTTCTGCATTATCAGGGTCCCAAAGCTAAGGAAATCCAGGAGAAATTCTATAAATTTCTCAGAAAAATTAAACGTAATGTTCCTTTCTTTTACTGGTTCCGCAAGTATACCATTAGGAAAGGTATTGATTACCCTTTCAAATCCAATTTAGCAGGTAAACAGGAAGTCTCTGTTAACGCTACCAAAGGTCCCACAGATACTTTAGAACAAAATAAATATCTCCAGGCCTTAGATAGCCCTGCCCAGAAATGTGGTTCCACCATCAACCATGATATTCAAGATAATAGTAGGAAAGAACTCCTAGCCATAGTCAAAAGGGAACTTGACCTACTCAAGGCTATAAAACTCAAGCCTAACAAGAATAAATCCATCAATACGGTTAAACACGACCCCTCTGACATTGACAGGGTCATCTGCTTCAAATGCAGTATGCCTGGCCACATCAGCAGGCATTGTCCTAACCAACCCCAACCTGGTTATATGCCTAAACACCGTAAGAGAAAAAAGGCAAACCAAGGGGCTAACCATGAACCTGATATCCAGGACAAACCTCAGGCTACTCCTAGCACCTGTACTTGTGGTATGTGCACTTGTGGCAAGAACAAACCCGAAATCCAGGTTACCAACCAATCGCCTGAAAAGCAAAGGGTTAAACCCAGGAAAACTACCACTTGCTTTATCTGTGACAAAATTGGTCACAAAAGCAGAACTTGTCGGATCATTAGGAAGCTAAAAGCCCTTAAGATAGATCCTAATACCAAAGCCAATATCATTACCCACTGTAAGGATAACAAGCCCAGTAGGTATGATAATATCCAAAATTATCTTGAAACCTTGAATCTTGATCCCAGAACCAGCAGCAAAACTTATAAATGGTTATGTCAATCTTTTAGAAAACCCTGCTCTGATTCTTATCTTTTTAATCTTTCAACTACAATTAATAGTTTCAATATTAGTATGTTGTCCCTTATTAAGAATTTCGAAAGAAGAATTATCTGGGAATCTCCAGTTATACCTCTCTCCTTCCATTCTTCTATAAAGGGCATAAGTATCCACTACTTGGGGCAACTCATTATGTTTAAATCTTTGCCCATTATCTTTAAATCTTTGAATTTAAACCACAACATTACCTCTAATTTTGATATTAATTCTGGCCTAAAACAGAACTATATCAAAATAGGGACCAATAGGATTACTAATGGACCAGTCTCCAGTATTGATTCTTGTACTAATTCTTATGTTTATCCCTATAATCTTGCTAAAACCTTCTCTAACAAAAGGAAGGATTTCACCATCATTGGTTTCATTCCTGATAAACAAATTAATTTATCTTTTAATCCTGTTAAAACCTTTTTTAATAGAAGTGTTTTAACTATCAAATTTCTTGAACCAAGACATCAATTTAGATTGTCTTTTAAATATAAACTAGTTACATATTATGTTTATATCAAAAGGCACAATATCCAAAGTATTTTTGATATTTTAAGCTTATTTAATTTTGATATATTAAAAATTCAAGTAAAACTTTCCCAGACTAACCCTCTTATGGTTAATTACAGGGCTACGATCACTATGGCTTCCAGGGCCTCCTCCTCCAGAGGAAGAGGTAGAGGTAAAGGTAAAATCAATCCAGATGCCTTACCAATCACTACAGGAAACCCCATTTTACCAGTTACTACAGGATCCCCCTTACCAATCACCACAGGGTCCTCCATCAAAAAACAAACAGGGTCTTCTTCCCAGAATACCCAACCAATCTTACCCCAAAATCAACCTAAACAAACTAAGCAGGATTATGCTTTTCCTGTTCAAACTCTCCTTGCTCTTCAGGAACACGGAGCAATCAATCTTCCCAGAAGAACTTGGGCCAGCATTGCCGAGGATGGCAGTGACCAAGATATGCCCTCTCTGGACCTGGCTATCCAAGCCCAGAAAAATCTGGTTACCAGGAACAACCCAGCTTCATCCCAAATCACCACAATCAAAACCCAAACAACCCAGGTTCAATACATACCTAAAGAGAATTATTTCTTTTTGACTCATCTAGAACCTGAGTTCATGGATAAGACCCCTAACAAGATCCCATCTAAGATCTTCCCATCTCAATCCCACTTTATCCCCCTAAGTTCAAACAAAACCCAGACATTCTATGAGTTTATTCTCATAGATACAGAATCCGTGTCTATCAAACATTACAGAGACCCAAAAGACCAAACCTTCATCACCCACTCAACCTTCCAAATCTTAAAAGTTCTAACTCCTACAGACTTTGGCCAAAACCCAAATAGACCCAAGAAATTTTCCCAGAATTTTGATCCTATAGGATACAACTATTGGGACTATGTTAAAGCCTGGGATTATGCTATCCTTGGCTTACAAAACCAAACCTTCAAGCATTCTTGGTTAATCTACTTTAAAAGAGCAACCAAGTACTCCTTCCCCAATTGGTTCCTCCAATGGTGGAATTTCTTTGGGCCAATCCCTGAAATTCTTCCCATTGAAGTCCATGAAGGATTCCAAACCTTTTCGAAAAGATTCAATAAAGATCTTAACCATTACCCAATCTTTTTAAACTTTTTTACCACATTCTCGTTGTCATGGATCTTTTCCTGGCAATACAAGATTGGTGATTATCACCTGAAAAATGTTTCATCTTTTTATAAACAATCTTTTGTCAAATGGTGGCCTAAGTTTGATGCTTCAATGGCATCTTCTCTTAGCGTAACAGAATGGTTCAAAAACAATCCTAGATCTTTGCAGGTTGCTGATCCAGAGACTTGCAGGTTCCTCAATCAAAAGGCTAGGATCTCTGCAGCCCTTGCTGCTTCCACTTCTAAAGAAGATGTTTTGGAAAATTTGCAGAACATTATGAATCTTCTCCAAGATCAAACCATTAACAAGGTTACCTCTTCTTCTTCTGCAAGTAAAACCAGAGGAAAAGAACAAGTTCAAACTGCATCTTCTTCATCCTCTGATTCATTTTACCAGAACGAAGAAGGTTGTTGCGATGATTACTCTCCTGATGATCTTCACTAGAGATCTTCAGAAAACCTTAAAAATCAATCTTTTCAAAACTTCTGTCCTTGAATATGACAACTGTACCACCTTTGGTGGGAAAAACTGTTCAACCACCCTTGAACATGGTGATTGTAGTGCCAGCAATGGCATGAAAAACTGTTCAACCACCCTTGGACACGGTGACTGTAGTGTCAGTAATGACATGAAAAACTGTCCAGTTTTTACTATTGTTTTACCTAACCAATTATTGTTTCCTATAGTCAAAGACAGCAATCATAGCAGGCAAAGAGCATCTCTGCTTTTGTCCCCCACTAATGCAAATCATCACAAGCAGTCAAAAGGAAACTGCTTTTACCCCTGCTTTCCTTGCCACTTGGCAAAAGGCATCAATCATGACAGATACGTGGTTCCCACCTCCTGCCACCTTCCAAGACTCCACAGGTTCAAGCCTTGGATACCAAACAGTACCGGTTCCCTGTCCACTATTCAAGTGCATAGTACCGGTCAACATTTCAAGACTCGTTTGCACAGTGCAGGTCACCTAAGTACACAGTCCCACTCAACAGTCTTTGGATTCCAAACAGTAGTCCTTTACTGTTCCTACCGGTTAGTAACCGGTTACTATTCAATCTTTCAATTATATATATACGTGCTTAGGCATTTGTTAGGAGCACGCTTCACCTTACGCTTCAATTACAATTCTCTCTCTAAGTTTAGTGAGAAGTCAGAGCAACTTGTAAGCTCTCTTCTTCTTCTTCAATCTCTTCTGCAATCTTGTAAGATCTTCTTCAATCTTCAATCTTGTAACTCATAGACAGTTTAGTGAGCTTCACCTTACGCTTCAATCTACCAAGAGGGGATCGGAATCAGAAGATAAAAGAAATTAAAGAGACAGAGGGGAAGTAGGTAGCATGCGGAATGCTAAAACAATAAATGAAATTGAAGTGCAGAATTAAAATAACATAAATTAGGAGGCAAAGCCTTCCATACAAGACAGTAAACTGTCTATGAGTTACAAGATTGAAGATTGAAGAAGATCTTACAAGATTGCAGAAGAGATTGAAGAAGAAGAAGAGAGCTTACAAGTTGCTCTGACTTCTCACTAAACTTAGAGAGAGAATTGTAATTGAAGCGTAAGGTGAAGCGTGCTCCTAACAAATGCCTAAGCACGTATATATATAATTGAAAGATTGAATAGTAACCGGTTACTAACCGGTAGGAACAGTAAAGGACTACTGTTTGGAATCCAAAGACTGTTGAGTGGGACTGTGTACTTAGGTGACCTGCACTGTGCAAACGAGTCTTGAAATGTTGACCGGTACTATGCACTTGAATAGTGGACAGGGAACCGGTACTGTTTGGTATCCAAGGCTTGAACCTGTGGAGTCTTGGAAGGTGGCAGGAGGTGGGAACCACGTATCTGTCATGATTGATGCCTTTTGCCAAGTGGCAAGGAAAGCAGGGGTAAAAGCAGTTTCCTTTTGACTGCTTGTGATGATTTGCATTAGTGGGGGACAAAAGCAGAGATGCTCTTTGCCTGCTATGATTGCTGTCTTTGACTATAGGAAACAATAATTGGTTAGGTAAAACAATAGTAAAAACTGGACAGTTTTTCATGTCATTACTGACACTACAGTCACCGTGTCCAAGGGTGGTTGAACAGTTTTTCATGCCATTGCTGGCACTACAATCACCATGTTCAAGGGTGGTTGAACAGTTTTTCCCACCAAAGGTGGTACAGTTGTCATATTCAAGGACAGAAGTTTTGAAAAGATTGATTTTTAAGGTTTTCTGAAGATCTCTAGTGAAGATCATCAGGAGAGTAATCATCGCAACAACCTTCTTCGTTCTGGTAAAATGAATCAGAGGATGAAGAAGATGCAGTTTGAACTTGTTCTTTTCCTCTGGTTTTACTTGCAGAAGAAGAAGAGGTAACCTTGTTAATGGTTTGATCTTGGAGAAGATTCATAATGTTCTGCAAATTTTCCAAAACATCTTCTTTAGAAGTGGAAGCAGCAAGGGCTGCAGAGATCCTAGCCTTTTGATTGAGGAACCTGCAAGTCTCTGGATCAGCAACCTGCAAAGATCTAGGATTGTTTTTGAACCATTCTGTTACGCTAAGAGAAGATGCCATTGAAGCATCAAACTTAGGCCACCATTTGACAAAAGATTGTTTATAAAAAGATGAAACATTTTTCAGGTGATAATCACCAATCTTGTATTGCCAGGAAAAGATCCATGACAACGAGAATGTGGTAAAAAAGTTTAAAAAGATTGGGTAATGGTTAAGATCTTTATTGAATCTTTTCGAAAAGGTTTGGAATCCTTCATGGACTTCAATGGGAAGAATTTCAGGGATTGGCCCAAAGAAATTCCACCATTGGAGGAACCAATTGGGGAAGGAGTACTTGGTTGCTCTTTTAAAGTAGATTAACCAAGAATGCTTGAAGGTTTGGTTTTGTAAGCCAAGGATAGCATAATCCCAGGCTTTAACATAGTCCCAATAGTTGTATCCTATAGGATCAAAATTCTGGGAAAATTTCTTGGGTCTATTTGGGTTTTGGCCAAAGTCTGTAGGAGTTAGAACTTTTAAGATTTGGAAGGTTGAGTGGGTGATGAAGGTTTGGTCTTTTGGGTCTCTGTAATGTTTGATAGACACGGATTCTGTATCTATGAGAATAAACTCATAGAATGTCTGGGTTTTGTTTGAACTTAGGGGGATAAAGTGGGATTGAGATGGGAAGATCTTAGATGGGATCTTGTTAGGGGTCTTATCCATGAACTCAGGTTCTAGATGAGTCAAAAAGAAATAATTCTCTTTAGGTATGTATTGAACCTGGGTTGTTTGGGTTTTGATTGTGGTGATTTGGGATGAAGCTGGGTTGTTCCTGGTAACCAGATTTTTCTGGGCTTGGATAGCCAGGTCCAGAGAGGGCATATCTTGGTCACTGCCATCCTCGGCAATGCTGGCCCAAGTTCTTCTGGGAAGATTGATTGCTCCGTGTTCCTGAAGAGCAAGGAGAGTTTGAACAGGAAAAGCATAATCCTGCTTAGTTTGTTTAGGTTGATTTTGGGGTAAGATTGGTTGGGTATTCTGGGAAGAAGACCCTGTTTGTTTTTTGATGGAGGACCCTGTGGTGATTGGTAAGGGGGATCCTGTAGTAACTGGTAAAATGGGGTTTCCTGTAGTGATTGGTAAGGCATCTGGATTGATTTTACCTTTACCTCTACCTCTTCCTCTGGAGGAGGAGGCCCTGGAAGCCATAGTGATCGTAGCCCTGTAATTAACCATAAGAGGGTTAGTCTGGGAAAGTTTTACTTGAATTTTTAATATATCAAAATTAAATAAGCTTAAAATATCAAAAATACTTTGGATATTGTGCCTTTTGATATAAACATAATATGTAACTAGTTTATATTTAAAAGACAATCTAAATTGATGTCTTGGTTCAAGAAATTTGATAGTTAAAACACTTCTATTAAAAAAGGTTTTAACAGGATTAAAAGATAAATTAATTTGTTTATCAGGAATGAAACCAATGATGGTGAAATCCTTCCTTTTGTTAGAGAAGGTTTTAGCAAGATTATAGGGATAAACATAAGAATTAGTACAAGAATCAATACTGGAGACTGGTCCATTAGTAATCCTATTGGTCCCTATTTTGATATAGTTCTGTTTTAGGCCAGAATTAATATCAAAATTAGAGGTAATGTTGTGGTTTAAATTCAAAGATTTAAAGATAATGGGCAAAGATTTAAACATAATGAGTTGCCCCAAGTAGTGGATACTTATGCCCTTTATAGAAGAATGGAAGGAGAGAGGTATAACTGGAGATTCCCAGATAATTCTTCTTTCGAAATTCTTAATAAGGGACAACATACTAATATTGAAACTATTAATTGTAGTTGAAAGATTAAAAAGATAAGAATCAGAGCAGGGTTTTCTAAAAGATTGACATAACCATTTATAAGTTTTGCTGCTGGTTCTGGGATCAAGATTCAAGGTTTCAAGATAATTTTGGATATTATCATACCTACTGGGCTTGTTATCCTTACAGTGGGTAATGATATTGGCTTTGGTATTAGGATCTATCTTAAGGGCTTTTAGCTTCCTAATGATCCGACAAGTTCTGCTTTTGTGACCAATTTTGTCACAGATAAAGCAAGTGGTAGTTTTCCTGGGTTTAACCCTTTGCTTTTCAGGCGATTGGTTGGTAACCTGGATTTCGGGTTTGTTCTTGCCACAAGTGCACATACCACAAGTACAGGTGCTAGGAGTAGCCTGAGGTTTGTCCTGGATATCAGGTTCATGGTTAGCCCCTTGGTTTGCCTTTTTTCTCTTACGGTGTTTAGGCATATAACCAGGTTGGGGTTGGTTAGGACAATGCCTGCTGATGTGGCCAGGCATACTGCATTTGAAGCAGATGACCCTGTCAATGTCAGAGGGGTCGTGTTTAACCGTATTGATGGATTTATTCTTGTTAGGCTTGAGTTTTATAGCCTTGAGTAGGTCAAGTTCCCTTTTGACTATGGCTAGGAGTTCTTTCCTACTATTATCTTGAATATCATGGTTGATGGTGGAACCACATTTCTGGGCAGGGCTATCTAAGGCCTGGAGATATTTATTTTGTTCTAAAGTATCTGTGGGACCTTTGGTAGCGTTAACAGAGACTTCCTGTTTACCTGCTAAATTGGATTTGAAAGGGTAATCAATACCTTTCCTAATGGTATACTTGCGGAACCAGTAAAAGAAAGGAACATTACGTTTAATTTTTCTGAGAAATTTATAGAATTTCTCCTGGATTTCCTTAGCTTTGGGACCCTGATAATGCAGAAAGAACCACTCTCTTTGAGGAGACCATTCCTCAGAGTATAAGTCTTTCTTAAGGGTTTTCTTATCAATAATGAACTCAGATATCATAAGGTTCATTAAGGGAAGAGTAGGTTGGAGATTGGATAGATCTAGGTTCCTCCTCATCCTTTTGATAAGAAGTTGTTACAGGGGTTGTTGTTTTGAATCCCTGTAAATGGATAGTGGAACCATCATGGGATGTTCCAATATGAGGTTTGGAGGGTTCTGTTGAAAAGGACCTTCTAGACAAGGTTCCCCTAGACATAGCCGTTCTGAAGCTTTCTTCAGAATGTAGGGATCTAGGGATGGAAAAGGAGTTACTCCTATTGAAGACAAGGTCAACTTTTCCAGATTGATATTGTACGACATCTTGAAACTCCGGTGTTAACCTAGGTGCCGCAGGAGCAGCCTTTTCTAGGGTCCAAGTTTCTGGTAAGGTGATGTCACTCCATTGGATAGTTTTAGGTACAATAATATTGGCCTTACTATTGTCAGTGAGAAACAAAGTGGTTTCCCCTAATTTGTGACATTTTGTTTTGAGGAAGTTGGATCTGATAGAGTTCATTACTTTGTATTGAACTCTGTATATCAGAGTGATTGGGACAGATCCTTCCTTCATGTCATAGCCATGGCATTTGACATTAAGAAATAGAACGTCAAGGATGTTCTTGTCATCCAGACTAACGGTTAGGTCAGGGAAGCAATTGAAAAAGATAGGCCCATGTATAAGGCTAGTTTCGACAGTTCCTAACAAGGAATCATGAAACTGGTTGTGACGAGCATCTCTTAAACATAGCAATACTGCTACGTTAAGGGATTCTCTAGTCAAGGGTTTCATACCTACCTGGACACTTCCTATGTGCAAGTAGTTAAAATTGTCCTGTTGATGGGTTTTCACACTTTTCTCAGAGAGAAGATGAAGTTCTTCATCATCTTTTCGAAGTATGATTTTTTGTTCAACCGTTCTGATGATGTAATCAGATTTAGAGAAAAAGGATGTTTTTGGTTTGTAGATATCTTTGTGGGATATCTTTGGAATATCCCAATCATCAAGATCTTGATTGATATTTTCAAAATGAATTTCTTCTTTGAAAATTTTGTTTGAAAGAGATTGTCTTGATTGGTCTTCGCTAAACGAAGGAGATTGAGATGAGGATGAGGGTCTACTAGAGCTACAGGAGAAACGTGAGGAAAAGGCTTTAAACATTAAAAACAATATTTTCCTCACCCGTAAGCATCATTGCCTTCATCTGGTTACTTGCAGAAATATAAGTATTAAAACTGAACTAGTTATTTACCATCTGGGAAATGCCGTTTAGGTTAACCATGTTTTGTCCAAAACTCAGTTCATAATGCCATGTTGCCGGATATCAAAGCTTGAATAATAAAATTATTTTCTATTTCATATTTTGGAGTAGAGGTTACCGTAGTTCATAGAAAATTAAAGTAAATACTGAAGTATATTAAACCAGATTTAAACACTCAAAGCCTAAGTTATTCCTTGCTTCAAACATGTATATGACCAAAAATAAAGTATTTTCGAAATATTTTTCTCCGTTTAGGATTAGAATACTTTAGGATAATAAACCTCAAATTATGGTATATGACTGCCCAGTCAACCTGCAGGGTCTTACGTACTTCGCTACCATTTACGTCGCTAATGAGGTACCCAGATATCCTTACTAATATTCTACGGTCCTTGGAGTATATAAAATTTTTCTTTTGAAAAGCTTTAGAAGTATTTTGATCATAAACATTTTAAGTGCAAAGGTATAACAAAGAACTTAAAAGTGTATCTTAGTATAATTCACTGCAGTACATTACAATAATAGTACTGAGAACATAAGTATTTACTGCAAAATATAAACATAGATGAATAATTAAATTATTCAAATATTATTACGTTCATTTTTAAATAGTTATAAAATAGTGGACTGGTTGACTATAGGATTATCCGATCGAGGCGGATAAATACGGCACATTTCAATTGCCCTTGCCAGACGCCTGTATTGACGTACGCTTGCGGCATTTAGCTATAGTCAAAGAGTACACTAGTAGTATAACCTTTAAATTAATTTAATTTAGAATTAATATCCATTTATGGCAAATATGGGTATGAACAAGTGTATGGTTAAATTAAAAGCATAACCAGAGTAGTAACCAACAGTTCAAAATTAATATCTACATTCCTACTTCCACCATCTGGCTCTGATACCAAGAGGGGATCGGAATCAGAAGATAAAAGAAATTAAAGAGACAGAGGGGAAGTAGGTAGCATGCGGAATGCTAAAACAATAAATGAAATTGAAGTGCAGAATTAAAATAACATAAATTAGGAGGCAAAGCCTTCCATACAAGACAGTAAACTGTCTATGAGTTACAAGATTGAAGATTGAAGAAGATCTTACAAGATTGCAGAAGAGATTGAAGAAGAAGAAGAGAGCTTACAAGTTGCTCTGACTTCTCACTAAACTTAGAGAGAGAATTGTAATTGAAGCGTAAGGTGAAGCGTGTCCTCTAACAGAAGCCTAACCACGCTTAAATAGATAAAAAAGAGGTAACCGGCACTGTTTGGCATCCAATGCTTGTGACCGGTACTGTACACTAATGTAACCGGTACTGTTATCACAACGGATAAAAGGGGAGGGAACTGTGCGTAACTCTCCACAAAATTGAAGGATTGGGTTCTTTATAGTGGGGGACAAGGAGGTCCACTTTAGGAGAAAATGCGCCATCCACTAATTAAAGGGGGAAAATTAATAATAACCAACATAGTGCCATTGATGGTGGATAATGATGCATTCCACCAAGTTTTATTTGATAAGGAAGGATTTTCACCTGCAGAGGAAAATAAACCTGCAACGAAGGTATCAAAATGATTAATAAAATTTGGACAGTTTTTCATGCTTTGGTAAGCACTACAATCACCGTGTCCAAGGGTGGAGGAATAGTTTTTCATACCATAAATGGTATTACTATCACCATATTCCAGGGTGTTGAAAGAACAGTTTTTCATGCCATTGCTGACATTACATTTACCATGTTCTAGGGTAAATGAGCAGTTTTTCTCACCGAAGGTGATACACTTGTCTTGCTCAAGGACACAATTTTGAAAAGATTTAATTTTCTTTAAGGATGAACTAATTACTTCCCTGTAAATATTCACGAGTGAGGTAATCAGGGAGAGCATTATCAGAACCTTTGAGATATTCAATGTCAAAATCAAAAATGCTTAAGATAGCTTGCCATCTAGCAAAAATTTGCTTTGATGCAAGATTTTTTACATCCTTTTGTAAGATATCCTTTGCAGATTTGCAATCAATACGAACAAGGAACTTTTGATTTAACAAGTCAGATTGGAATTTTGAAATAGATAGAACAATTGCTAAGACTTCCTTTTTGACAGTGGAATAATTCTGCTGGGCAGGATTCCAGTGTTTAGAAGTGAAGGCTATAACTTGTTCTTTCCCAGCGATTCTTTGTTTTAAAATACCACCGTAACCAATGTCAGAGGCATCAGTTTCAACAATTTTAAAGGCCTCTGGGTTGGGAAGGTAAAGACAAGGAAGTTCTTTAACCTGGGATTTGATCTGTTTGACAACATTGGTATGAATGTCTGTCCAAGGAGGAGGATCCTTTTTTAGACGATCATGGAGAGGTTTGGTGAGATTGCTAAGTTGTGGGAAGAAATCTGAGACATAATTGAGGCATCCTAGGAATCTCTGAAGTTGAGTTTTGTCAATAATTTGGTTAGGAAACTTATCAGAGAACTCAATAGCCCTACTGATTGGGATAATAGTTCCTTGATGGATGTTATGACCAAGAAACCTAATTTTTGTCTGAAAAAGATTGATCTTAGTTTTTGAGACAGCAAGGCCATTTTTTTTGATTATGGAAATGAAAGTGCTAATGTGTTTGACATGCTGTTCAAAAGATTGAGAGTAAATCAGGACATCATCAATGTAGACAATTGCAAAATTTGCATAATTATTGAAGATGTCATTCATGATCCTTTGGAATTCAGAAGGAGCGTTTTTTAGGCCAAAAGGCATGACGTTCCATTCATATTGACCAAAGGGGACAGTGAAAGCAGTTTTATACCTGTCCTCTTCTTTTATCTGGATTTGCCAGAAACCAGATTTCATATCAAATTTTGAAAAGATTTTTGCATCATGGAGTCTCTTTAGTAGATCCTTCTTGTTGGGGATAGGATATCTAATCCAACAAAGAGCTTGATTGAGGGGTTTGTAATTGATGACCAACCTAGGGGTTCCTCTTTCGATCTCAGCCTGTTTGTTGACATAAAAGGCAGAACAAGACCAGGGACTTTTACTTTTGCGAATAAGATTTTTATCCAAGAGATCCTTGATTTCCTTCTGGCACATAAGGAGGAGATCTTGGTTCATTTGAATAGGTCTGGCTTTGGTAGGGATTTGTCTGTCATGGAAATCCTTTTCGTAAGGAAGATCAACTATGTGATGCTTCCTTTCCCAAAAAGCATTAGGAAGGTCAGAACAAATGGTGGTTTGGATTTGTTCTAGGATTCCTTTGACTTTAAGTTGGTTTTCTCTTTTGAGTAATTGATGGTCAATAAATTTAAAAGAAAATTCTTCTTTAAGGAAATTGATCTGATTTTCTTTGTAAGAAATAAAGTTCAAATTCCTAATCAAAGGTTTTCTCAAGAAATTAAAGATGATAGGTTGTCCCAAGTGCTGGGCAATTATACCATCTTTAGTGATTTGAAAAGGGAAGAGAGACCTTATAAAGGGTGTCCCTAAGATCACCTTGTTTTTTAAGTCTTTGACAAGAAGAAAAGGGGTATTGATTTTGAAACCTGCGTTCTCAATAATTGCAGAAGATAATTTGTAATTGATTTTTAACCTAGAACCATTAGCAGTGCTAAGACGTTCAGAGGTCTTTTCAAAATACTTAGTAGGGATAAGGCCCTCTAAGATGCAATTGGAATCTGCTCCTGTATCGAACAAAGCAGTAGTTTCAAGAGTAAAATCATCAATAACAATTTTTATTTTGATAAAAAACTTTTGAATTTTAATGTGGTTGATGAGGCCAAGAATATCATCGTCTTTAGGCTCATCACTATCTTCGGTATCCGTGTTGGAGACATGAGAATTATTACCATGGTCCTTCCATTGGTTAATGATAAGCTGGTGATCAGCATGCTTACTTTTTAGATCTCTAACTTCGTGTTTCAAGAAGTTAATTTCAGCTTGAAGATCTTGGATAGTGGTAGGTTTGATGCTGGCGTTTTCTAGCCTCTTGAGGGTATCTTTGAGATTAAACTTATTGGTTACAAGGGGATTTCTAGGAGGTTTTATCTCAGGGGGAGGTTTTGCCTCAATGGAAGCCATAAGCTTGTCAAGATAACTCTTCCTTTCGTGTTGATCGGAAATGGCGTTTATGGCTTCGAGGAGTAGGTCATGATCTTGGGTGAGGACATTGACCTGTTTAGAGGAATCGCTGGAGGAATCTGTCAGGTCATCATCCTGGATTTGGTTCAGGTTTTCTAAAGGATGGTCAGATGAACTTTCAGAAGATTGGTTTAACAGATTGTTAATCTTGTCTTCAATGTCGGAGCCAAGATTTAGGGCTTTGAGTTTCCCTACTACTTTGCAATTTTTGCTGTAATGTCCCGGCTTGCCACAATTGTAACAAATAATAGGTTTTTTGGTCTTATCATTATTTTCATAATGATTCTTGATATTTTGATTGGTAGGTCTAGGCCTGGGTTTTCTCAAATGCCTTTCTTTGTAGTAGTCCGGTCTGGGTAGGAGCTTGCTAGTTTTATGTTTGGCTTTGGCTCTGGCCTTCTCCGCACAGGGGAGGCCAAATTGCTCACAGAAAGTTCCAAGATCTCTGCGATTCTGAGCCTTTTCTTTAGATAGCTGGCGTTGGATTTTGTCATCCTGACAAATTTTTAAGGCTACTCTTTGGATAATAGCAATAAGCTGTCCATAGCTTAGTTGCTGATAGGGGATGTTACCATCGGGGTTATGGCTACGGAGTTTATCCCTGACTTTATCTCCCAATGACTTTGGAAGACCAGCAAGAAACTTCTCCTTCCAGAAGGCTTGTTGACTGTCCTCCCTAGTGTAAACCCTAGTTAGGAACGTGTCTTTGTACCATCTGAAATCACCCAAGGTTTTGCACCTAAGGTTTGACAATAATTCGGCAGATCTATCTTTTATGAGAGAGGGATCTCCGATGAAATGTTGGGCAATGGTGAAGATAAGGGTGTTGACGGAATCAGGGATATGGGCATCACCGTCAAGGATGGGTTCGCCATTGGGTTCTCTTTTGACTGCTGTGGTGATAGACTGTTTGCAGTCTTCGGTGAGGTAGTTATCCCACCAACCTTTGAGCTGACCACAGAAACCTGAGATGAGGATTTCTACGATCAAAGCTTCAGGGCAATTGTTGGCAGTTTCATAGGCAGTAGCTACCATGGTCATATTTTGTAAAATTTTGGTTATGCCATATTCATTTTCTCCGTCTATGTTCCACTCATAGACGTTGTTAGCACTAAAGCTCTTGATATTGGTTTCCTTTTCCTCTAGGAGGAGATCAGGGGCTGTGGCTCTGGGATAGTAAAGTTTGGTTTCTTTACGCCACTGGTTGTTTGGGTTGTATATAACAGGACTGATACCATCTTTGATACTTTCGGAGTGATCAGAAGAGGTCTCATCAATCATGTTGATGGTCCTGACACTTTTAGGAGGAGGGGTGCCAGGCGAAGGTGTTTCAGGGATAGTAGTCTTGAGAAGAGCTATTTGTTCTTTGACTTTAGCCAGAAACTCATCGTTGGCATTGTCAACTTCTGTTTTGACTTGGCTTTTAGAGCTATTGCTTTGGGATCCTTTAAAATTTTTTGAGACTCTGTAAGGTTTGAAGAGAGGTTTTTCAATCTTTTTAGAGGAAGAAGATGACTCTGGTTTGTCATTAACTTCCTTACCTTTAGTTCTACTGGAGTCTCCTAAGGCTTGGAGGTATTTGTTTGTGTAATTGGATTGTTCCATAAGATCTTTGATGTCTTTGGCTGTGACTGGTTCCCCATCAATTTTGGTTTTAAAAGGGGCGGCCATGACAGGGGTGGCTTGGTCTTTACTGTTAAGAGCAAAGGGTATTTTGGGAGGTAATTCAGATTGGACCATTTGGCCATCTTTGAGGTGCCAAATAGTATTGGTTTTGGGCTCGTCATGGTCATTGCGAAAGGGATAATCCATATCTTTGACTATGGCGTAGGCACGAAACCAGTGGAAGAAGGGGATATTGTATTTGACTCTTTTGAGGAACCTATAATATTTCATTTGGACAAGGTACCCTTTATTACCTTCAAAATTTTGGAGGAACCATTCTCTATGAGGAGACCATTCCTCAGAGTAAAAGTCCTTTTTAAGGGAATTTTTGTCTATGGTAAAATTGGGGGAATTTACTTCCTGATTGGTAAGATCCTTTTCAAGGTCTCGATTGTGGTTATGAACAGATTGATTCTGGCAAATGTTACTACCAGTGGATGATATTACAGAGGTAGGAGGAGAAGAGGGTGTAGAAGACATAGTGGTGAGGAAAAAGCTTTTGTTTAGGAAAGATGTAAGGTATTCCTCACCCGTAAGTATCATTGCCTTCATCTGGTTACTTGCAGAAATATAAGTATTAAAACTGAACTAGTTACTTACCATCTGGGAAATGCCGTTTAGGTTAACCATGTTTTGTCCAAAACTTAGTTCATAATGCCATGTTGCCGGATATCAAAGCTTGGATAATAAAATTATTTTCTATTTCATATTTTGGAGTAGTGCTACCGTAGTTCATAGAAAATTAAAGTAAATACTGAAGTATTTTAAACCAGATTTAAACACTCAAAGCCTAAGTTATTCCTTGCTTCAAACATGTATATGACCAAAATTAAAGTATTTTCGAAATATTTTTCTCCGTTTAGGATTAGAATACTTTAGGATAATAAACCTCAAATTATGGTATATGACTGCCCAGTCAACCTGCAGGGTCTTACGTACTTCGCTACCATTTACGTCGCTAATGAGGTACCCAGATATCCTTACTAATATTCTACGGTCCTTGGAGTATATAAAAATTTCTTTTTGAAAAGCTTTAGAAGTATTTTGATCATAAACATTTTAAGTGCAAAGGTATAACAAAGAACTTAAAAGTGTATCTTAGTATAATTCACTGCAGTATATTACAATAATAGTACTGAGAACACAAGTATTTACTGCAAAATATAAACATAGATGAATAATTAAATTATTCAAATATTATTACGTTCATTTTTAAATAGTTATAAAATAGTGGACTGGTTGACTATAGGATTATCCGATCGAGGCGGATAAATACGGCACATTTCAATTGCCCTTGCCAGACGCCTGTATTGACGTACGCTTGCGGCATTTAGCTATAGTCAAAGAGTACACTAGTAGTATAACCTTTAAATTAATTTAATTTAGAATTAATATCCATTTATGGCAAATATGAGTATGAACAAGTGTATGGTTAAATTAAAAGCATAACCAGAGTAGTAATCAACAGTTCAAAGTTAATATCTACATTCCTACTTCCACCATCTGGCTCTGATACCAAGAGGGGATGTTTACTACTCTTGGTATCAGAGCCAGATGGTGGAAGTAGGAATGTAGATATTAATTTTGAACTGTTGGTTACTACTCTGGTTATGCTTTTAATTTAACCATACACTTGTTCATACCCATATTTGCCATAAATGGATATTAATTCTAAATTAAATTAATTTAAAGGTTATACTACTAGTGTACTCTTTGACTATAGCTAAATGCCGCAAGCGTACGTCAATACAGGCGTCTGGCAAGGGCAATTGAAATGTGCCGTATTTATCCGCCTCGATCGGATAATCCTATAGTCAACCAGTCCACTATTTTATAACTATTTAAAAATGAACGTAATAATATTTGAATAATTTAATTATTCATCTATGTTTATATTTTGCAGTAAATACTTATGTTCTCAGTACTATTATTGTAATGTACTGCAGTGAATTATACTAAGATACACTTTTAAGTTCTTTGTTATACCTTTGCACTTAAAATGTTTATGATCAAAATACTTCTAAAGCTTTTCAAAAGAAAAATTTTATATACTCCAAGGACCGTAGAATATTAGTAAGGATATCTGGGTACCTCATTAGCGACGTAAATGGTAGCGAAGTACGTAAGACCCTGCAGGTTGACTGGGCAGTCATATACCATAATTTGAGGTTTATTATCCTAAAGTATTCTAATCCTAAACGGAGAAAAATATTTCGAAAATACTTTATTTTTGGTCATATACATGTTTGAAGCAAGGAATAACTTAGGCTTTGAGTGTTTAAATCTGGTTTAATATACTTCAGTATTTACTTTAATTTTCTATGAACTACGGTAACCTCTACTCCAAAATATGAAATAGAAAATAATTTTATTATTCAAGCTTTGATATCCGGCAACATGGCATTATGAACTGAGTTTTGGACAAAACATGGTTAACCTAAACGGCATTTCCCAGATGGTAAATAACTAGTTCAGTTTTAATACTTATATTTCTGCAAGTAACCAGATGAAGGCAATGATGCTTACGGGTGAGGAAAATATTGTTTTTAATGTTTAAAGCCTTTTCCTCACGTTTCTCCTGTAGCTCTAGTAGACCCTCATCCTCATCTCAATCTCCTTCGTTTAGCGAAGACCAATCAAGACAATCTCTTTCAAACAAAATTTTCAAAGAAGAAATTCATTTTGAAAATATCAATCAAGATCTTGATGATTGGGATATTCCAAAGATATCCCACAAAGATATCTACAAACCAAAAACATCCTTTTTCTCTAAATCTGATTACATCATCAGAACGGTTGAACAAAAAATCATACTTCGAAAAGATGATGAAGAACTTCATCTTCTCTCTGAGAAAAGTGTGAAAACCCATCAACAGGACAATTTTAACTACTTGCACATAGGAAGTGTCCAGGTAGGTATGAAACCCTTGACTAGAGAATCCCTTAACGTAGCAGTATTGCTATGTTTAAGAGATGCTCGTCACAACCAGTTTCATGATTCCTTGTTAGGAACTGTCGAAACTAGCCTTATACATGGGCCTATCTTTTTCAATTGCTTCCCTGACCTAACCGTTAGTCTGGATGACAAGAACATCCTTGACGTTCTATTTCTTAATGTCAAATGCCATGGCTATGACATGAAGGAAGGATCTGTCCCAATCACTCTGATATACAGAGTTCAATACAAAGTAATGAACTCTATCAGATCCAACTTCCTCAAAACAAAATGTCACAAATTAGGGGAAACCACTTTGTTTCTCACTGACAATAGTAAGGCCAATATTATTGTACCTAAAACTATCCAATGGAGTGACATCACCTTACCAGAAACTTGGACCCTAGAAAAGGCTGCTCCTGCGGCACCTAGGTTAACACCGGAGTTTCAAGATGTCGTACAATATCAATCTGGAAAAGTTGACCTTGTCTTCAATAGGAGTAACTCCTTTTCCATCCCTAGATCCCTACATTCTGAAGAAAGCTTCAGAACGGCTATGTCTAGGGGAACCTTGTCTAGAAGGTCCTTTTCAACAGAACCCTCCAAACCTCATATTGGAACATCCCATGATGGTTCCACTATCCATTTACAGGGATTCAAAACAACAACCCCTGTAACAACTTCTTATCAAAAGGATGAGGAGGAACCTAGATCTATCCAATCTCCAACCTACTCTTCCCTTAATGAACCTTATGATATCTGAGTTCATTATTGATAAGAAAACCCTTAAGAAAGACTTATACTCTGAGGAATGGTCTCCTCAAAGAGAGTGGTTCTTTCTGCATTATCAGGGTCCCAAAGCTAAGGAAATCCAGGAGAAATTCTATAAATTTCTCAGAAAAATTAAACGTAATGTTCCTTTCTTTTACTGGTTCCGCAAGTATACCATTAGGAAAGGTATTGATTACCCTTTCAAATCCAATTTAGCAGGTAAACAGGAAGTCTCTGTTAACGCTACCAAAGGTCCCACAGATACTTTAGAACAAAATAAATATCTCCAGGCCTTAGATAGCCCTGCCCAGAAATGTGGTTCCACCATCAACCATGATATTCAAGATAATAGTAGGAAAGAACTCCTAGCCATAGTCAAAAGGGAACTTGACCTACTCAAGGCTATAAAACTCAAGCCTAACAAGAATAAATCCATCAATACGGTTAAACACGACCCCTCTGACATTGACAGGGTCATCTGCTTCAAATGCAGTATGCCTGGCCACATCAGCAGGCATTGTCCTAACCAACCCCAACCTGGTTATATGCCTAAACACCGTAAGAGAAAAAAGGCAAACCAAGGGGCTAACCATGAACCTGATATCCAGGACAAACCTCAGGCTACTCCTAGCACCTGTACTTGTGGTATGTGCACTTGTGGCAAGAACAAACCCGAAATCCAGGTTACCAACCAATCGCCTGAAAAGCAAAGGGTTAAACCCAGGAAAACTACCACTTGCTTTATCTGTGACAAAATTGGTCACAAAAGCAGAACTTGTCGGATCATTAGGAAGCTAAAAGCCCTTAAGATAGATCCTAATACCAAAGCCAATATCATTACCCACTGTAAGGATAACAAGCCCAGTAGGTATGATAATATCCAAAATTATCTTGAAACCTTGAATCTTGATCCCAGAACCAGCAGCAAAACTTATAAATGGTTATGTCAATCTTTTAGAAAACCCTGCTCTGATTCTTATCTTTTTAATCTTTCAACTACAATTAATAGTTTCAATATTAGTATGTTGTCCCTTATTAAGAATTTCGAAAGAAGAATTATCTGGGAATCTCCAGTTATACCTCTCTCCTTCCATTCTTCTATAAAGGGCATAAGTATCCACTACTTGGGGCAACTCATTATGTTTAAATCTTTGCCCATTATCTTTAAATCTTTGAATTTAAACCACAACATTACCTCTAATTTTGATATTAATTCTGGCCTAAAACAGAACTATATCAAAATAGGGACCAATAGGATTACTAATGGACCAGTCTCCAGTATTGATTCTTGTACTAATTCTTATGTTTATCCCTATAATCTTGCTAAAACCTTCTCTAACAAAAGGAAGGATTTCACCATCATTGGTTTCATTCCTGATAAACAAATTAATTTATCTTTTAATCCTGTTAAAACCTTTTTTAATAGAAGTGTTTTAACTATCAAATTTCTTGAACCAAGACATCAATTTAGATTGTCTTTTAAATATAAACTAGTTACATATTATGTTTATATCAAAAGGCACAATATCCAAAGTATTTTTGATATTTTAAGCTTATTTAATTTTGATATATTAAAAATTCAAGTAAAACTTTCCCAGACTAACCCTCTTATGGTTAATTACAGGGCTACGATCACTATGGCTTCCAGGGCCTCCTCCTCCAGAGGAAGAGGTAGAGGTAAAGGTAAAATCAATCCAGATGCCTTACCAATCACTACAGGAAACCCCATTTTACCAGTTACTACAGGATCCCCCTTACCAATCACCACAGGGTCCTCCATCAAAAAACAAACAGGGTCTTCTTCCCAGAATACCCAACCAATCTTACCCCAAAATCAACCTAAACAAACTAAGCAGGATTATGCTTTTCCTGTTCAAACTCTCCTTGCTCTTCAGGAACACGGAGCAATCAATCTTCCCAGAAGAACTTGGGCCAGCATTGCCGAGGATGGCAGTGACCAAGATATGCCCTCTCTGGACCTGGCTATCCAAGCCCAGAAAAATCTGGTTACCAGGAACAACCCAGCTTCATCCCAAATCACCACAATCAAAACCCAAACAACCCAGGTTCAATACATACCTAAAGAGAATTATTTCTTTTTGACTCATCTAGAACCTGAGTTCATGGATAAGACCCCTAACAAGATCCCATCTAAGATCTTCCCATCTCAATCCCACTTTATCCCCCTAAGTTCAAACAAAACCCAGACATTCTATGAGTTTATTCTCATAGATACAGAATCCGTGTCTATCAAACATTACAGAGACCCAAAAGACCAAACCTTCATCACCCACTCAACCTTCCAAATCTTAAAAGTTCTAACTCCTACAGACTTTGGCCAAAACCCAAATAGACCCAAGAAATTTTCCCAGAATTTTGATCCTATAGGATACAACTATTGGGACTATGTTAAAGCCTGGGATTATGCTATCCTTGGCTTACAAAACCAAACCTTCAAGCATTCTTGGTTAATCTACTTTAAAAGAGCAACCAAGTACTCCTTCCCCAATTGGTTCCTCCAATGGTGGAATTTCTTTGGGCCAATCCCTGAAATTCTTCCCATTGAAGTCCATGAAGGATTCCAAACCTTTTCGAAAAGATTCAATAAAGATCTTAACCATTACCCAATCTTTTTAAACTTTTTTACCACATTCTCGTTGTCATGGATCTTTTCCTGGCAATACAAGATTGGTGATTATCACCTGAAAAATGTTTCATCTTTTTATAAACAATCTTTTGTCAAATGGTGGCCTAAGTTTGATGCTTCAATGGCATCTTCTCTTAGCGTAACAGAATGGTTCAAAAACAATCCTAGATCTTTGCAGGTTGCTGATCCAGAGACTTGCAGGTTCCTCAATCAAAAGGCTAGGATCTCTGCAGCCCTTGCTGCTTCCACTTCTAAAGAAGATGTTTTGGAAAATTTGCAGAACATTATGAATCTTCTCCAAGATCAAACCATTAACAAGGTTACCTCTTCTTCTTCTGCAAGTAAAACCAGAGGAAAAGAACAAGTTCAAACTGCATCTTCTTCATCCTCTGATTCATTTTACCAGAACGAAGAAGGTTGTTGCGATGATTACTCTCCTGATGATCTTCACTAGAGATCTTCAGAAAACCTTAAAAATCAATCTTTTCAAAACTTCTGTCCTTGAATATGACAACTGTACCACCTTTGGTGGGAAAAACTGTTCAACCACCCTTGAACATGGTGATTGTAGTGCCAGCAATGGCATGAAAAACTGTTCAACCACCCTTGGACACGGTGACTGTAGTGTCAGTAATGACATGAAAAACTGTCCAGTTTTTACTATTGTTTTACCTAACCAATTATTGTTTCCTATAGTCAAAGACAGCAATCATAGCAGGCAAAGAGCATCTCTGCTTTTGTCCCCCACTAATGCAAATCATCACAAGCAGTCAAAAGGAAACTGCTTTTACCCCTGCTTTCCTTGCCACTTGGCAAAAGGCATCAATCATGACAGATACGTGGTTCCCACCTCCTGCCACCTTCCAAGACTCCACAGGTTCAAGCCTTGGATACCAAACAGTACCGGTTCCCTGTCCACTATTCAAGTGCATAGTACCGGTCAACATTTCAAGACTCGTTTGCACAGTGCAGGTCACCTAAGTACACAGTCCCACTCAACAGTCTTTGGATTCCAAACAGTAGTCCTTTACTGTTCCTACCGGTTAGTAACCGGTTACTATTCAATCTTTCAATTATATATATACGTGCTTAGGCATTTGTTAGGAGCACGCTTCACCTTACGCTTCAATTACAATTCTCTCTCTAGTTTAGTGAGAAGTCAGAGCAACTTGTAAGCTCTCTTCTTCTTCTTCAATCTCTTCTGCAATCTTGTAAGATCTTCTTCAATCTTCAATCTTGTAACTCATAGACAGTTTACTGTCTTGTATGGAAGGCTTTGCCTCCTAATTTATGTTATTTTGATTCTGCACTTCAATTTAATTTCTTGTTTTAGCATTCCGCATGCTACCTACTTCCCCTCTGTCTCTTTAACTTCTTTTATCTTCTGATTCCGATCCCCTCTTGGTATCAGAGCCAGATGGTGGAAGTAGGAATGTAGATATTAATTTAATTTAGAATTAATATCCATTTATGGCAAATATGAGTATGAACAAGTGTATATATATATATATATATATATATATATATCACATCGTCTACCACAACAATAATCTAGCTACTCATTTGAGTAGTGGATGCAAAATAATTAATAAAAGAATAGTACCTTAGAAAACTTCAGAGTATTATTGCACGGAAGACTTCTTCAAATGAAAAGGAATTAGAAAATATTGGAAGGAATTGAAGTGAAGGGCGTGGAATAGTGAGAGAGAGAATGAAAGGAAAATTTATATTACAAGTAGTAGTTGAGTGGTGAATACAACTGAGGCTTAATTGCCTTATATAGAAAACTTAAGGCTTACTATTTAAGCCAGTAAAAGCTAACTATTACAACCGGTAACCGGTAAAAGAAAACGAAAACAGTAAAAGTAGAAAAATACAAAATATCATAATTAATGCCGGGTACACTTGGGGCCCCATCGACGCACTAAAAATGACAGCAAAGTTAAAAACAAAACTACATAGTAGAAACACTTATTACTTAGTGGAAGAATTTCTCTCCACTTTCTCCAATTATGGAAAGTTACTGTGTATGAATAGGATGTTTGCCGACATATAGAATTCTTGCCGACACCAATTAATTAATTAATTAATTAATTTTTGTCTTTTCCTTTATTCTTTTGTTGAATCATGACTTCAATTAGAGAGTCCCAATAATCTTCTGGGGAAGGCTCTGGCTGAGATTCTCCAGCTAAAGATTCAAAAATGTTTGAATCCATGGATCCATGCGATGAACTTGTCTTCATAGAAGAACTGGTTTTCATAGAAACAATTTCTTCATTAACTTCAAAAGTTTTGAAGAATTGATTTTTTATATGGTCCAGAGTTCTAGCCATAATTTTCTCCTCAGATTCGTTAGGATGAATCTTTTGATAATAATTTTTTAAATGGGCCATATCAAGACCTTGACCAAATTTTTCTTTTGGAATCTTCTGGTCTTCATCAATAGCTTCTTTGATTTTTACTTCCATTTTATGAAGATCTTCGTTGTCAATTTTATTCCACCATTTTGAGAAGAAATGTCTTCTAAGGATTGGATCATTGTAATTGTTCCTAGTGATGGTAATTGCTCATCTCCAAATCCAAGGCATCAATCATGACAGATACGTGGTTCCCACCTCCTGCCACCTTCCAAGACTCCACAGGTTCAAGCCTTGGATACCAAACAGTACCGGTTCCCTGTCCACTATTCAAGTGCATAGTACCGGTCAACATTTCAAGACTCGTTTGCACAGTGCAGGTCACCTAAGTACACAGTCCCACTCAACAGTCTTTGGATTCCAAACAGTAGTCCTTTACTGTTCCTACCGGTTAGTAACCGGTTACTATTCAATCTTTCAATTATATATATACGTGCTTAGGCATTTGTTAGGAGCACGCTTCACCTTACGCTTCAATTACAATTCTCTCTCTAGTTTAGTGAGAAGTCAGAGCAACTTGTAAGCTCTCTTCTTCTTCTTCAATCTCTTCTGCAATCTTGTAAGATCTTCTTCAATCTTCAATCTTGTAACTCATAGACAGTTTACTGTCTTGTATGGAAGGCTTTGCCTCCTAATTTATGTTATTTTGATTCTGCACTTCAATTTAATTTCTTGTTTTAGCATTCCGCATGCTACCTACTTCCCCTCTGTCTCTTTAACTTCTTTTATCTTCTGATTCCGATCCCCTCTTGGTATCAGAGCCAGATGGTGGAAGTAGGAATGTAGATATTAATTTAATTTAGAATTAATATCCATTTATGGCAAATATGAGTATGAACAAGTGTATATATATATATATATATATATATATATATATATATATCACATCGTCTACCACAACAATAATCTAGCTACTCATTTGAGTAGTGGATGCAAAATAATTAATAAAAGAATAGTACCTTAGAAAACTTCAGAGTATTATTGCACGGAAGACTTCTTCAAATGAAAAGGAATTAGAAAATATTGGAAGGAATTGAAGTGAAGGGCGTGGAATAGTGAGAGAGAGAATGAAAGGAAAATTTATATTACAAGTAGTAGTTGAGTGGTGAATACAACTGAGGCTTAATTGCCTTATATAGAAAACTTAAGGCTTACTATTTAAGCCAGTAAAAGCTAACTATTACAACCGGTAACCGGTAAAAGAAAACGAAAACAGTAAAAGTAGAAAAATACAAAATATCATAATTAATGTCGGGTACACTTGGGGCCCCATCGACGCACTAAAAATGACAGCAAAGTTAAAAACAAAACTACATAGTAGAAACACTTATTACTTAGTGGAAGAATTTCTCTCCACTTTCTCCAATTATGGAAAGTTACTGTGTATGAATAGGATGTTTGCCGACATATAGAATTCTTGCCGACACCAATTAATTAATTAATTAATTAATTTTTGTCTTTTCCTTTATTCTTTTGTTGAATCATGACTTCAATTAGAGAGTCCCAATAATCTTCTGGGGAAGGCTCTGGCTGAGATTCTCCAGCTAAAGATTCAAAAATGTTTGAATCCATGGATCCATGCGATGAACTTGTCTTCATAGAAGAACTGGTTTTCATAGAAACAATTTCTTCATTAACTTCAAAAGTTTTGAAGAATTGATTTTTTATATGGTCCAGAGTTCTAGCCATAATTTTCTCCTCAGATTCGTTAGGATGAATCTTTTGATAATAATTTTTTAAATGGGCCATATCAAGACCTTGACCAAATTTTTCTTTTGGAATCTTCTGGTCTTCATCAATAGCTTCTTTGATTTTTACTTCCATTTTATGGAGATCTTCGTTGTCAATTTTATTCCACCATTTTGAGAAGAAATGTCTTCTAAGGATTGGATCATTGTAATTGTTCCTAGTGATGGTAATTGCTCATCTCCAAATCCAAGGAATTTGAAATTTAATAAAGAAAAAACAATGACCCTGTCCTGTGATCATTTTTGAAGCATTTTTCAAAAATAAAGGATTATGATCACACCATGAATTATATAAATTCAATAGATTTTCTGGTAAAACTTCTATTGAAGGACCAATTTTCCTCCACCAATTAAAAAACCATTGTGGTATTGGTTTGGCCAGAATTTCTGGGTTAGCACTGAAAAACCATGAGTGCTTATTCTTCGGATTTTGATAATAAAATGCCAAAGTAAATGCTTGGATATAATCCCAATAATTGAAGTGAACATTTTTCCCTTCAGCAATTTTAATTGCCTTGTCTCCAATTGGATTTAAACCCCATTCTCTGGGCGTCAATATCTTATTGATATGACATTTATTGTAATTAATAAAATTATCAGGATTATTATTCTGATAATAATGAGTTATTGTTACTGATTCAGTAACTCGAAGTAAAACTTCTAAATGTGGTCTAGACTTACCATTAAGTCCAGGATATCCCCTGGATTCGAGGTATCTTGTTTTAATTGACCATCCATCATTAAGGGTCAATTCCATATCATCTTCTTCGACATACATTATGTCCTCAGTGATTGGATTTTCACAATATTCTGTGACTTCATTAACAGGATTATCATTAATCACTGTATCTTTGTAAGAATTTGTTTTACTTGAAGAAGGTATATCTTCTTTCTTTTGTGACCCTGTTAATTGTAACAGGTTTCTGCTTCTATGAACAGTAGTCCAATCCCCTATTAGAGGAATGTTTGATTCTTGATAGGGCAGCATATTGTTGCTCCTATTTCCACCACCACGGCCACCACGGCCACGGCTTCTACCCCTATTGGGGGATGTCATTTCCCTGCAAAAATTCACGGGTTAAATAATCAGCAAGAGAATTATTTTTTCCTTTAATATATTGGATATCGAATTCAAAAACTGATAACTGAGCTTGCCAATTAGCAAAGATTTGTTTTGCAACAAGATTTTTGATATCTTTTTCAATGATTGATTTAGCAGAGCTACAATCAATTCTCAACAAAAATTTTTGGTTTAATAAATCATCTTGAAATTTTGAAATACATTTAATAATAGAAAGCATTTCTTTCTTAACAGTCGAGTAATTAGACTGGGTTGGATTCCACTTTCCAGAAGTGAATCTGATTAATACTTCTTTATTTGTATCTGGTATAACTTGCTTTAGGATACCTCCATATCCTAGATTAGAAGCATCTGTTTCTACTATCTTAAAATATTTAGGATTGGCTAAAGATAAGCAAGGCAAACATTTTACTTTGCTCTTAATCCTTTGAACAGCCTGAGAATGTTCCTCAGTCCAAGGACCTGGGTTTTTTCTTAATCTATTATATAAAATAGATGTATCCTGTGCTAAATTCTCATAATAGTCTGAAATATAATTCAAACTTCCTAGAAACCTTTGTAATTGTTTTTTCTCTGAAATGATATCAGGAAATTTTGAAGCAAATTCAATACTTCTGCTAATAGGGATAATTGTCCCCTGGTCAATTTCATGTCCTAAAAACCTAATTTTTGTTTGAAAAAGTTTCATTTTTGGAGCTGAAATAACTAAACCATTATGTTTAACTAAATTTTTAAACGTTTTCAAATGTTTGATATGTTGATCAAAAGTTTTGGAAAATACCAGAACATCATCAATATAAACAATCATAAAATCCGAATAAGGATTAAAAATATCATTCATAATATTTTGAAATTCTGATGGAGCATTCTTCAAGCCAAAGGGAAGAACATTCCATTCATAATGTCCAAACGGGACAGTAAAAGCTGTTTTATATTTATCAGATTCATTAATTTGAATTTGCCAATAGCCTGATTTCATATCAAATTTTGAAAAAATTAAGGCATCATTAAGCCTATCCAATAAATCTTTTTTATTGGGAATTGGATATCTAATCCATTTCAAAACCTTATTGAGAGGTTTATAATTAATAACTAATCTTGGAACACCTCGTTCCCTCTCAGCATTTTTATTTACATAAAATGCTGTGCAACTCCAAGAAGACTTGGATTTTCTAATTAACCTTTTTTCCAAAAGAGAATTAATTTCTTTTTTACAAAGATCGAGATATTCTTGATTCATTTGGGCTGGTCTAGCCTTTGTAGGAATTTGATTTTCGTTAAAATCATCAATATAGGGTAGAGAAACAATATGTTGTTTCCTACTCCAAAAAGCATTTGGTAAATCGTTACATATCTCAGAAACAAATTGTTGTCCAATTAACTTAATTTGTTTCTTAGTTTCATCTTTTTTAAGATGATCCTCAATATTGAAAATATTTATTTCTTCTTTAAGAAAACATATCTGTCTTTCTTTAATAGAAAGAATATTTTTAATCTCATTAAGAACCCTAGTATAAGGATCAGTAATAAAATTAAAAATAATTTCTTTATTGTTAATAACGGTAGTGATACCATTTTGATCAATATTTCTAATAGGCATAATATTATGCAAGAAAGGAGTACCTAAAATAATTCTACTAGTTAAATTTTTAACTAATATAAAATGAGTTGGCAAACAAATATTTTGATTACAAATATAAGTATTAGAAAGTTTATAATTGACTTTCAAACGACTTCCACCAGCTTGCGTAAGAGCTTGAGTGGTTTTCTCAAAATATTTTGTAGGAATAATACCTTCCTGAATGCAATTAAGATCAGCACCACTATCTACAAGTGCTGCTTCATTTTTTAAAATAAAATTCTTATTAATTACCAAAGTTACTTTCACAAACCATTTTTGTGAATTTACTCTGTGTAATAAATATTTTTCACTAGCAATATTACTGCTAGAAGGAATAGTAAAAATAAAAGGGGTTTTTTCCAAATTACCAGGAATCTCTAAGGAAGATATGCTGATATTATCTTTCTTGATCTGAACCATTTCAGATTTTAAGAGATTTATTTCTCTTTTCAAATCATTAATAGAAACAGGAGTTTCTTTAATATTTGATTGTCTAGACAAAACCTCACTCATCTGGTAGGGTGGATCTATGATTAGAGGTGTTTCTTTTTTGGAATTTTTCTTGACTAGGAATTCCTTCATCTTTTTTCTCAGACTATTGTCTGTGATAAACTCCAAAATTTTTAGAGTTTCCTCTTGTTCTTCATTAAGAACATTTAATCCATTTATTTCAACAATGGATTTCCAATAATTTAAATTATTGCTTTGACAGCTATTGTTGTCAATATCAGAACCTGGAGAAGTATCACCATTGATACATTCTATGTCCTTTGAAGAGTCCTGTTCTGATTCAGAACCGATTGATAGAACCTTTTCTAATTGAGTCCTTGATTGTTCATCCTCCAAGGCGTTCAGGGCTTTTTTAGTCCAGCATTGGTTGCCATAATGTTTTGTCTTGTCATAATTGTGGCAAGTAATGTTCAACTTATGGGCTTTTCTCTTTCTTTTATTCTGGAAAGTGTCTTGCTTGGGTTTATTTTTATAAAAATTTATTTTGAATTTTTTCTTATTAGGAGATTTATAAATATCCTTGTTTCTATTAAACTTTTTATAAGTTCTATTATTAAAACTTTTTTGCTTTTTATTTTTTAAGCCAGGTGGTCTATCCATATCAAAAATAAATTGATTATAAAAATTATTTGTATCCTCCTTTAACTTAAAACCCTTTATAGGTAAGGAAGGTTGAATCTCAGCAACCATTGGTGCCTTAGACTTGTTCATATTATCCATATTTAATTTCTGCTGAAAAATTTGTTTTTCAAGCATCTCTTTTAAAGATAATAAATTTTTTTTAAGAGAAATTATTTGTTCTTCTAAATTATCTAAAAACACCTCGGTGTAATTCTGGGTTTTAATTAAAGAACTTAATTCTTTGATAGTAACATGTTTACTTTCTATCCCTTTAAGAAAAATAAAAGATCTAGCTTCTATATCCTTTTGTTCTAAGGTAGTTCCCCAATTATCTGGTTGAAGGATTAAAACTTCATTTTTGACTTTATTAACAAAATAATTTGCAAACCATTTAACAAAAGGAACATAATCCTGAGTTATGGTCAACTCTTCATAATAATCATCTTTAAACTTATTTAGTTCATAAGAAGAAAATTTCTTAAAATACCATTGCCTAAATTCGGCATACTTTTCTAATTGGAATTCTCCACTGATGAGCTTTCTCATCTTACTCCCTGGGGAGAAATCTATTTTAGAGTTCATGGTAAATTAAAACTCGTTTCTGACTGTGTAGGTGATTCCCTACTTTGAGAATTATTCTTCTGATAAATTCCATGGGGAATTCTATTCTCACTAATTCTAATGTTTTCTACAGTTTCTATCTCGTCTATTTGTTGAGATACAAAGGCTCTATCCAAACTACTAGGAGCTATATAAAACTCATTATTAGTATGGTTTTTCTGATAAAAACAAACGAGTTTCGTTATTATTCCGAAGCTCATCTAACTCATTTCTAATGGCTGAATTAATAGGCTGGGAACAAATTCTAGTTCCTAGCATAGCAGAATATTTTGCCAAGTCACTATAAACATCGTTATAGTAATCGTATCGTTCAGAATCACGAGGCGAGTTGTCTCGCTTAGCTGCGTACTCAGAGAGACGCAATTCAATTTTAAATATTTCTTTGTTAAGCATTCGATGCCTAACTTCTTCCCTAGGCACGGGATGACCATTATCATCAATATCCATGATAAGATAAAATTGTTGTGGATAAACGAGATACAGGACCAGACCCTTTCTGGGTAAAATAATTGAACTTATGAAAATAGTATACTCTAAATATCTTATTTGTCATCTTTGCAAACATTTCTGTTTAAATTTCAACCCGAAGGGAAATAAGGATTTCTCCTAAATCAAAGATGCCACAGAGGTTTTTAGCAAAAAGCGTTCTTCGGGAAATCATCTTGTTCAAACGCCTCTTCTGGGCAAAAACGATGATGTTAAGAACACACACTAAAAACATTTTGTGTATCAATGTTTCATCTGAGTGAAACACCAAAAAATACACAAATAAGATATTTCTAGCATAATCTCTTCATATGAATAATCTCTTCATATGAATAATTTCTATATATAAATATATATATATTGGGCAGGTTCTAAGTGGGTTTGTTGAATACTGCAACTTTCTTTTTGATGATATACTCAGGTTTGGTGTTGAAAACTTGCAGGTTCCTGGATTCCTCAAGGCATATTGGGCAGACCACTCTAGGAAGTGCAGCTGTATTTATTGAGATATGCCTTGTAATTCTATTGTTTGTAATAATAGTATGTGTAGTTAGTAACTAGTCGAAATGGGCCAGTCGAATGAGGCAGTAGAAATTATGGGTCTGAGCCTGTTTTGTTGTATATATATAGACATTAGTAGTAGGTAATATGTACAACCTTTTTGCATAAGAATCAGTGCAGTTTTTCACTATTCATTGATATTGCCCTAATCATTCCTCTTGTCCCTTAGCGCCGCCACCTCCCTTTCGTCCCTTTTTCCCCAACAAACTGGTATCAATAGCTTGTTAGATCCTTACAAAAATCTATCAAGATTCATGGCAGCGCGAGACAACTCTGGTGGAGGCATTCCGGGGAACCTCCCTATCTTTGACGCAAAGGATTATGAACGATGGTGTGCGCAGATGAAGGTGCTGTTTCGATATCATGATGTCCTTGATGTCGTGAATGATGGTGTTCCACCCTTCGCAGCAAACGCCACGAAAGCGGTGAGGAACAACCACCATTCGCTGAGGAAAAAAGATGGAAAAGGGTTGTTTTTGATTCACCAATGTGTTGATTCCAATGTCCTGAACCTGATCATCGACAGTGAGTCAGCAAAGGCAGCTTGGGACATCCTCAAGAACTCGTATGGAGGAGCAGATAGACTGAAGAAGACACGCCTTCAGTCGCTCAGGAAACAGTACGAGGCCTTGAAGATGACAGATGGAGAATCGATTGGAGAATTCATTACGAGGTTAGTAGCGTTAACTAATCAAATGAAAGGCAATGGTGAAACTGTGACTGAAGTAAATAAAGTCGAAAAGGTGCTCAGATCCTTAACCCTGGAATTCGACTATGTTGTCAATGCTATCGAAGAATCCAATGACCTAGATACGTTGAAGTTAGATGAACTTCAGGGTTCCTTAGAGGCTCATGAATTGAGAATAAGGCAGAGAAGTTTAGAGAAAGAAACTGAAGAAGTCTTACTATCATACTCCTCTAAGAAAAATTAGAAGGCAAACAACAAAAAGGAGAAGGGTAAAGAAAAAGGATCAAGCAGTAAGCAGAAAGAGCAAGGATCTTTCGACAAGAAGAAGGGAGATCTGTCGAAAGTGCAGTGTTATAACTATCAGCAATTTGGGCATTATAAGAACAAGTGTAAAAACAAGAAAGTTCCTAGAAACAAAGATGTTGAAGCCAAATTTGCAGATGACAGTGACACAGATTCTGACTCAGACTGACTCAGATGAGTTAATGCTAATGGCAGTCGAAGATGAGATTCATCTCAATGAAGAAGTTGCTGAAAGTAGCGAGCAAAACAGTGGGAGCACTTGTATAAGTGGATACACTTGTAATGCTCAAAATACTTGTGCAATGTGTGTGTGGCAGGGCAGTGGTAACACTGGTGATGCCTCCAACATTGCCAGCAACGATGACGAAGAATTATCATTCATGACAGCAATTGACCCAGAATTACTGTTGCTGAAGGCAGATACAAATTCGACTGAAGAGAAGTCTGTCGAATGGTATCTCGACACAGGATGCTCAAACCACATGTGCTGTCACAAGGAGTGGTTTGTCGAATTGAAGAAAATTAGCAAAAGAATAAGGTTTGCTGATAATAGCAGAGTCACTGCAGAAGGAATTGGTACCATAAAGTTCCCGTCGAAAGATGGAAAATGGTGCTACATTCAAGAGGTATTCTATGTACCAAAATGAGGAGCAATCTGTTGAGTATTGGGCAGATGATTGAGAAGAAATTCACTGTCGAAATGGGTGATAATAGTCTCAGCTTATTCGACTCAAACAAGAAGATGATCTTGAAGGTGTTGATGCAGAGTAACAGAAGAACCTTCAAGATCAAGTTGCAAGTAGTCGAAGAGAAATGCCTAAAGACCACTATCGAAGAGGAGCACTGGAAGTGGCACAGAACATTTGGCCACCTAAACTTCAAGAGCTTGAGTCAACTACATGAAAAGAAGATGGTTCTTGGGTTGCCTGCAGTAAAGGTACCTGTCGAAGTATGTGAGAGTTGTTTCAAGTCGAAGCAACCAAGAAACTCATTTAAATTAGAAGTACCTAGCAGAGCAGAGCAGAAGTTAGAGGTGATATTTTCTGATGTTTGTGGCCCTTTCGAAGACAGTTCATTAGGAGGGAACAAGTACTTAGTCACCTTCATAGATGAATACACTAGAATGACCTGGGTGTATTTGATCAAAAGGAAGAGTGAAGTACTTGTAATATTCAAAAGGTTTAAGGTAATGATTGAGAAGCAGAGTGAATGTGCAATCAAAACCCTTAGAACGGATGGAGGTGGTGAGTACAATTCACATGAATTTGTAAAATTCTGTGAAAATGAAGGCATTGTACATGAAGTCATTTCGCCTTACACGCCTCAGCATAATGGAACAGCTGAGAGGAAAAACAGGACCATCCTCAACATGGTAAGAAGCATGTTGAAGGAGAAGCAGCTACCTCATAGTTTATGGGGAGAACTTGTAGCCACAACAGTATACATTCTGAACAAATGCCCCACAAAGAGATTGATTGTGAAGACACCTGAAGAAGTTTGGCTAGGAAGAAAGCCAAGTGTCAAGCATCTCAGAATAATTGGCTCATTATGCTATAGACACGTCCCAGAACAACTAAGAAGCAAGCTGGATGATAGAGCACAACAAATGATTCTTGTTCGCTATCATTCAAAATAGAACTTAGAAATTAGTAAAACTTTATGAAAGTGTCTCGTCTCTAATGGAAAAGTTTAAAAGACGTTAACGCTGTATATCATTTATGTTCTATTTGAGCGTTTCCGTTTTTAATATTCACCGCATTCATTGCGTATTAATTAGTAGCCTTTTTGAATGCTATGCTACAGAAGATGATGAGCTGGAATTCTGGACTTGCGGTGGTCTTTTTTTTGTGTTGGTCCAAATGTATAGTTGATGAGCAATGCCACGTATGTAAATTAGTGAATGCTCGTTCCCATGAAATGCGGCTGTGAGGACAACTATGAAAAATTGCTTTGGGGAGCCGACTAATTTGTATTATTATAGATAGTATGTGCAAAACATTAATTACAAAAAAAGATATTAATGACTAAATTGCTGTAGAAGTGACACATGGAATAGCAATTAATGAGATTCATTATCAAATGTTATATATATATATAGATTGAATATTGCAAGATGACATCAATGATGGTTTTTCAAGTTGCATACAATTGAAGTAAGGTATGGAATCATTGATTTTTATATGTTGATATGCAACGTCATTGCTATACGTTGACATTTTGGATAATTGATATTTTGGTTATATGTTGTAGTATTGGATTGATTTTATGTTGTGTTAAATTTCGGGTTTGGGGTGGGTTTGGGTGTGGGATAAGTTTTGGGTTTGGGTTTGAGACAGGTAAAAACTACTTTTAAATTTTAAAAAATGAATTCCACTGCGGGGACGGGGATCCCCGAACCCGTTGGGTACGGGGATGGAGATCAATTCTTGATCCCCGTTGGGTTTGGGACGGGGAACGGGGATGAATAAGGGAATCAGGGATGGGGATGGGGAATGTTAAACCCGTCCCAGCCCCGCCCCATTGCCATGCCTAAGTGTATAAACAAAATATTTGGTAACTAATGAAAGATTATGCTGATCAATTAATTATTGTATAGTATAAAAACTAAACAAATTCCCCAAGATTTTTTATCCACCCTCCTTCAAGTGTAATCTGAAGAATATTTTTCTCTCCTTTTAGTTTCAATCAAAATTGAATATTGCAAGATGACATCAAGGATGGTTTTTCAAGTTGCATACAGTTGTTGGATGCTATTAACCGATGGGGTAGCTCTTTGTTTTCTGATGGCAGATGGCATAGCTTGTTCTCTCTAGACTCAAATGGAGTTGTCCCCGTTATCATTACTACAAATCAAAGGGAGTATCTTGTAGCGAACAGAATTTTTAAGATTTTCTTCAGTTACTAGACAGTTTCAGTAGTTTCAGTAAGAAAGAGTAGAGAAGATATGAGGTCGTCTTATAGACACCCATCGACTCTTGATATTTTTTTTTTAATGATTTTAGGAGTTTATTATGGTCATGAAGAATATTATTGAAGAACCATTGGGGTTCAGTTTCAGACTTCAGTACTTATCTGAGTGGGTTTTTTATACAATTTGTATTTTGTAGCAATGCTCCTTCAATAAATTAATATTCTTTTGTACCGATGATTTAAATGATTTTTTTTTATAAGCAATGATTTAAATGATTTGATGACGTGTTTGGCTTTCTTATAGATTTTTTGTCTCTATTTAGGTTTCTTGCAGGTACTCATTGATTTTTATAACTTTCGTGGGTTTGTTATGGTCATGGAGAACCATCGGGTAGGATTAAGTTTTGGCACTTTTCTGAGTGGTTAAGCGGTTTTTCCCTTTATTACGAAGGAAATGTGATTATAAAAGTTATATATTTTTTTAGTTTTTCCCTTTATTACGAAGGAAATGCGATTATAAAAGTTGTATTTTTTTTCCCGAATCGCTACTGTTGAATGCTTTTATTTCACATATCTATCGAGAGAGAGAAACTCTTGTGCGTATAAGATAGCTGTTGGTCATGTTTTCAACTGGTGGGATTTACTCCATAGTTTTTTTTTTTGGAGGATTTTGACCGCGAAAGACTAGGTCTTCCGTTTTACAGCTTTTGATGAATCTTCTTTACGCCAAAGAGGGTTTGCATCAAAAGGTTCCCAACATTTTCAAAGAAAGACTAATATTGGTTTGTGCTTAAGAGGAAATTTCGCACAGGCCAACACTGAGTTTATCCACTGCAGGAATTAAATCCAAGAGCACCTAATCGACTTCCCGTGTTCCATGGTAGCTTATGCCACTAGGCCAAGTGTTGGTTGTAGAAGTTGTATTTTGTAGCAAATGATAAATTTCCATCAATAATTCAGTATTATTTTCTAGCAAAGATTTAAGGGTTTATTTCATTATTTACCTAGAATTTTATGGAATTAAACAGTAAAAACAATAACAAAATAAGAAATACTTTACCAAACAGAGCCTTTATCAAACTTATGTGCTCATCCGCTATTCCCTACTTTTTATCAAACAGAGCCTTTATCAAAATTGAATACGAAGAGGCTAAGATTTCTATCTGTGAGTGATTTAGGCTTTAGTTTTTAGGCGCCAAGATTGAATATGAAGTGCTTCGTGAGTGATTTAGACTTTAGTTTTTACGTACCAAGATTTATGTCTGTTTGTGGAAGTTTTTTTTCTTAAAAGAATAAATTTGCTAGAATGAGTTTCTTAAAAAAATAAAAGCTGAAGCAATCTTATTATATTTTTTGTGTGAATGAATTTGCTAGACAATGTTAAAAAATGTTTTGTGACGCTAAACAGTGTGTTTTTTGTACATTATGGTTGAGAAAAAAATTTAACTCTTCAAATGTACGAAGTTCATTCCTCAATAACCAGCTTGGTGAAAAAAATGGTGACAAAATACGTATTCAAATAAGCGAAGTTCGGGAGAGATCATGGATTCTTAGTCAACCCTAGTTTTTTTTATTGAGAGAAACCCCATCTTCTCTCTAACTTCTCTTTTATTCATCGTTCAGAGCAGGGTGGTTTGGGGTCATCTTTTGACCCGAAATCACCCCTCCATGTCGCTTTTTATCTCCTTTTATCTAAATAAGTATTATTCACATACACTACAAGAAAAACACTTATTAGCGACGGACATTAGCGAGGGAACCAATTTCCGTCGCAAATGAGCTACTATAGCGGGGGAACAAATATATGTCGCTAAAAACAGTTTGCGAGGGATTTAGTGACGGACATGGCAATCGCTATAAAAGGTGCCATGTTTTTTTATCCAAATCAGTCGCTAAAGTCTACTCTTCCGTCGCTAAATCCCTTCTTGGAACTTGAGCACGGTAGCATAATTCAAATCCATCGCTAAAGCCACCAACATGATGTGACACAAGTGGTAGATACTTGGGTCCCTTAACCATTTGGTCATGGGTTTGATCCCTAACCGGTGCGTATGGAAAAACATTTGTTGGGAGAGATCAACCCCTTAAATGTATCTCAGATACCTCGAAGGATTAGTCTCCACAGTCGTCGTGGAGGATACATTAGTTTACCAAAAAAAAAAATCCATCGCTAAAGCCTACTCGTCTGTCGCTAAATCCCTTCTTGGAACTTGACCGTGCCAGCACAATTCAAATCTGTCGCTATAAGCCTATTGTCCATCGTAAATCCCTTCTTGGAACTTGAGCTCGCCAGCATAAAGGTCCGTCGCTAAAGGTCTTTAAAGTGGATTTGCTTATAAAGAACCACACCACACACCCTCATTTCATCTTATCTCTTCTCTCTTTCCCTACGAATTCTCTCCACCCTCTAACACCACCACACCACGACCACCATGAACTCCTCTCCTCTTCCTATCCTCTCCTCTCTCCCACCTACAAATTTCTTTCCTCTTTCTCTCTTCTTCTCTCCACCTTCCACCACCACCACCACCACGAGCTCCTGTCCTGTCCCTCCATCTCTCTCTCTCTCTCTACCCTACGAAGTGAACTGTCATCACCACAACAACCACCACCACCATATAGCTCCTCCCACCCTCTCTCTCTCACACACACTCTCTCTCCCTCACTCACTCTCTATCTCCCTTAATCTTCCCATTCTCTCTCTCTAGTCATCTCCACCTTTCACCACCACACCACTGTTGCGTCAAAAACACACTAGAGCAAGTGTACTCTATCGCAGAAGTAGTATAAAAAACATCGTCTCCATAGGGACTAATTAACAAGTACCAAACTACTTAAAATTAATTATTATTTAGACGAACGAATGTTTGGTTGTTATAGAAACTAAAATAAAAAGAAATAAATAGCAATAATTAAAATGTAAAGTTTAACCAATGGAGAGAAGCCTAGGGTCATGGTTTCACTTGCAAGCTTCGATTCCCCTATGTCTAATTCTACCTGAATTCCTTTATTTTATTCAATTACCAATCCCTTTACTAAAACTATTAATCCGTTTGGTGATTCGTGATTAATATTCTTTTTCCTAAATTAACCCTTGTTTGATCATGCAAGAATTTAAATTTAGGAAAAGCATAAAGAACAAAAAGGTTGAATGATTGGAAGACTAAATTAAAGTTTGGTCATGCATTAATTATAGCCCCAATTATCTTATAGGTCCACCAACTAATTGCAGTACGGTCGTTGATCAACTAATTGATTATAAACATGCAAAGGTTGTCGATCCTAATTATGTGATAAAAGCAGTAGGATAATATCAATTGAAATAAAAACCCGGAATTCAAACCAGAAATTAGAACATAAAAAGGTCTCTAAACATGCAAGATCCACCTAAGACCCTAGAAGAGGATTTAGCTATCCATAGTGTTCGAGATCAGTAAAATCAAATTAGGAGTCATAAATTACAGAGATAAAAATAACCCGGAATAGAGAAATTTCTGATCCTGAAAATTTAGTCTCCTTTTTCTGCTCCAGAGTTCTCTCACAGTGTCAAGAACGAGTACCCAAAACTCCCTCTCTCCAAGTCGGCGCTACTGTTGCTGTGCGTGGTTTCTGTTCCTTCTAATTGTGAATGTGCGGCCTTTTATTTTCTTTTGAATTCAATTGTGAAGCTCCACTGCGTGTTGTGTGTGCGGCACTCTTTTATTAATTCTCTTCAAATTCCTTGCGTAAAAAGTTTTCTTCCTGTGATGCTGCCTCCACTATTATTTTCCTCACCTAGGGTTGTTTCATTCTCCTTGAATTGTAGTGGGTCAATGCTTTCCTATTGACAAGTGCTCACATAAAAAATGGGTTTCTTTTGTTGGCAATCCAATTAATGGGCCTGATCCTCATTGATTTAAATCGGCGCTCCTTTTTTTGGTTCCAAAATGGCCATGTGCCAATTAAAATCATGAGATGCTCTCAATAAGTTAAACTACTACTCCCTTAGTCCATTTCTACTTTTCTACAAAATAGAGCAAAACAAATTAGTAATTTATATTATTGTTAATAATTGCTCTAAAAAATAACTTAAAAACATCTCTAAAAAATGCACTAAATTGGAGTTTATCAACTCCCTCACACTAAACTTTTACTTGTCCTCAAGTAAATTTTCTAACTCAATAAAATTTCTCAAACAACTAATAGAGACATCCAAATAAGGGACCCAAAATTAGAAGCACAATGACAGACAATAGACAAAATAGCACAAATGAGGTGTCAAAAGGTTGCCCAATTAGAGGCTCATGTCCCTGAAGAATACATTTCTGTGAACAAAGGCACTCGCTCATAATATCTCTAAATGTTTAGGGACTAGGGAAAATATACACTCAAGTTTCATCAAAATGCACATTACCATATGTTTGTAATTTGACCAAATCTCCACTAAATAGTTCACATGTATGCAAAAGATGGGGTTTCAAGGGTTGTAATGGGGCCAGGGTGAATTCATGCAAGGTAGGAAATAAGAATGAACGGATAATCAAATGGCTAAAAAAAAACAAGAAACAAGTAGTAAACTTTGAAACCAAATATGGAGCTCCTATCTATTTTACAATTTTTGTCCAAACTCCAAATTAATTTCATTTCCATTCTCCACTCTTCTTTTTCTATTGAGTCGACTCTTTTTTATTTGCTTTTTGCTCTTGAGTAGACTCTTTTTTTTTTGGATTTGCCCTTTGGCTCTTTCATTCTTTTGATGTGTCTTTTCCTCCTTCTTGCTTTCCTTTTTTTTTTCATTTTCATTTTTTTTTGGGAGGAAAAGGTAAGTACACGAAAACTCATATTTTGTTTCCTTTGTAGGAGAATATTCTTGTAAGCACGTGATTCACTCTCTCTTTTTTTTTCCTAACAAGATAGACAACTAAAGTATAGGACAAAATTTTAGTCCTAACAATATAGACAACTAAAAATATAGGACGAAATTGTAATTTTCAATAGTTGCTCCACATTTAATTCCAAATGGTTACCATAAACAAAAAGGAAAATTTATATCTGGGTACCAAAGAAAAAAATATACCAATTAAGCTCAAATGGGGCAACTAAGGGATAAATTAAATAAACAACTCTGGGGCCAGAAAAATACCTAAATTCCCCAAGTCTTTTTACATGATGCAAATCAATTTTCGCCTTGAAATGGTCAAAAGACAAATTCTAGAATGTAGCAAATTGGGAAACACACTCATAGAAAGAAAAGGGGTAAAAATTTATGATTTAGTATCAATCCCCTTATGAAGGCTCAAATCTCACATTTAGAAGCTAGTTCACAAAAAGTACTCAACAGGCACAATGCTAATTATCAGCTTCCTAAGGACAACCTCACAGTTATAATTAAGCACAAGTCTGTCAAGTAAATTAATTATGGGATCCCTTAAAGGCAAAATCTCTAAATTTTTTTCAACTTGAAGCATAAGTAATTCAAAACAAGCCTGAAAAAATGCTACCAACATATATGGTGGGTAGGTGCATTAATAGAGATCAAGTGACAAAAAATAAACTCTCCTCCCCCACACTAGCATGAAGCATGGTCCTCAATGCAAAATGGTCAAATAGAAACCAAAATAAATAAATGAGAGAGAGAGTAAGAGTGACTTCCTTGAGAGAGCTTGTAGTTGGAGCTTATCCCTAAAAAAGAAAAACAACAAAACAAAAATGAGAAAAAATAAAACACAGGTTGCCTCCTGCAAAGCGCTTGTTTAACGTCTCGAGCCTAACGGTACTAGAGTTAGTCCTTGAGGGCAGTGACATAGCTCACTTGACTCAACCCTTCCTCAAAATGCTTCACACGCTGCCCATTGACCTTAAAAATGGTGCCATCTTCATGAGATACCTCAAGCACTCCATAAGGAAAAACTTGAGTAACAATGTAGGGTCCATACCACCTTGAGCACAACTTTCCTGGAAAAAGACGCAAACGTGAGTTATAAATTAATTTTTTTTCACCAACATGGAATTCACGCTGCTGGATGCGCTTATCATGCCACTTTTTAGTCCGCTCCTTATATAACTTGACATTCTCATAAGCTCCCAGACGGAGCTCATCCAATTAATCGAGCTGCAGCAACCTATTTTCACCTGTAAGCTGAGCATCAAAGTTTAGAAATTTTAAAGCCCAAAGTGCTTTATGCTCTAATTAATTCAACAGGCAAATGACATGATTTTCCAAAAACAAGACGGTAAGGAGACATCCCATTGGGGGTTTTAAAAGCAGATCTATAGGCCCATAGTGCATCATCAAGTTTCAAAGACCAATCTTTTCTTGATGCACTGACTGTCTTCTCTAAAATCCTTTTCAGCTCTCTGTTTGAAATTTCAACCTGGCCACTAGTTTGTGGATGGTAGGGAGTTGTCACCTTATGAGTGACACCATATTTGCTCAAAAGATTTTCAAATTGTTTATTACAAAAATGAGTGCCACCATCGCTAATAATGGCTCGGGGAGTGCCAAATCTGGAAAAAATGTTTTTCTTTAAAAATTTCACCACCACCCGAGCATCATTAGTGGGTAAGGCTACAGCTTCCACCCACTTAGACACATAATCTACAGCAACAAGAATATATTGATTTGAAAAAGATTTAGGGAAGGGCCCCATAAAGTCAATACCCGATACTTCAAATATCTCACAAACCAAAATGTTGTTTAAAGGCATCTCTTGACGCCTAGAAATATTGCCACTCCTTTGACAACTATCACAAGCTCTCACAAATTCATGAGCATCTTTAAATATAGTAGGCCAATAAAAACCACATTAAACTTTATATGCAGTTCTATTTGGGCCAAAGTGGCCACCTACCTATTTAGAATGACAATTGTAACGCCCAAATAATTTGATTATTTATTTAATTAAATTATTTAGGTATTTTATTGGTATAGTCATATTAAAATAATAATATGGTGTTTCAATTAAATCAGGGAGTGGTGTTTAGTAATTAAGTTGAGTAGTAGAAGGAGGCCCGTGATCCAAGAGCCCAATGGCATAGGCGCATGAATGAGATCATTAGCTAGGGTTTGGATCACTTGCACATTTTTGAGAAAAGAAAAGAGAGATTGCGAGGAGAGAAGAGAGGGGGGCGGCGCAACCAAGGAAAAAGAGGAGAGGAGCTCTTGTTGCTGTGGTTCTTTGGAGTTTTCGTGCAAGGAGATCTCGTATTCGGCAAATCTAAGGTAAGGGTGGGTTCTACCTTTATAATAGGGTGTATGATGGGTGTTATGTGGGAGATAGGCTCTATGTTGTCTCTTTGATTTTGTTTGGTGTTTATTTGGTGATGTTTAAATGTATTCATGATGATTGCAATTTGGTGTTTGGTGATTGATCATGGTGAAAATCCAAAAAAATTGGTCCCTAGGCGCCATGGGCGCCATTGATGTTGTGTGTCGCATATGTTGTTGCTGTCTTGGTTGCTGGAAACGGCGCCCTCCCCTGGGCGCCATGTCTGTGTCATGTTTTTGTTCCTGCTGAAGGCGCCCTGCTCCTGGGCGCCGTGCCAGTTTATGCTGTTGTTGTGGTAGGCGCCCTGCTCCTGGGCGCCATGTCTGTTTTTGCTGCGGTTGTGCTAGGCGCCCTGCTCCTGGGCGCCATGTCTGTTTTTGCTGCTGTTGTGCTAGGCGGCCTGCTCCTGGGCGCCATGTCTGTTTTTGCTGCGGTTGTGCTAGGCGCCCTGCGCCTGGGCGCCATGTCTGTTTTTGCTGCGGTTGTGCTAGGCGCCCTGCTCCTGGGCGCCATGTCTGTTTTTGCTGCTGTTGTGGTAGGCGCCCTGCTCCTGGGCGCCGTGCCTGTTTTTGCTACTGTTGCGGTAGGCGCCCTGCTCCTGGGCGTCAGGCCCTGATTAAGTTGTTGTTTGCTGAAAATTAAGTTGCTGTTTGCTGAAAAATTAAGTTGCTGTTTTGCTGAAAATTAAGTTGTTGTTTTGCTGAAAATTAAGTTGCTGTTTGCTGAAAATTAAGTTGCTGTTTTACTGAAAATTAAGTTGCTGTTTGCTGAAAATTAAGTTGCTGTTTCTAAAAACTATGTTGCTGTTTCGCTGAAAAATCAGTGTTGCTGTTTCTAAAAACTATGTTGCTGTTTTGCTGAAAATCAGTGTTGCTGTCTGCAGAAAACCATTGTTGCTGTTGCTGTAAATTATTGTTGCTGTTTGTTGTAAACTATTGTTGCTGTTTATTGTAAATTGGTATTGTCACTGGTGTCGTACAATTGTTGTTGGCATGGGTGTTGTAAAATTGTTGCTGTTCTAGGTGTTGTAAATTGTGTCTTCATTGGTGTTGTAAACCGTGTCGTCATTGGTGTCGTAAATTGTCGTTGTTCTCGGTGTTGTAAAATTGTTGTTGTCATTGACGTTGTAAATCTATTGGTGTCTTTGGTGTCGGTGGTTATTGATGTTACGGTCAAATTGTTAGACTGCCCTATAGGTGTTCGTGTTATTGGTGATGATATAACAGGTGATGTGCCTATTTTATTGGCTAAGGTGATAGGTGATGGGTCTATGACCATTTGTTGATATTGGTGTTGTGGTGTCACTTAGATGACTATTGTTGTTGATTGTCTCTGGTGCATTATTCATGAGGTCGCATACATTTCATATGCATTATTTTGGTGATGAAGGCTTCGGCCTTGGAGCTATAGGTGATGATGATGATGCTTAAAAACGTGGTGATGATATAGGTAATGATGCCCTTATTGGCTATTTTATTGGTGATGATTGGTACCACATGCATATACCCGTTGGTGTGGGTTGCATCTCATTCTTGGTGATTGCAATTTGATGTTGTTGTGAAGGGGTAGATATAGTTGTCGTAACTCTAGCATATTGCCTATCATATATGCTATTATAATGTTAGATATCTCACCCCTTCTGTTTGAATGTTATCCCTATGCTGGTAACGTGCAGGTGATTACGAGTGAAGGCATGTCTACCTTCGCTAGTCGAGTCGGTGTCGTCGCTCTGATACGTAGCACTCGGGGGGATGAACGCTAGTCTTTATTAGATGTCCTTATTATTTAATTACTGAAGTTTTATGGTGATGTTATGATTATTCATTTGAACCTTTATTTTTATTCCGCTGCGTGGTGATAGAGATACTGCCGTGTAGACTAAACAGGTGTTCTGGGGATTCGTCCCATTTATGACGTGCTATGTATCGTACTACTTTTAATGGTGAATTTTATTATTGGCGTGTGATGTTTTAATGGTGTAAATGTGGCATCCCTTGTGGGTGTAGTGAAAAATGTTTTTGAAACTCCGATTTTTGTCAAAAATTTACCGGGTAGAAAAGGGGTGTTACAACAATGCTCAAGAATAGAAGTTACCTCATCCATAGGCACACAACGCCTAATTACCTTGTCTCCACATACTTTAAACAGGTAAGGGTCATCCCACAAGTAGTGTCTAGCATCAGAAATTAATTTCTTCCTTTGCTGAAAAGAAAAGTCAGGGGGAACAACCTTACCCACCAAGTAGTTGACAATGTCTGCAAACCAAGGAATAGTAGAAATAGCTAAAAGTCTCTCATCAGGGAAAACCTCCTTGATCTCCCCATCATTTGAGGCCTGCATCACACTATGGTCAAGCCTTGAGAGGTGGTCAGCTACAAAGTTCTCTGAGCCTTTCTTGTCTCTAATCTCCAAGTCAAACTCTTGTAGCAACAGAATCCACCTGATTAACCTGGGTTTAGCATCCTGTTTTCCAAGCAAATATCTAATGGCAGCATGGTCAGCGTAAACAATAACTTTAGAAAAAACAAGGTAATGACGAAACTTGTCAAAAGCAAACACTACAGCTAGTAACTCTTTCTCTATGGTAGTGTAATTTCTCTGAGCATCATCAAGAGTACGACTAGCATAGTAAATGGTATAAAATACCTTATTCTTTCTTTGCCCCAAAACAACCCCCACAGCAGTATCACTAGCATCACACATAATTTCAAAGGGAAGCGACCAATCGGGGGCAACAACAACAGGGGAACTAATTAATTTTTCCTTCAAACAATTAAAAGCCTTCAAACAAGTGTCAGAAAAATCAAAAGTGGCCTCCTTAACCAAGAGGTCAGTCATAGGCTTTGCAATTTTTGAGATGTCTTTAACAAACCTCCTATAGAAGCCAGCATGGCCTAGAAAACTACGGACCCCCTTAACAGAATTGGGTGGGGGTAACTTTGCAATTACCTCAACCTTTGCAGGATCAACTTCAATGCCTCTAGTGGACACCTTATGTCCTAGAATAATGCAATCTTGTACCATAAATTGGCACTTCTCCCAATTGAGCACTAAATTAGTATCCCTGCATCTCTGCAACACTGAATTCAAGTTATGTAAACAATCCTCATAAGAGGATCCAAAGACAGTAAAATCATCCATAAATATCTCAATGCATTTTTCAACCAAGTCAGAGAAGATAGCCATCATGCATTTTTGGAAAGTGGCAGGGGCATTACATAAACCGAATGGCATCCTTTTATATGCAAATGTTCCGTTTAGGCAAGTAAAAGTAGTTTTTTCTTGATCTTCAGAAGCCACTAGTATTTGCAAATAACCAGAATATCCATCCAAACAACAATAATAATCATGACCTGCCACTCTCTCAAGCATTTGATCAATAAATGGAAGGGGGAAGTGATCTTTCCGGGTGGCATCATTTAATTTTCTATAATCAATGCACATACGCCACCCGGTAGTTTTCCTAACTGCAATTAATTCATTTTTATCATTCTCCATCACAGTAGTACCTCCCTTTTTAGGAACACATTGAACAGGACTTACCCACTTACTATCAGAGATAGGATAGATGATACCTGCATCAAGAAGCTTAATCACTTCTTTTTTGACCACCTCTTTCATGTTAGGATTGAGGCGGCGTTGAGGTAGTGCCCGAGGTTGGTAATCATCCTCCATGTAGATCTTGTGGGTGCAAATTGAGGGACTAATGCCTTTTATATCATGAATAGACCATCCAAAGGCCTCTTTGTTGGCCCTTAATACCCTCAAAAGCTTATCCTCCATGGTATTTGTCAAATCTGCAGAAATAATCACAGGCAAAGAGGAAGGGGGTGCAAGAAAGCATATTTTACATTTGAAGGAAGAGGCTTTAATTCAAGCTCAGGAGCCTCTTCAATTGAAGGTTTGGGATTTGGAGTATTACCCCATTCCAATTCCTCAAATCTATGGTTACTCCAATTTTTCGGAGGGAAGGGACCCTGCAAAAACATTAAGAACTCTTCTTCCTCACCACCCTGTAATATGCCAAGTCCCTGCATAGTAAGTACTTTTTCTAGAGGGTCCTGAATTCTAAAATCATCAAAACTTTCAGAGGTAACCACATCATTAATATCCATAGCTTGAATAAAATTACAAGAAGCAAATGAGGAAGGATTTTTTAATGAGTTCAAGACTTGAAATACAACTTCCTCATCTCCAAATCTCAAAGTCAGTTTTCCCTGCTGAACATTAATTAAGCTTTTTCCTGTAGCTAAGAAAGGACGCCCCAAAATAATTGGGACTTCCTCGTCTTCTTCCATATCCAATACAACAAAATCAGCAGGTAAAATAAACTTATCAACCTTAACTAAAACATCCTCCACCATTCCACGGGGGTGGGCAATGGATCTATCAGCTAGCTGCAAAGTGATGTTAGTAGGATGTGGTTCCTGCAAACCAAGCTTTCTAAAAACAGAAAAAGGCATCAAATTTATGTCTTGCTCCTAAATCACATAAAGCCTTTTCAAAATGAGAGTTACCAATTGTACAGGGGATAGTAAAACTACCTGGATCTTTAAGCTTAGGTGGTAACTTTTTTAGAACTATAGCAGAACATTCCTCATTAAGCCTAACTGTCTCAAAGCCTTCTAACTTCCTTTTGTTAGAAATAATTACTTTTAAAAATTTGGCATATTTAGGCATTTGAGCAATAGCTTCAGCAAAAGGAATGTTGATATGCAATTTTCTAAATATTTCAAGAAATTTGGCAAATTACTTATCATGCTGCTCATTTTTAAGTCTTTGAGGATAAGGAACATTTACCTTTGCTTGCTCATATTTTTCCCTTTCCTCAGAAGTGCTCCCCTCAGCAGCAGCTTGTATTTCTTTCTGGGGCGCCCGCCCGTCTTGATTGTTTTCTTGAACCAGCTCCTTGCCACTCCTAAGAGTGACAGCCTTGCAATGCTCATTTCTTGGATTAGGCTCAGTTTGGGTAGGCAGTGAGCCTTGAGGCCTTTGAGACAACACAGTAATGAGATTTGAGATTTGACCCTTCAAGCCTCCAATTTGACCCTCCAAGCTTCCAAATTTTTCATTTGTCTGCTGCATAAACTTTGTCAACACATCATTGGTATCCAACTTTTTCTCCTCTTGTCTTTGCACATGTGGAGGCTTATAGGAGTTCGAGCTTTGCTCCTTTTGTTGTCCTCCCCAAGAGAAATTAGGGTGATTTCTCCAACCCGGATTGTAAGTGTTTGAATAAGGGTCATTTTGGGTCTGGTTGGAATTCTGAACATAATTGGCCTCTTCAGTTGAGGTTGTTGGCCGGCCCTGTGCTTTTATCAGTTCTTCAATGGATTGCAACCTCTCATCAGTCCTGTCCATGTAATTGGCTAAAATACCCATACACGGGTGTCCAACTTTTTCCATGTATCTAACTAAAGCCTCTTGCATACCAGGCCTTAACTCACTTTTCTTCTGACCAAGATAGTTGACTTCTTCAGTTAGGCCTCCCCAGAGATTATTTGTGATGTCACTAGTGGAGATAATTATTGGAGTAGATTGAGCTTGTACCTTCATCAAACATTGCATCTGTTTAGAGAGAGCATCCAGCTTTATGTTAACACCAGTGTCATCTTCAACCTTGTACACCCCAGCTGATTTCTTGATGTGTCTATCACTTGTCTCCCATTGGGCATTATCAGCTGCTATCTCTGCAATTAAATCATATACTGTCGTAGGTTCTCCATTCATTAGGGAGCCTCCACAAGCCATATTAACAATTCCCCTATTTTGAGAAGATAATCCGTTGCAAAAATATTCAAGCAATTGCCACTTCTCAAATCCATGATGTGGACAACTTCGGAGTAAGTCTTGAAATCTTTCCCAAGCTTCATGTAAAGATTCTTGCTCAAGTTGAGCAAAGCTGATTATTGCACCTCGGATCTTAGTAGTCTTACCTGGAGGGAAATATTTGGTCAAGAATTTTTGTTTCAGTTGGTCCCACGTGGTAATGGACTCAGCAGGTTGAGAGTCTAGCCAAGCAGATGCCTTGTCAGCCAATGACCATGGAAACAATCTCACTCTAATGGCATCAGGAGTGACACCATTACAAATTACTGAGTCTGCCACCCTCAAGAAGTTTCTAAGATGGGTGTGCGGGTCTTCTGTTGGTGCACCTCTGAACATAGTCGAATTCTGAACCATTTGAATCAAGCTGGGTTTAAGCTCAAAGTTAGTAGCTTGCACAGGTGGATTGACTATGCTTGTAGTGATATTCGCTGTGGGCGTAAAGTAGTCCCGAAGAGTTCTTCTCGGATTGCCAGCCATCACTCTTGTCTCTTTTCTTATCCTTCGAGCAGTTCTTTCAATTTCTGGATCAAAAACCAAAATAGGCTCCTGGGAGCGGGTGAGCATGCACTAGTAATAGTAATAAAAATAAAACTAAATATAATTTTTTTTCTTTTTATTAAATTAAAACAAGAATTAAAATAAATGTCTAAAGCAATAAAAAATCTTTTTCGTTTAATATTATTAAATTAATCCCCGGCAACGACGCCAAAACTTGTTGCGTCAAAAACACACTAGAGCAAGTGTACTCTATCGCAGAAGTAGTATAAAAAATATTCTCTCCACAGGGATTAATTAACAAGTACCAAACTACTTAAAATTAATTATTATTTAGATGAACGAATGTTTGGTTGTTATAGAAACTAAAATAAAAAGAAATAAATAGCAATAATTAAAATGTAAAGTTTAACCAATGGAGAGAAGCCTAGGGTCATGGTTTCACTTGCAAGCTTTGATTCCCCTATGTCTAATTCTACCTGAATTCCTTTATTTTATTCAATTACCAATCCCTTTACTAAAACTATTAATCCGTTTGGTCATTCGTGATTAATATTTTTTTTCCTAAATTAACCATTGTTTGGTCATGCAAGAATTTAAATTTAGGAAAAGCATAAAGAACAAAAAGGTTGAATGATTGGAAGACTAAATTAAAGTTTGGTCATGCATTAATTATAGCCCCAATTATCCTATAGGTCCACCAACTAATTGCAGTACGGTCGCTGATCAACTAATTGATTATAAACATGCAAAGGTTGTCGATCCTAATTATGTGATAAAAGCAGTAGGATAATATCAATTGAAATAAAAACCAGGAATTCAAACCAGAAATTAGAACATAAAAAGGTCTCTAAACAATGAAGATCCACCCAAGACCCTAGAAGAGGATTTAGCTATTCATAGTGTTCGAGATCAGTAAAATAAAATTAGGAGTAATAAATTACAGAGATAAAAATAACCCGGAATAGAGAAATTTCTGATCCTGAAATTTTAGTCTCCTTTTTCTGCTCCAGAGTTCTCTCAGTGTCAAGAACGGGTACCTAAAACTCCCTCTCTCCAAGTCGGCGCTACTGTTGCTGTGCGTGGTTTCTGTTCCTTCTAATTGTGAATGTGCGGCCTTTTATTTTCCTTTGAATTCAATTGTGAAGCTCCGCTACGTGTTGTGTGTGCGGCACTCTTTTATTAATTCTCTTCAAATTCCTTGCGTAAAAAGTTTTCTTCCTGTGATGCCGCCTCCACTATTATTTTCCTCACCTAGGGTTGTGTTTCATTCTCCTTGAATTGTAGTGGGTCAATGCTTTCCTATTGACAAGTGCTCACATAAAAAATGGGCTTCTTTTGTTGGCAATCCAATTAATGGGCTGATCCTCATTGATTTAAATCAGCGCTCCTTTTTTTGGTTCCAAAATGGCCATGTGCTATGAAGCCCGGATACTCCAAAATTGGCCAAGTACCCATATTTGACACGTATCCGATACCGATACGTGTCGGATACGTCCGGATACGTATCTAGGGAGTATCCTGAAATTTATATATATTTTTTAATTAAAAAAAGACATGATACTTACCGGAATACGTGAGCAGTATGTTGGGGATACGGCGCCTTATCAAGATACGTGAAGCAGGATACGGCGCAAACGAGGATGCCGTAAGTCAGGATACTCTTTCCGTTTTTTAATATATTTAATTATAAACTAATATAAATCAATAAAATAATAGAAATACTTACCTATTCACTAGTCACTGTCAGCCACGCACCATCTTCCCTAATCTCTTGCGATCCTCCCTCCCATGTTTCTGCAGCCTCACCCTCACTCCTTGTTTGTTCCTTCGCGTGACGCTTCCCCCTCCATATTCTTGCTACTCTTCTCCATGCGTCAGCCACACTTCTCTGGTTTTGTATTTTGCTTCGTTCAATTGCTTCTTCTTTCTTATTTGTTGCTTTTTTTTATACTCTATTCTTTCTTTTTTATAAAATCTTCTCCCTCTGTTCTGTTTTTTGATTTTTTTTGCTTCTTTTTGTTCTTTTTTTTGCTTTGTTTTGTTCATTATGATGTGTTGCTGTTTATTGATCAAATAATCAGTTTAATAAAAATTGTGTTGTGTTCTTTTTAAATAAATAATCACTTATTTGGTCAAATAAATATATAAATAATCACTTATAACATTGGAGTTATTAAGTATTTGTGCTGTTTTTGAAATTTTTACTACTTATTTATGTTTTTTTTATCTCTGTATACATGTACTCTTTGTTCTTCTGTATGTTCATTTTATTTTACTATAGTATCTCAGGCAATCTATATTTTGTCTATTGTTTAATTTTGTCTTCGGTTTAATTTTGTCTATTGTGGGGTTGCTGCTTGTCCTAAGGTTAGTGATGTTATCGTAGTTGATTTAAATCGAATTTGTGAAGAGGCTAAGAACAAATTAAAGCCTAAAAGTGTTCCATTGCCTACTGAAAATTGTAGCTGATTTATATATTTTTATTTTTAATTTAATTTTATTGAAGTATCCCCGTCGTATCGTATCTTGGTTTTCAAAATTTTCCCGTATCCACGTATCCGTGTCGTGTCGTATCCCGTATCGTATCCTGTATCCGGGCTACATAGGCCATGTGCCAAGTAAAATCATGAGATGCTCTCAATAAGTTAAACTACTACTCCCTTAGTCCATTTCTACTTTTCTACAAAATAGAGCAAAACAAATTAGTAATTTATATTATTGTTAATAATTGCTCTAAAAAATGACTTAAAAACATCTCTAAAAAATGCACTAAATTGGAGTTTATCAACTCCCCCACACTAAACTTTTACTTGTCCTCAAGTAAATTTTCTAACTCACTAAAATTTCTCAAACAACTAATAGAGACATCCAAATAAGGGACCCAAAATTAGAAGCACAATGACAGACAATAGACAAAATAGCACAAATGAGGTGTCAAAAGGTTGCCCAATTAGAGGCTCATGTCCCTGAAGAATACATTTCTGTGAACAAAGACACTCGCTCACAATCTCTCTAAGTGTTTAGGGACTAGGGAAAATATACACTCAAGTTTCATCAAAATGCACATTACCATATGTTTGTAATTTGACCAAATCTCCACTAAATAGTTCACATGTATGCAAAAGATGGGGTTTCAAGGGTTGTAATGGGGCCAGGGTGAATTCATGCAGGGTAAAAAATAAGAAGGAATGGATAATCAAATGGCTAAAAAAAAAGAAACAAATAGTAAACTTTGAAACCAAATATGGAGCTCCTATCTATTTTACAATTTTTGTCCAAACTCCAAATTAATTTCATTTCCATTCTTCACTCTTCTTTTTCTATTGAGTCGACTCTTTTTGATTTGCTTTTTGCTCTTTAGTAGACTCTTTTTTTTTTTGGATTTGCCCTTTGGCTCTTTCATTTTTTTGGTGTGCCTTTTCCTCCTTCTAGCTTTCCTTTTTTTTTTCATTTTCATTTTTTTTTAGAGAAAAATATAAGTACACGAAAACTCATATTTTGTTTCCTTTGTAGGAGAATATTTTTGTAAGCACGTGATTCACTCTCTCTTTTTTTTCCTCACAAGGTAGACAACTAAAATATAGGACAAAATTTTAGTCCTAACAATATACACAACTAAAAATATAGGACGAAATTGTAATTTTCAATAGTTGCTCCAAATTTAATTCCAAATGGTTACCACAAACAAAAAGGAAAAATTATATCTGGGTACCAAAGAAAAAAAATATAACAATTAAGCTCAAAGGGGGCAACTAAGGGATAAGTTCAATAAACAACTCTGGGGCCAGAAAAATACCTAAATTCCCCAAGTCTTTTTACATGATGCAAATCAATTTTCGCCTTAAAATGGTTAAAAGACAAATTCTAGAATGTAGCAAATTGGGAAACACACTCATAGAAAGAAAATGGGTAAAAATTTATGATTTAGTATCAATCCCCTTATGAAGGCTCAAATCTCACATTTAGAAGCTAGTTCACAAAAAGTACTCAACAGGCACAATGCTAATTATCAGCTTCCTAAGGAAAACCTCACAGTTACAATTAAGCACAAGTCTGTCAAGTAAATTAATTATGGGATCCCTTAAAGGCAAAATCTCTAACTTTTTTTTCAACTTGAAGCATAAGTAATTCAAAACAAGCCAGAAAAAATGCTACCAACATATATGGTGGGTAGGTGCATTAATAGAGATCAAGTGACAAAAAATAAACTCTCCTCCCCCACACTAGCATGAAGCATGGTCCTCAATGCAAAATGGTCAAATAGAAACCAAAATAAAAAAATGAGAGAGAGTAAGAGTGACTTCCTTGAGAGAGCTTGTAGTTGGAGCTTATCCCTAAAAAAGAAAAACAACAAAACAAAAATGAGAGAAAATAAAACACAGGTTGCCTCCTGCAAAGCGCTTGTTTAACGTCTCGAGCCTGACGGTACTAGAGTCAGTCGACCTTGAGGGCAGTGACATAGCTCACTTGACTCAACCCTTCCTCAAAATGCTTCACACGCTGCCCATTGAACTTAAAAATGGTGCCATCTTCATGATATACCTCAAGCACTCCATAAGGAAAAACTTGAGTAACAGTGTAGGGCCCATACCACTTTGAGCGCAACTTTCCTGGAAAAAGACGCAAACGTGAGTTATAAATTAAAATCTTTTCACCAACATGGAATTCACGCTGCTGGATGCGCTTATCATGCCACTTTTTAGTCCGCTCCTTATATAACTTGGCATTCTCATAAGCTCCCAGACGGAGCTCATCCAATTCATCGAGCTGCAGCAACCTATTTTCACCTGTAAGCTGAGCATCAAAGTTTAGAAATTTTAAAGCCCAAAGTGCTTTATGCTCTAATTCAACAGGCAAATGACATGATTTTCCAAAAACAAGACGGTAAGGAGACATCCCAATGGGGGTTTTAAAAGCAGTTCTATAGGCCCATAGTGCATCATCAAGTTTCAAAGACCAATCTTTTCTTGATGCACTGACTGTCTTCTCTAAACTCCTTTTCAGCTCTCTGTTTGAAATTTCAACCTGGCCACTAGTTTGTGGATGGTAGGGAGTTGTCACCTTATGAGTGACACCATATTTGCTCAAAAGATTTTCAAATTGTTTATTACAAAAATGAGTGCCACCATCGCTAATAATGGCTCGGGGAGTGCCAAATCTGGAAAAAATGTTTTTCTTTAAAAATTTCACCACCACCCGAGCAACATTAGTGGGTAAGGCTACAGCTTCCACCCACTTAGACACATAATCTACAGCAACAATAATATATTGATTTGAAAAAGATTTAGGAAAGGGCCCCATAAAGTCAATACCTCATACATCAAATATCTCACAAACCAAAATGTTGTTTAAAGGCATCTCTTAACGCCTAGAAATATTGCCACTCCTTTGACAACTATCACAAGCTTTCACAAATTCATGAGCATCTTTAAATATAGTAGGCCAATAAAAACCACGTTGTAAAACTTTATATGCAATTCTATTTGGGCCAAAGTGGCCACCTACCTCTTTAGAATGACAATGCTCAAGAATAGAAGTTACCTCATCCATAGGCACACAACGCCTAATTACCTTGTCTCCATATACTTTAAACAGGAAAGGGTCATCCCATAAGTAGTGTCTAGCATCAGAAATTAATTTCTTCCTTTGCTGAAAAGAAAAGTCAGGGGGAACAACCTTACCCACCAAGTAGTTGACAATGTCTGCAAACCAAGGAATAGTAGAAATAACTAAAAGTCTCTCATCAGGGAAAACCTCCTTGATCTCCCCATCATTTGAGGCCTGCATCACACTATTGTCAAGCCTTGAGAGGTGGTCAGCTACAAAGTTCTCTGAACCTTTCTTGTCTCTAATCTCCAAGTCAAACTCTTGTAGCAACAGAATCCACCTGATTAACCTGGGTTTAGCATCCTGTTTTCCAAGCAAATATCTAATGGCAAGCATGGTGATAACCATCCTTTATGATGGTTATTACCTTCCTTTTTAGCTTGAATTTAAGTGATTTAATAAACTTGTTGTGTCAATTATGATGTAATTATGTGTTTAGGGTAGAAATAATGGTGCAGGAATGAATTGGTTTAATTTGGGCATTTTGATGCCCTTAGTGCATTTAATTGTGTTTAGTGTCAGTGCTGCAGCAGCAGGTGTGTGCGCAATAGTGGAATTGCGGAAGATGAGAGAGAAAGCTCAATGAGAGTGCGGAAAACACGGAAATTAAGGCAAGGACAGGTGTCAGAGCTGTATGACACAGAAAGATATTTCCTATAATGGAATTCCCATGAATGCCCTTAAACCTAGGACGCATTTCCCTAAAAGGCCCTCATTCTAGGGTTGCGTGCAAGGAGACACTATATAAGGACATTTCCCTTTCTTCATTAGCATGCTCTGCCGTCAAGGGGAAGTTTAGAGATAGCTCCTCATAGCGTGCTTAGCTCACCATTGTTACTTGTTGCGTGAAAACGTAGATAGTGCAAGTATACACTGTCAACAAGTAATATAGAGTAAGTGAGATCGTTCCCACGAGGAATTATGCTAAATAACGAGAGTTTAATTTGATTAACAATTTAGTGAGGAAAGTAAATGACACACAAGTTTTGGGCAACATAAACAGTAGTAAAAAGTAAAGGGTAATGGAAATCAGTGATGAGAACAAGTCAAGATGCATTCACTTCAGTAGCTTCATTAAAATGTGATTAAGGGTACGTTCAATGCTACAACATTAGGTGCTGCAGCAATAAGACGTTATTCTCTCGAATACTTCACACTAGGTATCCTTGCAAGAGTTTATCTCTAAACCCTAAAGAAGTACCTCCTACGCTGCTTGAGCACCGGCAGTATTCACCTTATGGGTTATGCCCTCCTATCTCTAGGGTTAAGCAAGGAACATCAAGATCTCTCGTTAATGTTCACTACCCATATTACCTTGTGAGATAAATTTACAAACCATCTCTGAATTTATAAATGCTATTTAGAATAGGCGGACCATTCCTACTCTAAAATGGAAATATTTTCACACACAAGATAAAATGCATAACATTGAACATACTTCATTAATCACATAGTAATTTAGCTAAATCAGATCCAACATCTCAACTATGAGTATTTAGCTCATATTGAGCTTGCAAAACATGGAAAATAACTTAAACAAAATAGTAGAAGTCATATTACAAATTTCAAGGTAATAAATGATACTACGAAGAGAGAACAGTAGGAGAGCTCCAAGGATGACAATGGAGGACTGATCCAACTCGTCTAAGTAGAATCCACAGAGAAAAATGTAACTCCAGTGATGCTGCAGCAAGAGTCTCAGCAATTGAAGTGTTTGGTAGTGAGGGGTGAGCTTTTGCACGCAAGAGGAGCTATCTCTAACTTCCTCTGACGGCCCAGCATGCTAATGAAGAAAGGGAAACGTCCTTATATAGTGTCTCCTTGCACACAACCCTAATATGATGTCCTTTTTGGGAAAATGCTGCCTAGGTTAAAGGGCAATTATGGGAAACCCACATTAGGTCATATCTTTCCGTGCCATACAGCTCTGACACTTGTCCTTGCCTTGATTTCCGTATTTTCCGCACTCCCTTGCAGCTTTCTCTCCCATCTTCCGCATTTCCACTATTGTGCACGCACCTGTTGCTGCAACACTGACACCAAACATAATTAAATGCATTAAGGGCATCAAAATGCCCAATTAAAACCAAATCATTCCTGCACCAATATTTCTAACCAAAACACTTATTTACACACTAATTAACACAACAAGTTTATTAAATCTCCCAAAATCAAGCTTAGAAAGCAAGTAATAACCATCATAAAGGATGGTTATCACACCCCCAAACTTGAACCGTTGCTTGTCCTCAAGCAATGACACTTGACACAGGCAAGCACAACTGTTAATAAACAATCACAACCAATGAATCAATTCAAATATGAAGCATAAAGAAGAATCAAGCTGAGCATCAACTTTCAGACTATCACTCAATTGCAACCCTTCTGAATAATGAGTTCCCTAGCTTATTCCTGCTCAATAGTGTGTGTGTGACACTTAACTCAGTTCAGACCATAGTAAAGTTTAAAATTTTACTTAGCTAAGGCTTAGAGAGGCTTTCTTTTGGGAATGCTAAAGATTTTTCAAAAAAGAAGGGCAGACTAACAATTCATGCTCAGAAAGGGGGGCTGAGCATGATTAAGGGCTTTGATGTAGCAATTCAGAACTTTTAGGTCAGTGCACTTATTGTAATATGACTTGACATTGCTGCAACAACAGTTGCTGCAGCATTACAGACTCATAATGACTTTTTGACTTGATTTTGTACTGCAATGCCTTTATTTCCATTTCTCTTCTGAATAGCATTTTTACGTTTTTTTTTTGCTCAATAGGCAATTGCAGCACATTACATATTTACAGATTTTGATGCTTTGCATCCTCATTCAGATTCAAATTTACATGTCCTAAAACTATGTGCACATAACCCAGCATTGCTGCAGCAATAGCTGTTGCAGCACTGCATTCCTTCATGCTTTACCTTAATATATCTCAGAGAACCCCCAAACTTAGTTTCTTATGCTGCCCTAAGTTTTTAGTAGAAATTTAGCAGTTTCCTAGGTCTACCAACACTAGCCTAGTTTCAGATCATCTCTAATTCACTAAGTTCCTACCTGAGTTCAAGTTTAAGTGTAGGAGCAGAAACAGAATAGTTCACTCATCAAACAGGGGTGTAATCACTCATTTCTCACCATATCATCACTAAGTTTTTGCTCAACTCTACTTCTATTTTTTTTTTAAATTCACTAATTTGATCGCAAATAACAGAGTACAAGACCTATGTATAGCTCCCCCCACACTTAGAACTGTGCAGTGTCCTCACTGCATAAAGACTAAGGGGCAAGCTACAGAACAGCAAAAGCAGAAGCAACTACTAGCAACCCAACTGTTGAGTGCTAACACAGGCAAGGCACTCAACAGGTTTATTCAAACACTAGACTAGGGTGCAGGGATATCTTCTTGCATAGTAACTCCTTCCACATCGAGCTCAGCTGCTTCAGGCACTTTGACTAGCCTCCTCTTCTTAGGTGCATGCTTTGCCCTTATCTACTTTGAGGGTGAAAACACATCATCAGAACCAGAATCAGCAACAACAGTTGCTGCAGCAGTAGAAGCAGTGCTGCAGCATCACCTGCAGTCACACCCTCAAACTTCCAATTGCCAGAACTATTTTCCTGCAAAACAAACACAAGAACAAACAACAACACTGGTTTATTAGATTAAAAACCCTGGGCTGCCTCCCAGTAGCGCTTGGTTTAAGAGTCCTCATCCAGACTAGCCTCTAATGCTAGAGGTTTTGTAATTCTGTGGTGACTTTGTCCCTCACCACATGTGTTCCACAGTACTGTTTCACCCTCTTACCATCAATTTTGCATGTGGACCCAATCAGCTCTCTTCTTTGAATTTTCTCAGATGCTGCAGCAATAGGTGCTGCAACATTCACTTGCTCAGCAGATGCTGTTGCATTAAATCTCAGAATCTGATTCTCTTCATCTTGTGGTTCTGGCTGAGGTGGTGGTTCTGGCTGAGGTGGGAGCTAGGTGGGTTCTAGTTGCTGGTTCAACATTCCCATGAGTTTCTTTGACAACAACATCATCATGTAACATACTTACTTCCACAAGGTCTTCTTTTTCTGATTCATCAAGAGCTTTAACCAAATGGTCACTTTGCTTATGGAAGTGCTTTTGAACTACAGAGTCAAGAGATACAACAAAGGAACATTCCTCGGTTCCTTTATCAGGAAACTTGAGAGCATTCATCACATTGAACTTGATCTCTTGGTCATTAACTCTCATAGTCAATTCCCCTTTTTGCACATCAATTAGAGTCTTCCCAGTAGCCAAGAAAGGTCTTCCAAGAATTATAGACACCTCCTTATCTGCATCAAAATCTAAAATCACAAAGTCAGCAGGAAATACAAATTTATCAACCTTTATCAGAACATCTTCAATGATTCCCTCAGGATAGGCAATAGATCTATCTGCAAGTTGAAGTGTGACAGTGGTAGGCCTAGCAATTCCAATACCTAGCTGTGTAAATATGGATTTGGGCATCAAATTGATGCTTGCCCCCAAATCACACAGTGCACGACCAGAATAGGATCCACCAATAGAACATGGTATGGTGAAACGGCCAGGGTCCTCCAATTTTCTTGGGAGCTTGCTCTGCATGATCATGCTACACTCTTCTGTCATTGCTACTGTCTCGAACTCTCCCAGTCTCCTCCTCTTGGTGAGCACTTCCTTCATGAACTTTGCATAATTGGGAATTTGTTGAAGTGCTTCCACCAAAGGGACATTGATGTGTAGTTGTTTCAGCACCTCTAAGAATTTACCAAATTGTTTGTTCTCCTGAGCCTTCTTCAACCTTTGAGGAATGGGAGGAGGAGGGTACTCTTGAACAAACTTAGGTGATGGCACAGGTGTTGCACCAGATGCTGCAGCATCAGCTGCTGTCGCATCTGTTTTACTCTTTTTTTCATTTTTTTCAGAATCTTTTTCTTTTCTTTTGTCACCACCACCTGTAGTAAGTGATGGCCCAGTCAAATCCTTCCCACTCCTCAGAGATATAGCCTTGCATGTTTCCTTCCCTTTAGAAGATGAAGCTTCAGTGGTGGATGGCAAAGATCCACTCTGTCTTTGGGTTAGAGCAGTAGCTATCTGACCAATTTGGTTCTCCAAGTTCTTGATTGCAGCCCCTTGAATCTGATATTGAGTCTTTGTTTCATTCATGAAAGCTTTCAACATAGCCTCCATTGAGTTATCAGATGCAGGAGCAGATTGCTTTGCTTGAGCAGGGAATCCTGGTGGCACAGCAGGTGCTGGAGTACTTGCTGCAGCAGGTGTTGCTGTAGCATTGTTGCTCCATCTGAAATTTGGATGATCTCGCCACCCAGGATTGTAGGTATTTGAATATGGATTATTACCCTTGTTGTACCCAACATAGTTGACTGAGATAGGATTCGCAGGACACTCCTCATAAAGATGACCTCCTCCACAATAAACACAACTTGGAGAGGAACCGCATGGAGCTGGTTCAATTGCTGCTACAGTTGCTTCAGTTGCTGCAGCATGAGTTGCTGTAGCACTAGGTGAACTCATGTTTTTTATCATATTAGATAGTGAAGCCACTTGAGCAGACAAGGCAGTGACCTCACTCACTTCATGTACACCAGCCACCTTCTTTTGAGCACTTAACCTAGCAGTAGGCCATTGATAGCTATTTGCAGCAATATCCTCAATAAGATTATATGCATCATTGTAAGACCCTTTGAGTAGAACTCCTCCAGATGAAGCATCAAGCATGAGCCTTGTTTGGGGCTCCAATCCATTGTAGAAGGTCTCCATTTGGCCATTTGGATGATGACAGGAATACCATGGTGTGGGCACTTCCTCAACAGTTCTTTGTATCTTTCCCATGCTTCAAACAAAGTTTCAGATTCAGTTTGCTTAAAAGAGGTAATTTCATTTCTCATCCTGGCATTCTTTATTGGAGGAAAATATTTTGTCATAAATTTTTCTGCCATCTCATTCCATGTAGTGATAGAGTTAGGCTCTAGTGAGTTAAGCCAGGTCTTTGCTCTATCCTTCAAAGAATAAGGAAACAATTTCAGTTTGAAAGCATCATCTGTAACACCAGGGAGAATGAAATTACTGCAAACCTCAACAAATTGTTTCAAATGCAGATGTGGGTCTTCAAGGGGACCACCACCAAACTGCCCAATTGTTTGAAGCATTTGGAACATCATAGGTTTGAACTCAAAATGGGTTGTAGCAATTTCTGGCCTCACTATGCTTGTTTGCATAAGTTGAGGGTCAAAAACTGCATAATCCCTCATGGGTCTGTCCCTGTCATTTGCAATTCCTATGACATTCATATCAATAACCTGTCTTCTGTACCCTCCATCACCATAACCTTGAATTGTGGGAGGTGGTGAAGGTGGTGGAGTATGATCACCATCAACAGTAGGTGGAGGACTAGCCATAGCAGCAGCTCGTCCTAATTCAATGAGTCCTGGAGTACTGTGAACTCTTCTCAATCTTCTAAAATGTCTTTCTATCTCTGGGTGCAACTGGAATTCTGGAGTATTGCGTCTAAGCCTGTGCATATGCTGCAGCAACAGATGTTGCAGCAACTAATGCTGTAGCAACAGAAACAACACAAACAGAATTAGTAACAAAAGGCACTAAGCTGCTAACTAATTAAACAGTCAATTTAACTATAATTTCCCGGCAACAGCGCCAAAAACTTGTTGCGTGAAAACGTAGATAGTGCAAGTATACACTGTCAACAAGTAATATAGAGTAAGTGAGATCGTTCCCACGAGGAATTATGCTAAATAACGAGAGTTTAATTTGATTAACAATTAGTGAGGAAAGTAAATGACACACAAGTTTTGGGCAACATAAACAGTAGTAAAAAGTAAAGGGTAATGGAAATCAGTGATGAGAACAAGTCAAGATGCATTCACTTCAGTAGCTTCATTAAAATGTGATTAAGGGTACGTTCAATGCTACAGCATTAGGTGCTGCAGCAATAAGACGTTATTCTCTCGAATACTTCACACTAGGTTTCCTTGCAAGAGTTTATCTCTAAACCCTAAAGAAGTACCTCCTAGGATGCTTGAGCACCGGCAGTATTCACCTTATGGGTTATGCCCTCCTATCTCTAGGGTTAAGCAAGGAACATCAAGATCTCTCGTTAATGTTCACTACCCATATTACCTTGTGAGATAAATTTACAAACCATCTCTGAATTTATAAATGCTATTTAGAATAGGCGGACCATTCCTACTCTAAAATGGAAATATTTTCACACACAAGATAAAATGCATAACATTGAACATACTTCATTAATCACATAGTAATTTAGCTACATCAGATCCAACATCTCAACTATGAGTATTTAGCTCATATTGAGCTTGCAAAACATGGAAAATAACTTAAACAAAATAGTAGAAGTCATATTACAAATTTCAAGGTAAGAAATGATACTACGAAGAGAGAACAGTAGGAGAGCTCCAAGGATGACAATGGAGGACTGATCCAGCTCGTCTAAGTAGAATCCACCGAGAAAAATGTAACTCCAGTGATGCTGCAACAAGAGTCTCAGCAATGGAAGTGTTTGGTAGTGAGGGGTGAGCTTTTGCACGCAAGAGGAGCTATCTCTAACTTCCTCTGACGGCCCAGCATGCTAATGAAGAAAGGGAAACGTCCTTATATAGTGTCTCCTTGCACACAACCCTAAAATGATGTCCTTTTTGGGAAAATGCTGCCTAGGTTAAAGGGAAATTGTGGGAAACCCACATTAGGTCATATCTTTCCGTGCCATACAGCTCCGACACCTGTCCTTGCCTTGATTTCTGTGTTTTCCGCACTCCCTTGCAGCTTTCTCTCTCATCTTCCGCATTTCCACTATTGTGCACGCACCTGTTGCTGCAGAACTGACACTAAACATAATTAAATGCATTAAGGGCATCAAAATGCCCAATTAAAACCAAATCATTCCTGCACCAATATTTCTAACCAAAACGCTTATTTACACACTAATTAACACAATAAATTTATTAAATCTCCCAAAATCAAGCTTAGAAAGCAAGTAATAACCATCATAAAGGATGGTTATCATTACCCACAAGCGTCATTGCTGAGACCATTGCGACAGCACTACTTGGAATTACATTTCTCTTGGAGGATTTTTACTAGAAGAGCTGGAGCAGATCTCCATCACTACGACTGGAGTTCCTTCACTGTTTCATCTTGATAGTATCATTTCTTCCCTCGAAATTTGTAATATGAGTTCTACTCTTTTGTTTAAGTTGTTTTCCATGTTTTGTACGCTCAATATGAGCTAATTTCTCATAGTTGAGATGCTGGATCTGATGTAACTAGATTTTCTATGTTATTTATGAAGTATGTTTAATGTTGTGCATTTTACCTTGTGTGTGACAATGTTTCCATTTTAGAGTAGGATTGGCCGTCTATTCTAAATAGCATTTATAAATTCAGAGATGGTTTGTAAATTAATCTCACAAGGTAATATGGGTAGTGGACATTAATGAGAGATCTTGATGTTCCTTGCTTAACCCTAGAGATAGGAAGGTATAGCCCATAAGGTGATTACTGCCGGTGCTTAAGCAGCCTAGGAGGTACTTCTTTAGGGTTTAAAGATAAACTCTTGCAAGGAAAACCTAGTGTGAAGTATTCGAGAGAATAACGCCTTATTGCTGCAGCACCTAATGCTGCAGCATTGAACATACCCTTAATAGCATATTAATGAAGTTACTGAAGTGAATGCATCTCAGCTTGTTCTCGTCACTGATTCTTAAATACCATTTCCATTATTCCTTATTGTTTATGTTACCCAAAATTTGTGTGTCATTTACTTTCTTCACTAATTTGTTAGCAAAGTTAAACTCTTGTATTTAACTAAATTCCTCGTGGGAACGATCTCATTTACCCTTTATTACTTGTTAAGACAGTGTATACTTGCACTAAGTTTTCACACAACAAGTTTTTGGCGCCGTTGCGGGGGAACTTTAGTTAAATTGATTGTTTAATTAGTTAACAACTTAGTGCCTTTTGTTACTAATTCTGTTTGTGTTGTTTCTGTTGCTACAGCATTAGTTGCTGCAACATCTGTTGCTACAGCATATGCACAGGCCTAGACGCAATACTCCAGAATTCCAGTTGCACCCAGAGATAGAAATATATTTTAGAAGGCTGAGAAGAGTTCACAGCACTCCAGGACTGATTGAATTAGGGCGAGCTGCTGCTATGGCTAGTCCTACACCTACTGTTGATGGTGATCTTAGTCCACCACCTTCACCACCTCACACAATTCAAGGTGATGGTGATGGAGGGTACAGAAGACATATTATTGATATGAATGTCATAGGAATGGCAAATGACAGGGACAGGCCCATGAGGGATTATGCAGTTTTTGGCCCTCAAACTATGCAAACAGGCATAGTGAGGCCAGAAATTGCTACAACCCATTTTGAGTTCAAACCTATGATGTTCCAAATGCTTCAAACAATTGGGCAGTTTGGTGGTGGTCCCCTTGAAGACCCACATCTGCATTTGAAACAATTTGTTGAGGTTTGCAGTAATTTCATTCTCCCTGGTGTTACAGATGATGCTTTCAAACTGAAATTGTTTCCTTATTCCTTGAAGGATAGAGCAAAGGCCTGGCTTAACTCACTAGAGCCTAACTCTATCACTACTTGGAATGAGATGGCAGAAAAATTTATGACAAAATATTTTCCTCCAATAAAGAATGCCAGGATGAGAAATGAAATTACCTCTTTCAAGCAGACTGAATTTGAAACTTTGTTTGAAGCATGGGAAAGATACAATGAACTGTTGAGAAAGTGCCCACACCATGGTATCCCTGTCATCATTCAAATGGAGACCTTCTACAATGGATTGGAGCCCCAAACAAGGCTCATGCTTGATGCTTCATGTAACACCCAAAATAATTTAATTAAATTATTTAAGTGTTGCATTATTATTATTATGTTAAATTATTAATATAGTGTTTTATTTTAATAAAGGAAGTAGTAACCGGTAATTACGGCGTGGTAGGGTCGGCCCAAGCGCCCAAGGCCCATTGAATTAGGCTCCTAGGCGCAAGGGTTTGAGACAAGCGTCTCATTTGTGCAAAAGAAAGAAAGAAATCGCAAAAGAGAGAAGAGAGAGAGAAGGAGAAACTTGCGAAAGAGGACCGGCGAAGAGAGAAGAGGTGCGATCGGCCAAGAGAGAAAGGAAGAGGAGAGCTTTTGTTGCTGTGGTTACTTCGGTGTCTTCGTAGAGGAATCTTCATCTTCGGAAATCTAAGGTAAGGGTGGGTATTACCTTATAATAGGGTTTATAATGGGATGTATGTGGGGTTTAGGACCTATGTCGCTATTCTTACGATTTTTTGATGATGTTTGCAATGTATGATTGTATGGATGAATATTTGATGCTCAATAGGTGTTGTTGAAAAGTATATAATTTGTTTGATGTGTGTGAAGATTGAAATGCACGCTAAATGTTCGATAAAACTTGTGTTTGACGATGTTAGAACGTATATGTGATAATTGCAGTTGTTGTTGATAATTGAACTCATTGGAGTCTAGAAAAATTTGGATTGGAAGGACACTAGGCGCCAAGGGCGCTATTTTGTGTTGCTGTTGTGCGCCTGTGCCTAGGCGTGTCTAGGTGCTGGGCGTTGGGATCCCCTACGTGTTGCGCAATTCTGGCGTTGGGTGCCACCTGCTGGGCGCCGGGATCCCTGTTATGTTGCTTGCTGTGTCTAGGCGTGTCTTAGTTTGTGTTGCTGTTTGTGTCTGTGCTGGGCGCCTGGGCGCCAGTGTTGCTGCCCAGCGCCAGTTTTTGTGTTGCGCCAGGATGTTGGCGCAGGGGGGCGCCTGGGCGCCAGTGTTGCTGCCCAGCGCCAGTTTTTGTGTTGTGCCAGGATGTTGGCGCAGGGGGGCGCCTGGGCGCCAGTGTTGCTGCCAGCTCCAGCTTTTGTGTTGCGCCAGGATGTTGGCGCAGGGGGGCGCCTGGGCGCCAGTGTTGCTGCCCAGCGCCAGTTTTTGTGTTGCGCCAGGATGTTGGCGCAGGGGGGCGCCTGGGCGCCAGTGTTGCTGCCCAGCGCCAGTTTTGTGTGCTGCTGTCAGTGGCGGATCTTGACTAAAATATTAGGGTGGGCCGCTAATGGAAAAGATATGGAAGATCAGAAATGCATGACCAGAGGCGCTGAAACATAAATACAATTAAAATAGATAAATATAAATTAAAATTATTTATAACAAAAATTAAATGACTGACTGCCGAGTATATGTGACCAGCCAGATTCGCCAATATATATTAGTTATCGGCAAAGCTGGTGAATACTACACCAATAACACGGTAACCAAAGAAACTAAGAGACTAAAAATGTAGTTTTTATTTCACATAGAGACTCAATTGAAGTTGTTTGTAAAAAGATAATTTTAAATTTATTTGATTCTAATATTAAAATTCTAATTTTTTTTTTTTTGAAAACTATCAATCATCTATTTATAACATTTAATTCTAATATAAGAGGTGCTATATTATTAAAAATATGAATAAAATTTATACTCTAAAAAATATTGATATATATTGTTTTTTTTTTGAGGAAGTTGATATATATTGTTACATATATATACATTGAGTAAAAATCAACATATTTTTATATTTTCAAACTTAATATGGTTCGAACCCCACTATCTTAATTTTTGCAAACTTAAAATCAACAATTAGTGGCTAAATGGTAAATTGCTCTTTGTGTGAATCCCTTCTATATGGTTCGAACCCCACTATCTTAATTTTTGCAAACTTAAAAAGTTAGTGCAGGATATTATTAATAATGTTATAGAACAAAATAGGAACAGAAGAAATGGCTGTAGTGGGGATTGAACACGGGATCCTTCCGTGAAAGAACAAAGATTTAACCACTAAGCCGCACTCTTGATTTGTTAGTGTCCCGCAAAATATCTATTTATTTAGTACTTGCTATATAGTAGGGGTATTGTAGTAATTTCACATGGGATTTTGGGGGCGGGCCGTGGCCCTCCCCAGTCCTAAGGAAGATCCGCCAGTGGCTGCTGTTCCCTGCTAGGCGCCAGTGCCTGGGCGCCATTTTCAGCATGCGTCTCAGTTTTGTTCCTATTTTGCTTTTGACATATCTTTTCACTCGGGTGTCCGTTTTAAGTGCTTCAAAATGCGTTGCGAAGCTTATTCAGTCCTCTATCTGTATATGCTACTTTAAGGTGAAAAATGATTATTTTTCTGATAGTTTCTGGACGCCAATCTTGTGTTGCCATGTTGATATTATTGATGATGGGTCTATTGACCAAATATTATTGATGTTGTTAAATGACGATGGGTCTATTGACCAAATTATACTGATGATGTTATTGACGATGGGTCTAATGACCAAAATGATGATGATGATATGGATGACGTTGTTGTTGTGATGATTATGTTTTGTTGGTTGTTCATGAAGTCACCTGCATACACGTGCATATATTGACGATGTAAGGCTGCGGTCTCGAGCTAGTGACGATGAATAAGGCTCAAAAAGTGACGATGTGCCCAATTGGCAAAATTAGTGACGATGATGGTACCACATGCATACTTGCACTTCATACATTCATTCTCATCATTGACAATTATTATTTTGGTCGGTGTGCAATATATTTGTGTTGCAAATATAAATGTTGACGTGGTTGTGTAGTGAGCGTTGTATATATATATATATATATATATATATATATATATATATGTATATGTATATATGTTATTATAGTTGTTATATATATTAAAAAGTTGTTATATATATATATATTGGGGTGACTGCTGTTTATAAATGTATTACTATAGTTGTTACATATATATATAAATTGTAAAAAAAATTGTTATATATATGTATATATATGTATTACTGTGATTGGTATAGTTCTGTACTCTGGCATACTGCTTATTATAAGCTTTATTATACGGTTTAGACTCACCCCTTATGTTGATTATTACTACAGGTAACCGTGAGTGAAGGCTTTTAACCCTTCATCCCTCGAGTCGGTCATGCTCTGATACGTAGCACTTGGGGGGCGAATAAATGTTATTTTTGTTTTATTTTATGTGACACTGATGGATTTGTATTGATGTTATTACAACTATGTTTGGAAACTATTTTTTTTAACCCGCTGCGTGTTGATGAACTATTTGTTGTAGACTTTTGAGTACTTGAGGGTTCACCCAATTTATTGAGGAGCTACGTATTATGTTTTTCTTTGAAATGATGAATTTTATTATCAATTGTGTATGCTGGAATTGAAGTAAATGTAGCATCCCGTTTGGATGAATTGAAAAATAATTTTTAAACTCTGATATTTTTAATTTTAAACTGTCAGGTAGAAATGGGGTGTTACACTTCATCTGGAGGAGTTCTACTCAAAGGATCTTACAATGATGCTTATAATCTTATTGAGGATATTGCTGCAAATAGCTATCAATGGCCTACTGCTAGGTTAAGTGCTCAAAAGAAGGTGGCTGGTGTACATGAAGTAAGTGAGATCACTGCCCTGTCTGCTCAAGTGGCTTCACTATCTAATATGATCACAAACATGGGTTCACCTAGTGCTGCAGCAACACCTGCTGCAGCAACTGAAGCAACTGTAGCGGCAATTGAACCAGCTCCATGCGGTTCCTCTCCAAGTTGTGTTTATTGTGGAGGAGGTCATCTTTATGAGGAGTGTCCTGCGAATCCTATCTCAGTCAACTATGTTGGGTACAACAAGGGTAATAATCCATATTCAAATACCTACAATCTTGGGTGGAGAGACCATCCGAATTTCAGGTGGAGCAACAATGCTGCAGCAACACCTGCTGCAATAGCTACTCCAGCACCTGCTGTGCCACCCGGATTCCCTGCTCAATCAAGACAAGCTGCTCCTGCAACTGATAACTCTATGGAGGCCATGCTTAAGGCTTTCATGAATGAAACAAAGACTCAATATCAGACACAAGGATCTGCAATCAAAAATCTTGAGAACCAAATAGGCCAAATTGCTTCTGCTCTAACCCAAAGACCTTGTGGAGCATTGCCTTCTACTACTGAAGCTACATCGTCCAAGGGTAAGGAGTCATGCAAGGCTATATCTCTAAGGAGTGGGAAGGATTTGAATGGGCCATCACTTGATACAGGTGGTGGTGACAAAAGAAAAGAAAAAGATGTTGAAAAAAAAGAAAAAGTAGAAAAAAATGAAAAAAAGAGTAAGCCAGATGCGACAGCAACAGATGCTGCGGCATCTGCAACACCAGTGCCACCACATGTGCTTGTTCAAGATGTGCCACCTCCACCATTTCCTCAGAGATTGAAGAAGGCACAGCAAGACAAGCAATTTGGCAAGTTTCTAGAGGTGTTGAAACAACTGCACATTAATGTCCCTCTGGTTGAGGCTCTTCAACAAATGCCCAACTATGCAAAGTTCATGAATGATGTCTTAACCAAAAGGAGGAGGCTAGGTGAATTTGAAATAGTGGCCATGACAGAAGAATGTAGTATGATTATGCAAAGCAAGCTTCCAAGCAAGCTGAAGGATCCAGGCAGCTTCACTATCCCGTGTTCTATTGGTGAAACCTATACTGGTAGAGCTCTATGTGACTTAGGTGCAAGCATCAACTTAATGCCTAAGTCTGTCTTTACTCAGTTGGGTATTGGAGTTGCCAGGCCTACAACTGTCACACTCCAACTAGCAGATAGATCTATTGTCTATCCTGAAGGAATCATTGAGGATGTGCTGATAAAGGTAGATAAATTTGTTTTTCCAGCTGACTTTGTGATTTTAGATTTTGATGCAGATAAGGAAGTGCCTATCATACTTGGAAGACCCTTCTTGGCTACTGGCAAGACTCTAATTGATGTGCAGAAGGGGGAGTTAACTATGAGGGTCAATGATCAAGAGATCAAGTTTAATGTCATGAATGCCCTGAAGTTACCTGAAAAGGGGACTGAGGAGTGTTCCTTTGTGGTATCTTTAGACTCTGTAGTCCAGAAGCAGTTCAACAAGCAAAGTGACCATCTGGTGCAAGCCTTTGCAAGTGTGGATAAGAGTGAATTACTAGAAGAAGGGCTACTAAATGAAGAGGTTACTGTCAAGGAGATTTGGACTAAGCAATATGAGTCTCTTGAACTTGGAGATTCTAATCTCAAGAAGAATGTGCCTTCTATAGAAAAACCCCCTACTCTTGAACTGAAAGAATTGCCACAGCATCTCAAATATGCTTATTTAGGGGAAAATGATACATTGCCTGTGATCATTGCTTCTGATCTCTCTAAGAGTCAAGAGCATGATCTCATTACTACCCTAAAGAAGCATAAGAAAGCAATAGGGTGGCAAATGTCTGATATAAAGGGAATTAGTCTACCATCTGCATGCACAGAATCATTCTTGAAGAAGGTGCCAAAAATAGCATTGAAGGACAGAGGAGGCTAAACCCCATTATGAAAGAAGTTGTGAAGAAAGAAATTATCAAGTGGCTGGATGCTGACATTGTGTATCCCATCTCTGACAGTGCATGGGTGAGTCATGTGCAGTGTGTTCCTAAGAAAGGAGGGGTCACAGTGATAGCCAATGAGAAGAATGACCTTATTCCTACAAGAACTGTAACTGGTTGGAGGATTTGTATGGATTATAGGAAGCTCAACAAAGCCACAAGGAAGGATCATTTTCCCTTGCCCTTCATTGATCAAATGTTGGATAGACTTGCTGGGAAGGAGTTTTATTGCTTTTTGGATGGCTACTCTGGTTAGAATCAAATAGCCATAGTGTAACGCCCAAATATTTAATTAAATTATTTAATTAAATATTTAGGTATTCAATTATTTATTTATTTATTTCAGTTGGTGTAATTATATTAACGTTGGACTAAGAGGTGTATAATTGGATATTAGGGGATGGTGTTAGTGATCGGGCTTAAGCTGGAGGAAAAGCCCGTGATCCATGAGCCCACTAGTTAGGCGCATAGTGAAGCACCTAGGCTAGGGTTTGGCTCATTTGCGAATTTCCTTGAGAAAAAGAATAGAGAGCTTGCGAAATAGAGAGAGGAAGAGAGAAAGGGTACGGCGCGCATATCCAAAGGAGATGGAGAAGAAGAATTCGCGAATCCAACGGAGCAGAGAGGAGCTGTGTTGCTGAGGTTCTGTTGGTGACTCGATCAAGAGAATTGGTGCTCTCCTACTATAAGGTAAGGGTGGGGTTCTTCCTTATAATGGGGTTTTATGATGGGGTTATGTGGGAATAGATCCTATGATGCCTAGGGTTTGATTTTGATGTGTAGTTTGGTGTTAGTTGAATTGTATATAGGTTGAATTGAAATTTGACATCGTTGGTGATTGATGTGACTCTAGAAATTGGTGATTCATTGTTGTTATAGCTAATTGCATGCTAGGTGTTCGATTAAATTATTGTTTGGTGTGATGTTTGGCAATTCATGGTGATTGGTGTTGGTGATTAAGAATTGGTGATGTAAATTGGAGAAATAACGAAAATATAGACCCTAGGGCGCCATGGGCGCCATTGACCTAGAAACTGTTTTTGGTGCCCTGTGCCTGGGCGCCATCATTGGTCTTGTTGCTTTGATATCTGTTGCTGTTTTTGGCGCCCTGTGCATGGGCGCCGTGTCTGGTGGGTGTCTCGTGTGTCAGGATGGTTGTTGCTGTTGTGTTCTGAGTCATGGGCGCCATGGGCGCCAGAGTTGCTGTTGTTGTGTTCCCTGGGCGTGTTGCTATTTTAGGCGCCCAGTGCCTGGGCGTCGTGCCTAGTGCGTGTTCCCTGTGCCATGTTGCGTTCCTGTTGTGCTGTAGGCTGTCTGGGCGCCAATGGCGCCAATTCCTATGCCATGTTGCGTTTTTGCTGTGTTTCAGGTGGCCTGGGTGCCAAGGGCGCCATCTCCTGTAGTGTTGCTAGGTGCCCTGCTCCTGGGCGCCAGTTTCAGTGTGTTGCCTTGTTGCTGGGCGCCCTGCTCCTGGGCGCCCTGCTCCTGGGCGCCCTGCTTTTGGGCGCCAGTTTTCTGTGTGGCTGTTCCCTGCTAGGCGCCCTGTGCATGGGCGTCGTGTCTGGAGTGTGTTCCACGTTGTGTTGCGTTGCTGTTCTGTGTTCCTGAGTTGCCTGGGCGCCGAGGGCGCCAGTTTTCTGTGTGTTGGCCAGATTTTGCGTGTTGCTCCTAGGCGCCCAGTGCCTGGGCGCCATTTTCAGGATATTCCTCAACTTTTTCCCGGTTTTGTTTTTGATATATCTTTTGACTCGGGAGTCCGATTTAGACGTTTCAAAATGTTTTGGAAAGCTTATTCAGAGGCCTAACTGAATATTCTAATTGAGGCAAAGTAGTCCATTTTTCTGGAAAAATTGTTAACCGTTGGTGTAGTCGTTAAATGGTGAGGTTTTAAAAAGAAAGTTGTCATGTCTCAAATACTTTAGAAAAATTGTCGTTCGTCTCCGGTGTTGTGAAAAATCCTCGTGTCTCAAATGTTTTGGAAAACTGTTGTCATCTTGGTGTATTGGTGCTGTTTTGGAAAATTGTTGTCATCTTGGTGTCTTGGTGCGGTTTGAGCTAGGTGTGAAGGCTCAAACCTTGGTGTTGTTGGAACTAGGTGTGAAGGTTCCAAGTCTTGGTGTTCCGTTGTGTCGGGTGGTGTGGTGTTTTCGGTGTCGTTGTGGCTAGGTGTGAAGGCCCAACTTTGGTGATATTGGTGAATAATTTTGGTGTGTCCCATTGTGACTATTTTGGATGATTGTCTGTGTGCATTCATGGTGTCGCATACAGCATGTGCATTTATTTTGGTGAAGGCCTTTGGTCTTGGAGCTAGGTGTGAAAGCTCAAATTTTCTAAAACTGGTGAGCCTGGTGTAAAAGCTCGATTTTTTGGTGAATTGGTGAGCCTGGTGTGAAAGCTCTCAATTTTGGTGACGCCTCTATTTACAGGCAAAATTTTGGTGATTTGGTACCACATGCATATGCCCGTTGGTGTGGGTTGCATTCATGCATTGTCATGACATTTGGTGACTGGTTGTAATGTTTATAATTTGACGTGTGTTGATGATTTGATGTGTGTAGTGAGGTGGTAGATATAGTGTCATATTCTAGCATATTTCTTATCATTTTGTGCTATTATATTGAAGATATCTCACCCCTTCTGTTTGAATGTTACCCCTATGTGGTAACGTGCAAGTGATTGCGAGTGAAGGCTTAGGTACCTTCGCTATTCTGAGTCGGTGTCGTCGGTGTCCTTGCTTTGATGTGTAACACTCAAGGGGGGGATAAACGTTAAACTTTGGTTGTTATATTTTATTGTTTGGAGTCCATTCAGGACGTTATGATTTTATTGTTTTGAAACTTATTTGTATTTCCACTGCGTGGTGATGTGTTTAACTAAACCGGTGTTATGGGCTTAGTCCCTCTTTGATAAAGTATTATATACCGTATGTGACATTTTTGGTTTTGATGAATGTGTGACATCTCTTTTCGAAGTATGAAATAAATTTTCGTAACTCTGATTTATTGAATAATTATCGGGTAGAAAAGGGGTGTTACACATAGTACCTGAAGATCAGCAAAAGACTACTTTCACCTGCCCCTATGGTACTTTTCCTTTCAGGAGAATGCCATTTGGGCTGTGCAATGCACCAGCAACCTTTCAAAGGTGTATGATGTCAATTTTCTCTGAGTTTATTGAGAAATCAATGGAAGTGTTTATGGATGACTTCTCTGTTTTGGGGGAAACATTCCAGTTATGCCTTGATAACTTAGAGAAAATTCTGGGCAGATGTGCGGAGACCAATTTGGTGCTTAATTGGGAGAAATGCCACTTCATGGTCCAAGAGGGTATTGTGTTGGGTCACAAGATTTCTAAAAAGGTATTGAGGTTGATAAAGCTAAGGTGGAAGTGATTGAGAAGATGCATCCTCCAACCAATGTGAAAGGTGTCAGAAGTTTCCTTGGGCATGCTGGGTTTTATAGAAGATTCATCAAGGACTTCTCCAAAATTTCTAAGCCTCTGTGTCAATTGCTGCAGCATGACACTCTATTTGTCTTTGATGAGGCCTGTGCTGCAGCATTCCAGAAATTGCAGAGTGCCTTGGTGACTGCACCTGATATTGTTACTCCAGACTGGAGCAAGCCGTTTGAGCTCATGTGCGATGCTAGTGATTATGCCATAGGTGCTGTCTTTGGCCAAAGGTATGGAAAAGTCTTTCATTCAGTTTACTATGCTAGCAAAACACTTGTAGATGCTCAATTAAATTACACTACTACTGAAAAAGAACTGTTAGCTGTGGTTTTCGCATTTGATAAATGTAGATCATACTTAGTTGGCACAAAAGTGATTGTTTACACTGATCACTCGGCCATTAAGTATTTGATTACTAAGAAAGATGCAAAACCTAGGCTAATAAGATGAGTTCTCCTCCTTCAAGAATTTGATCTTGAAATTAAAGATAAAAAGGGGGTGGAGAACCAGGTTGCTGATCATTTGTCTAGATTAGAAAATGAAAGTGCAGGTACATTTGGTGAAATCAAAGAGCACTTCCCTGATGAGCACTTATTGGCTATAAGTGCTGCAGCACCATGGTATGCTGACATCGTCAATTTCTTGGTTAGCAAGGTGGTACCATGTGACATGAATTATCAACAAAGGAAGAGGTTCTTTCATATTGTCAAGCAATATTTCTGGGATGAACCCTTCCTCTACAAGAGATGCTCTGATCAGTTGTTTAGAAGATGTGTGGCTGATGAAGAACAGCAGCAAGTGCTGCAGCAATGCCATGCTGCAGCATATGGAGGACACTTTGGAGGTATGAGAACAGCAGCAAAGGTGCTGCAATCTGGGTACTATATTGGCCTACCATTTTCAAGGATGCCCATGAGTTAGTAAAAAAATGTGATAATTGCCAAAGGAGTGGGAACATCTCCAATAAGCAATAAATGCCTCTAACCAACATCTTAGAGATTGAACTCTTTGATGTGTGGGGCATGGATTTTATGGGACTTTTTCCCCCTTCATTTGGTAATGTTTACATCCTTGTGGCTGTGGACTATGTATCAAAGTGGGTTGAAGCAGTGGCTTTGCCTAACAATGATGCTAATTCTGTTAGCAAGTTCTTGCAAAAGAATATTTTCACAAGGTTTGGAACTCCAAGGGCCATAATTAGTGATGAAGGAACTCACTTTTGCAACAAATTGATTGAAACTCTACTAGCCAAATATGGGGTCAAGCACAGAATTGCTACAGCATATCATCCCCAGACAAGTGGCCAAGCTGAGTTATCCAATAGAGAAATCAAGAGAATACTTGAAAAGATGGTAGGACCTACAAGAAAGGAGTGGTCTAATCATTTAGATGATGCTCTGTGGGCATACAGAACTGCTTTCAAGACTCCTTTGGGAATGTCTCCATACAGATTGGTTTATGGCAAAGCTTGCCACCTGCCTTTAGAGCTCCAATACAAGTCTCACTGGGCCATAAAAAATCTCAATTTTGATCATGCTAAGGCAGGGGAAGCTAGGCTATTGCAATTGAAAGAATTAGAAGAAATGAGGCATTTTGCCTATGAGAGCTCTGAATTATACAAGACTAAGACCAAGGCTTGGCATGACAAGAGAATTCAGAAAAGGGAGCTCAAGGAGGGTGACCAAGTATTACTATTCAACTCAAGACTAAAGTTGTTCCCTGGAAAACTCAAGTCAAGATGGTCTAGACCTTTCAAAATTGAGAAGGTGTATCCCCATGGTGCTGTAAATTTGTATTGCGAAGAGAGGAAGCAACACTTCAAAGTAGATGGTCAGAGGGTAAAGAAATATTATGGTGAACCAGTGGTGAGAAGCAAAATCACCACTGAATTGCAAAACCTTTAATCTTGAAGGGAAGTCAGGCTGAGGACTCTTAAACCAAGCGCTACTGGGAGGCAGCCCAGGGTTTTAATCTAATAAACCAGTGTGTTGTTGTCTTGTGTTTGTTTTGCAGGTTAATGGTCTGGCAAATTGAAGTTTGAGGGTGTGACAGCAATCAGTACTGCAGCAATGCTTCGAGCATTCTTGCTGCAGCATTGAGTAGCTGTTATTAAATAAATGGAGTTATTGAACAAAGATCTGATGAGTCATCAGTGAGTGGTCGCATCATGTCATAAACTGTCCCATCCCTAAATCCTAGCCGTCCACATACCCCCCTGACCCAACGGCTCTTTTTGAAAGTAAAAACGCCCATTTCCCTTTCCCAATAAACCATCCCATCGCATTACTTATAACCACCCACTCCCATTCACTTCCCTCACCGTAACCACCTCTTTTCTCTCAAAACCCCCATTGAAACCGTCCCCAACCTCTTCTCAAATTCTTCCCTACTCCCGAACGAAACCACCATGACTAGAAGCAAGGTTAGTGCTCTCAAATCCTCTGGTAAACACCAATCAAACCCTGGCCGTGGTGAATCGAGCCAAATGCGAAGAAGAAGCCTCAAGAATCAAGAAGTGAGTGAATCTGAGAAGTTCCAGAACATGAATTTTTGGGCGGAACGAGGGCTTGAAATGAAAGGAGCTTCCGATGCGTTCACATCCATTGTGAACGCATTAGGCTGGGGAAAGTTGGTGCAACATCCTAAATTCTTCTACGCCTCAGTGGTTCGCGATTTCTATGAAGGAATTCCGCCTCCTAAGGACGGAAAGCAAAGGTTTGTGTCTAAGGTGCGCGGAATATCTGTGGAGTTTGATTCCCTCACAATCAATGCGATAGCCCTGCCTTCGGGAATAATGTTGCTAAGTGGGGGAAGAAAGAAATGGAAGGAGTGAAGAAAGCCATTTCCGTACCTGAAACACCATGGGAGCCATGCAGCGCTAATGAATTCAAGATCAAGAGAAACTACTTGAGTCACGACGCAAAGGTCTGGTTCAACTTCATCAAGCAGTCCCTATTGCCTACCTCTCATGTTACTAACGTGGAGAAAGAAAGAATGATGCTGTTGGATGCCATTCTGGGCAAAAAGAATGTTGATGTTGGGCGGTTGATTTGTAGGGAAATCATGTTTTGCAAAGGTAAAACTGCGGGTTATTTGTTTTTCCCTTGCCTGATAACTTCTTTGTGCATAAATGCTGGTGTTGAAGTCCTGGTAGAACAGAAAAGTTTCCCTATGGCTGCATTCCCTACAATTTTGAGAGAGAAGAGCATTGCTGCAGCATCTGGTGATCCCACCATGCTGCCGCAATTCATGCTGCAACAGCGGACTGTTTGGGAATTTGTGAAGAAACAGCACAACTGGATAGGTGCTGTATTGGCTGCAAACTTGAAGGATCCCTCTGGTGTGGAAGCACCAACATTCCCAGAATGGGTGCTTGAGGAAGATATTATGGAACCAGAAGCTGTGGAAAAAGAAACAAATGTGGAAGCTGAAGCAGAAGTGGTAGTTGAAAAGAAGAGAAAGAGGCAGGAAATAAAGAAAGGAAAGAAGAAACAGAATGAGCCGGTGGAAGAAGAGGAGATGCTAGAATCGGATGATGAATCACTGAGTGAAGAGGAAAAAGACCAGTACAAGGAGATCTTGGCAGAGCTAAATAAGGAGAGTGATGAGGAGGACCCTGATACCTCTGACGAAGAAGAGGAGCATGGTGAAGAGGAAGGTGAAGACAGTGAGGAAGTTGACGGATCTGATGCTTCTTCCAAGTTTGAGGGAGATCCCAATGCTGATAACTCTCAAGATGCTGTCTCACGTGGTGACCCCCTAACTCCACCCAACACCACACAAAACCAACCACCAACAACTCCACAATCTGACCCAGTGCCCTCACCAACCAAATCACCCATCCCTGAACCTCAACCTCAACCCAAAATACCTACCCCTCCACCACAAACACCTGTAGCACAGACCACTTCTGATGTGACATCTGTCACTGCTACTCCTGATGCTGCAGCAACTTCTAATGCTGCAGCAAGTTTTGAATTGCTGGTGTCACCTAAGCATAAAAGGTCAAAGCGAACTGCCAAGAAAAGAAAGACTGAGAGGGTACCCGAGGAAGCAAAGAGCACTGAGGAAGCAAGACCTGCTATGAAGGAGAAGGAAGATAACTCTGTGATTGCTGCAATTATGCAAGGAATAGCAACTGCTGCAGCAAATGAGGCCATCGCAAAGGAATCTGCTGAAAGGATGAAGGCTGAAGCTGATAAGAGAGCCAAAGAGGCTAGGGAATTCGTGCTTGCCCACAAGAAGGCAAGTGTTTCTGATGGTGGTCTTGTTGTTGCAGATACAGGATCAGTGCGGCAGCATTCCATTGCTGCAGCAACAGAAACCACGACTGTCCCGAAGCTCTCTGGGGCTAAATCTTCCAAGTCTGCATCCAAGAAGCAAGGAAAGAGTACTGCAGTGCGTGCCAGCCCCAGAACTAAACCAGGAACTCCTGCACCCTAATCTCCTATGTTTTAGTTTTAGTATTGTTTTAATATTCTGTTAAGTTCTGTTTCTGTTTTAGTATGTTTCTGTTTAAATAATCCTGTTTCTGTTTTAGTTGTGGTTCGTCTGGTGTTTAGTTTGTGCCTGTTTTGGTTGTTGTCATTTAGCTCTCTCCCTTTAGTTTAATTGTAGTGAGGACACTGCACAGTTCTAAGTGGGGGGGGGGAGCTATGCACTTGGCTTGTACTCTGTTAGTGCAAATAAAAGTTAATGAATCTTAAAATTTTAGAAGTAGAGTTGAGCAAAAACTTAGTGATGAAATGGCGAGAAATGAGTGAATAAATACCCCTGTTTAGTGAGTGAACTAGTTTACTTCTGCTCCTACACTTAAACTTGAACTTAGGTAGGAACTTAGTGAATTAAAGATGATCTGAAACTAGGCTAGTGTTGGTAGACCTAGGGAATTGCTAAATTTCTACTAAAAACTTAGGGCAGCATAAGAAACTAAGTTTGGGGGTTCTCTGAGATATATTAAGGCAAAGCATGAAGGAATGTAGTGCTGCGGCAACCCCTGCTGCAGCAATGCTGAGTTATGTGCACATAGTTTTAGGACATGTAAATTTGAATCTGAATGAGGATGCAAAACATCAAAGTCTGCAAATATGTAATGTGCTGCAATTGCCTGTTGTGTGTGAAAAAAAAAGGCATTGCAGTACAAAATCAAGTCAAGAGTTTGAACAAATTACAATTCTGAGTCTGTAATGCTGCAGCAACTGATGCTGCAGCAATGTTAATGTTAGGGTTGAATAAGTGCACTGCCTTAAAAGTTCTGGATTGCTGCATCAAAGCCCTTAATCTAGCTCAACCCCCCTTGCTGAGCGTGAATTGTTAATCTGCCCTTCTTTTTGAAAAAAATTTTAGCTTTCCCAAAAGAAAACCTCTCTATGTCTTAGCTAAGTGAAATCTTGAACCTTGCTCTGTTCTGAACTAAATTAAGTGTCACACACACACTATTGAGCAGGAATAAGCTAGGGAACTCAGTATTCAGAAGGGTTGCAAATGAGTGATAGTCTGAAAGTTGATGCTCAGCTTGATTCTTCTTGATGCTTCATAGTTGAATTGGTTCATTGGTTGTGGTGGCTTATTAACAGTTGTGCTTGCCTGTGTCAAGTGTCATTGCTTGAGGACAAGCAACGATTCAAGTTTGGGGGTGTGATAACCATCCTTTATGATGGTTATTACCTTCCTTTTTAGCTTGAATTTAAGTGATTTAATAAATTTGTTGTGTCAATTATGATGTAATTATGTGTTTAGGGTAGAAATAATGGTGCAGGAATGAATTGGTTTAATTTGGGCATTTTGATGCCCTTAGTGCATTTAATTGTGTTTAGTGTCAGTGCTGCAGCAGCAGGTGCGTGCGCAATAGTGGAATTGCGGAAGATGAGAGAGAAAGCTCAATGGGAGTGCGGAAAACACGGAAATTAAGGCAAGGACAGGTGTTAGAGCTTTATGACTCGGAAAGATATTTCCTATAATGGAATTCCCATGATTGCCCTTAAACCTAGGACGCATTTCCCTAAAAGGCCCTCATTCTAGGGTTGCGTGCAAGGAGACACTATATAAGGACATTTCCCTTTCTTCATTAGCATGCTCTGCCGTCAAGGGGAAGTTTAGAGATAGCTCCTCATAGCGTGCTTAGCTCACCATTGTTACCCACAAGCGTCATTGCTGAGACCATTGCGACAACACTACTTAGAATTACATTTCTCTTGGAGGATTTTTACTAGAAGAGCTGGAGCAGATCTCCATCACTACGACTGGAGTTCCTTCACTGTTTCATCTTGATAGTATCATTTCTTCCCTCGAAATTTGTAATATGAGTTGTACTCTTTTGTTTAAGTTGTTTTCCATGTTTTGTACGCTCAATATGAGCTAATTTCTCATAGTTGAAATGCTGGATCTGATGTAACTAGATTTTCTATGTTATTTATGAAGTATGTTTAATGTTGTGCATTTTACCTTGTGTGTGACAATGTTTCCATTTTAGAGTAGGATTGGCCGTCTATTCTAAATAGCATTTATAAATTCAGAGATGGTTTGTAAATTAATCTCACAAGGTAATATGGGTAGTGGACATTAATGAGAGATCTTGATGTTCCTTGCTTAACCCTAGAGATAGGAAGGTATAGCCCATAAGGTGATTACTGCCGGTGCTTAAGCAGCCTAGGAGGTACTTCTTTAGGGTTTAGAGATAAACTCTTGCAAGGAAAACCTAGTGTGAAGTATTCGAGAGAATAACGTCTTATTGCTGCAGCACCTAATGCTGCAGCATTGAACATACCCTTAATAGCATATTAATGAAGTTACTGAAGTGAATGCATCTCAGCTTGTTCTCGTCACTGATTCAAAAATACCATTTCCATTATTCCTTATTGTTTATGTTACCCAAAATTTGTGTGTCATTTACTTTCTTCACTAATTTGTTAGCAAAGTTAAACTCTTGTATTTAACTAATTTCCTCGTGGGAACGATCTCATTTACCCTTTATTACTTGTTAAGACAGTGTATACTTGCACTAAGTTTTCACACAACACATGGTCAGTGTAAACAATAACTTTAGAAAGAACAAGGTAATGACGAAACTTGTCAAAAGTAAACACTACAGCTAGTAACTCTTTCTCTGTGGTAGTGTAATTTCTTTGAGCATCATCAAGAGTACGACTAGCATAGTAAATGGTATAAAATACCTTATTCTTTCTTTGCCCCAAAACAACCCCCACAGCAGTATCGCTAGCATCACACATAATTTCAAAGGGAAGCGACCAATCGGGGGCAACAACAACAGGGGAACTAATTAATTTTTCCTTCAAACAATTAAAAGCCTTCAAACAAGTGTCAGAAAAATCAAAAGTGGCCTCCTTAACCAAGAGGTCAGTCATAGGCTTTGCAATTTTTGAGAAGTCTTTAACAAACCTCCTATAGAAGCCAGCATGGCCTAGAAAACTACGGACCCCCTTAACAGAATTGGGTGGGGGTAACTTTGCAATTACCTCAACCTTTGCATGATCAACTTCAATGCCTCTAGTGGACACCTTATGTCCTAGAATAATGCAATCTTGTACCATAAATTGTCACTTCTCCCAATTGAGCACTAAATTAGTATCCCTGCATCTCTGCAACACTGAATTCAAGTTATGTAAACAATCCTCATAAGAGGATCCAAAGACAGTAAAATCATCCATAAATATCTCAATGCATTTTTCAACCAATTCAGAGAAGATAGCCATCATGCATCTTTGGAAAGTGGCAGGGGCATTACATAAACCGAATGGCATCCTTTTATATGCAAATGTTCCGTATGGGCAAGTAAAAGTAGTTTTTTCTTGATCTTCAGAAGCCACTGGTATTTGCAAATAACTAGAATATCCATCCAAACAACAATAATAATCATGACCTGCCACTCTCTCAAGCATTTGATCAATAAAGGGAAGGGGGGGAGTGATCTTTCCTGGTGGCATCATTTAATTTTCTATAATCAATGCACATACGCCACCCGGTAGTTTTCCTAACTGTAATTAATTCATTTTTATCATTCTCCATCACAGTAGTACCTCCCTTTTTAGGAACACATTGAACAAGACTTACCCATTTACTATCAGAGATAGGATAGATGATACCTGCATCAAGAAGCTTAATCACTTCTTTTTTGACCACCTCTTTCATGTTAGGATTGAGGCGGCGTTGAGGTAGTGCCCGGGGTTGGTGATCATCCTCCATGTAGATCTTGTGGGTGCAAATTGAGGGACTAATGCCTTTTATATCATGAATAGACCATCCAAAGGCCTCTTTGTTGGCCCTTAATGCCCTCAAAAGCTTATCCTCCATGGTATCTGTCAAATCTGCAGAAATAATCACAGACAAAGAGGAAGGGGTGCAAGAAAGCATATTTTACATTTGAAGGAAGAGGCTTTAATTCAAGCTCAGGAGCCTCTTCAATTGAAGGTTTGGGATTTGGAGTATTACCCTATTCCAATTCCTCAAATCTATGGTTACTCCAATTTTTCTGAGGGTGGTGAGCCTGCAAAAACATTAAGAACTCTTCTTCCTCACCACCCTGCAATATGCCAAGTCCCTGCATAGTAAGTACTTTTTCTAGAGGGTCCTGAATTCTAAAATCATCAAAACTTTTAGAGGTAACCACATCATTAATATCCATAGCTTGAATAAAATTACAAGAAGCAAATGAGGAAGGATTTTTTAATGAGTTCAAGACTTGAAATACAACTTCCTCATCCCCAAATCTCAAAGTCAGTTTTCCCTGCTGAACATTAATTAAGCTTTTTCCTGTAGCTAAGAAAAGACGCCCCAAAATAATTGGGACTTCCTCGTCTTCTTCCATATCAAATACAACAAAATCAGCAGGGAAAATAAACTTATCAACCTTAACTAAAACATCTTCCACCATTCCACGGGGGTGGGCAATGGATCTATCAGCTAGCTGCAAAGTGATGTTAGTAGGATGTGGTTCCTGCAAACCAAGATTTCTAAAAACAGAAAAAGGCATCAAATTTATGTCTTGCTCCTAAATCACATAAAGCCTTTTCAAAATGAGAGTTACCAATTGTACAAGGGATAGTAAAACTACCTGGATCTTTAAGCTTAGGTGGTAACTTTTTTAGAACTATAGCAGAACATTCCTCATTAAGCCTAACTGTCTCAAAGCCTTCTAACTTCCTTTTGTTAGAAATAATTTCTTTTAAAAATTTGGCATATTTAGGCATTTGAGCAATAGCTTCAGCAAAAGGAATGTTGATATGCAATTTTCTAAATATTTCAAGAAATTTGGCAAATTGCTTATCATGCTGCTCATTTTTAAGTCTTTGAGGATAAGGAACATTTACCTTTGCTTGCTCATATTTTTCCCTTTCCTTTTTGCTTTCCTCAGAAGTGCTCCCCTCAGCAGGAGCTTGTATTTCTTTCTGGGGCGCCCGCCCGTCTTGATTGTTTTCTTGAACCAGCTCCTTGCCACTCCTAAGAGTGACAGCCTTGCAATGCTCATTTCTTGGATTAGGCTCGGTTTGGGTAGGCAGTGAGCCTTGAGGCCTTTGAGACAACACAGTAATGAGATTTGAGATTTGACCCTTCACGCCTCCAATTTGACCCTCCAAGCTTCCATATTTTTCATTTGTCTGCTGCATAAACTTTGTCAACACATCATTGGTATCCAACTTTTTCTCCTCTTGTCTTTGCTCATGTGGAGGCTTATAGGAGTTCGAGCTTTGATCCTTTTGTTGTTCTCCCCAAGAGAAATTAGGGTGATTTCTCCAACCCGGATTGTAAGTGTTTGAATAAGGGTCATTTTGGGCCCGGTTGGAATTCTGAACATAATTGGCCTCTTCAGTTGAGGTTGTTGGCCGGCCCTGTGCTTTTATCAGTTCTTCAATGGATTGCAACCTCTCATCAATCCTGTCCATGTAATTGGCTAAAACACCCATGCACGGGTGTCAAACTTTTTCCATGTATCTAACTAAAGCCTCTTGCATACCAGGCCTTAAATCACTTTTCTTCTGACCAAGATAGTTGACTTCTTCAGTTAGGCCTCCCCAGAGATTATTTGTGATGTCACCAGTGGAGGTAATTATTGGAGTAGATTGAGCTTGTACCTTCATCAAACATTGCATCTGTTTAGAGAGAGCATCCAGCTTTATGTTAACACCAGTGTCATCTTCAACCTTGTACACCCCAGCTGATTTCTTTATGTGTCTATCACTTGTCTCCCATTGGGCATTATCAGCTGCTATCTCTGCAATTAAATCATATACTGTCGCAGGTTCTCCATTCATTAGGGAGCCTCCACAAGCCATATTAACAATTCCCCTATTTTGAGAAGATAATCCGTTGCAAAAATATTCAAGCAATTGCCACTTCTCAAATCCATGATGTGGACAACTTCGGAGTAAGTCTTGAAATCTTTCCCAAGCTTCATGTAAAGATTCTTGCTCAAGTTGAGCAAAGCTGATTATTGCACCTCGGATCTTAGTAGTCTTACCTGGAAGGAAATATTTGGTCAAGAATTTTTGTTTCAGTTGGTCCCACGTGGTAATGGACTCAGCAGGTTGAGAGTCTAGCCAAGCAGATGCCTTGTCAGCCAATGACCATGGAAACAATCTCACTCTAATGGCATCAGGAGTGACACCATTACAAATTACTGAGTCTGCCACCCTCAAGAAGTTTCTAAGATGGGTGTGCGGGTCTTCTGTTGGTGCACCTCTGAACATAGTCGAATTCTGAACCATTTGAATCAAGCTGGGTTTAAGCTCAAAGTTAGTAGCTTGCACAGGTGGATTGACTATGCTTGTAGTGATATTCGCTGTGGGCGTAAAGTAGTCCCGAAGAGTTCTTCTCGGATTGGCAGCCATCACTCTTGTCTCTTTTCTTATCCTTCGAGCAGTTCTTTCAATTTCTGGATCAAAAACCAAAATAGGCTCCTCGGAGCGGGTGAACATGCACTAGTAATAGTAATAAAAATAAAACTAAATATATTTTTTTTTCTTTTTATTAAATTAAAACAAGAATTAAAATAAATGTTTAAAGCAATAAAATTTTTTTTCATTTAATATTATTAAATTAATCCCCGGCAACGGCACCAAAAACTTGTTGCGTCAAAAACACACTAGAGCAAGTGTACTCTATCGCAGAAGTAGTATAAAAAATATCGTCTCCACAGGGATTAATTAAGAAGTACCAAACTACTTAAAATTAATTATTATTTAGACGAACGAATGTTTGGTTGTTGTAGAAACTAAAATAAAAAGAAATAAATAGCAATAATTAAAATGTAAAGTTTAACCAATGGAGAGAAGCCTAGGGTCATGGTTTCACTTGCAAGCTTCGATTCCCCTATGTCTAATTCTACCTGAATTGTAGTGGGTCAATGCTTTCCTATTGACAAATGCTCACATAAAAAATGGGCTTCTTTTGTTGGCAATCCAATTAATGGGCTGATCCTCATTGATTTAAATCAGCGCTCCTTTTCTTGGTTCCAAAATGGCCATGTGCCAATTAAAATCATGAGATGCTCTCAATAAGTTAAACTACTACTCCCTTAGTCCATTTCTATTTTTCTACAAAATAGAGCAAAACAAATTAGTAATTTATATTATTGTTAATAATTGCTCTAAAAAATGACTTAAAAACATCTCTAAAAAATGCACTAAATTGGAGTTTATCAACCACCACCACAAAATTAATAATATAATAATAAATATATAAAAAAATAGGTTTAAAAACATTAAAACAACACATAAAACAAGCCATTCAAATTGGGACACATGTCAGTCATGGTTTGCGACAGATCATGTCCCTAGCTAATCAGCGAGGGAATCGTCCCACGCAAATTAGCGATGGATTCAAATTCCTTCGCTAATCCATTAGCAATGAGCAATTTAGCGAGGGAATCAGTTCCTCGCTAATTCCCTTGCAAATAGCAGTTAGCGACGGAAATAAGACAGTTTGCGAGGGAATAATCCCTCGCTAATAAGTTTTTTTTTTGTGTAGTGATAGTTTTGAGTTTTTTTTTGTGATTTCGTTATCTAAGTGCGGCGTCGTTGTCTTGTTCGTCGTCTTGTGCGACATAGTTTAGTTTTCCCGTCTTGTTACAGTGTTTGTTCCTTTCAGAATGACAAATCGATTTTGACTCATTACATATTCAACTAATGATGGTTTGGTCGTCAACGCTACAGACTCGGAGGTATTGTTACTCCTATCACTTTAATTTTGTCACTTTTGTGGGCATTTTATTGTCTTATGCTATTAACTTGATGCTACGAGTTTGTTCGCAGATTCATCATTTTCAGTTCTAGCAACGTGGTGTTTGTGTTATTTTTGATGTAATGAATGAGTACCTTATATTTAGTCAAAAAATACTTGAAGTTCATTCCTCAATAAATGGTTTGGGAAAAAATGTGATAAAAAGTGTGTTTAGGGGTACTTTAGGATTTAATTTTTTTTAAAATGTTCAAATACACAAAGTTCATTCTTCAATAATCGGTTTGCAGAAGAAAAAGTTAATTTCATTACAAAACAAGTAAAATGCAATGCTAAGTAGTGTGTTTTGTGGTACTTTAGGGTTTGGAAAAACTTTTAACTATTCAAATACACGAAGTTAGTTCCTCAATAACTGGTTTACGCAAAAAATTAAGTTCATGACAAAATATGTAAAATGCGACACTTATTAGTGTGTTTTGAGGTACTTTAGGGGTTGAAATTTTTTTTAACCACCCTTCAGAAGATCATCACAAATTCTCAACAAAAAAAGTAGTTAAAACAAGAGGGAATAATTGAATATTGCAAACTGAAATATGAAAAAGATGAAAATTAATGTTTAAAAACCATTCATACAAAAAATTAAAATATTAAACATAAAAAAATTCATATCTGAAAAATAAATAAATGAATTTAACCATCTCAAAATATAAATTAGAATTCTAAAGCATCATACAGAAAAGGAGGGGGTGAAGGGTCGCAAATTTGGAGCTTGAGAGTGAGATAGATTGAAGAAGGAAAAAATGAGCGTAAAGGTGATGAAAATCATGCCGTTGCCTGTTGAATGGCTAAATCAGCTGCGTGACACTTTTTGTAGTTGTTGTTGTTGTTGTCGTCGTCGTCATCTTCATGAGAAAAGTCGCACTGCTCTCACACTTTGTGATTTTGTCGGTGTTGCTTCTCCCTTAAAAAACAAGTTAAGGACTTGCTTGATTACACCTTTGTAAAAAGACAATTTTGAATACATATTTTGATAATAGTTCACGACACTTAGGGCCTGCTCCATCAATCTTTTAAAAACAATTTTCTGATTTTGAAAAATTAGCAAATAACAAATTTGTTCTTTATTGATTTTTTAAAAACAAAAGTTGTTTTTAAAATTAAAGTGTAATCAATCAAACCGTTAATAACTTATTTTTTAGTGAGAAAAAGCACCGACAAAACAATTTTTTGGTAAACAAAGTATCCTCCACGCGCAACTATGTTGACTAATCTGTTGAGGTACTGAGATCCATTTAAGAGTTGACATCTTCTTCCAAATATTTTCCATATACATGGACCAAGAGTTGAACCCCAAACCAAATGACTAAGAAACCCAAATACATACCATCTTACATCAACAAAACAATTGATAGTGCAATGTCCCAAAAAAATAATTGCTAGTGCATATATATTTTGCCTATTAAATTAGATGGATGTGTCAACCGCCCTCATGGCTTATGGGTATGTTTGGGAGGGGGTTTTGCGAGGGGAAGGGAGGGAAGGGCTTGAAAAAGATTTGTCTATATTTTAATATGTATTTAAGATTTTAAAAAATTAAAAGAACAAATTGATAGATATCCATATAACATTTTTAATCGATTTATGTTTAGAGACATTTTATAGTTTCTTCAATTCTAAATTGAAAAATATGCCCTCCACTCCCTTCCCCTCCCAAAACCCCCTCCCAAACATACCCTATTTGTTTTTGTTACCATGTTATTAGTGCGCAGTTTTAAGCAACTTCGAACTCCGGGATTTTGGGGCGGGATCCAAGCCCAATTACCATTTGAACCAACCTACCGCCCTTTGCTAATAATATTTTTTTAATACATAAATAGAGTTAAAAAGATAAAAAGAAAACCAAAGGAAACTAAAAACGCTAAAAATTAACTCTAAAAGCATTAGCCAAGAAATAATAGTACTAATAGCAGCATGTGCCGTTAATATAATATTATTCTTCTAATTTTTTTTAAGAGTAAATGTCCTTTTAGTTCTCAATAATTTATGCGTGAAATAAATTAGTCTCTGACAATTTTTTTAGGATAAATTACTCTTTGACATGCTAAACAGAAGCACTAACTTATCTCTATTTAAAAATATCAAAAATTAGTCTCAAGCGTTAGATAAACAGAAGCACTAACTTATCTTTGTTTAAAAATATCAAAAATTAATTTGTCCATAAAAATGTTATCTTTTTTTTTCGACAAAAATAAAAAAGTTATCAAGAACTAATTTATCTTGCGAAGAAATTGACGGGAACTAACATGACCATCTATTAATTTTTTTTTTTTCTTGTTGTCAAAAAAAAATCTATTAATTTTTTTTTTTATAATTTTTCATTCTCTGGGTTTTCACATTTCCTTTTTTTTCCTAAAAAGAAAAATCTTTCCCTCATTTTTTTTATAAGCAAAAATTTTATTCAAGGAGCACCGGGAGTGCTCAAACCCAAACAATAAAAATTACACCGTGTTTAGGATTTGTAGTGGATTGGACCACCACGATGAAATAGATACAGATGAATTAAAATTTAATTTATAAACACTCCAACTCCGAGTTAAGCTCTTGATGCGGGTTATCTGAAAAAAAAACATTCCCCTCCTCATACTTAAAAATAGCTCCGTTCCTAACGAGCCAAATCAATGTTTTTAAAACCGGACCGGAGATCGAACCGGCGAGGCCTCCGGTTCATGGTTCAATCGGTTCAACCGGTTCAATCATGGTTGAACCGGATGAGTAATTTATTAAATAAAAAATAAAAAATATTAAATTTTGGAGAAAAAAGTAAATTTAAAAATAAAAAAATGTATTTCGGGCGGTTCAATCCGATTCGGTTGTTCAAAGCGGTTGAACCGCGGTTCAACCCGGTTCTTCCCCGGTTCTGGGCGTTTCAATAGGATTGCGGTTCAAATGAGGTTGAACCAACCGGCCGGGGGTCCGGTTCCCGATTCAACCGGTTGAACCGATAAGTCCGATCCGGTTTTTAAAACATTGAGCCAAATACTTCAACAAATTGTTATCCCTCCTTTTCATTCCAGCTCCAAAAAAGCACCGATTTATTTCTCCCTCTCTTTCCGTTTCAGTTTCGCGGGTTTTTTCCTCAAGTGTTGCGCAGGCTCACCACTCCACCTCGCTCTCTCTCTGTCTCGCGTATTCTCTCTCGCTCTCGTCCAAGACACAAGGGAAATTGCTGGTCACCGGATTCTCTCTCAGGTTCTCTCTCTCACTCTCTATTTCGCTCCCCTCTTGTATTTAGGGTTTGAGTGTTTTATCAAAAACGTGTGGCGTTTCCCCCTTGTACTTACCTTTTCACTTTAATTCTCCTTCCTCTCCATCGGTGCAGCACTGTAGCGCGCGAAACACTGCAATTTCTGGCTGCAGATGTTGTGACTTCTACGATCCGCGCTTCTTCTACGAGATAGCACCGTGAAGCGCCGCTGTTGACTACATTCAAATGATAATTCTTTAAAAATAGAAGCAAAATCGAAATCCAGATCTAGATGTTGTGCCGTTGTTATGCAAGACAACAATGATCACCGTAGTGGATGAAAATAGAGTTAAACAAAGCATTCTAGTAATTAAGAATTAAAATTTGAAATCAAAGGTCTAGTTGCTTGGAACTTTGTTTGATAGGAGCGTATACTTTTAATGCAGATAATGCTAATTGCATAATAGTATAGTGAAATCACCTTACTTGGCGTGCTTAAAACATCATCAAATATGTGATGTTAGAATAAGAGCATAGACTCATTTTAGTCTCTCACAAATTTTGTACATGACGAATTGGTCCCTTAGTCCCTGATATTTTCAAAAAGGGACAAGTTAGTCCTAATCTATCCCTAAAAAATTGTCGGGGACTAAAATGGGTCTTTACTCTTAAAATAATATTTATTTTATAGGAAAGGAACAACTATTTTGCAAGAGAACAGTTATGGGTGTTTATGTGGATGTGTGGGTAATTTTTTGTTAGGAGGTGAATAAACGAAGAGGAGAGGCATTGGGGGTACAATTTGTGGAATATTTTTAGAGCCAGTTTCAATCAGATATTTACAAATTCTAATACTAGCAGACCAGTAGCATACTTGTGAAAGTTATTCTGTGATTTCTTTAAATTTAAATGCTTGAATTGTCCGATAATTGAATATGCATGGTTTGCTAGGATAACTACAATATGATCTGATTCTTAAATTAGTTTGTAGATGTTGGGGTCACAAAGTTGTTTCATTGTTCGTGACTGCTCATTAGTTGCCAAATTTTGTGCTTTAAAGTTGAACTTGAAACACTGCATATGCTGTGTGTCTGTGATACGTGCAAAATGATATATGAAGTCATTATCAATAACTAGCTAGGTCTAGATGCCTTTCAAAGTTTCAATTAGTTTATTGATGTTGATTTACTCTTTGCATAAAGATTTTAGATTTGGTGCCTATTTGTTATATAACTTCGTTTTTTCTATACACATTTCGCTCATATCAAAAGAAATCTGAGATTCACCTAATTTTAGCATATTTATCTGTATGTACTTTGTTTGTGCACCCACTTCTCTCTAATGATTTACTTTTTTTTTTGTTTTGCTACTGTCAAAAAGCTAGATGTTTAGGATATGTAATTTGATCAGGGTAATTTGTTGTAATTAGCAAAAGGTGTCTCGGTTTAGAACCAAACTATGTCAATATGTACCAACCTTGACCTGTGTGTGTCTTCTCTATACTACAATGTTTTAACTTTTAACTTGTTGAAGACTGTAAATTTATTTTTTAATGTGCCACTGGAATTGTTTGTCCAATGAAATTTATATTGTCACTCAACCACGTCAAAAAAAAATTGTCACTCACCATGTAATGGTTGACAAAGAACAACTAGGAAATTAGGTATGTGTAGTTCAATCAGAAGCTAACTAGTGATGATATGAATCACCTCGTTACCAATTTAATAATGGAGTGGAATCTATCATTTTATTTTATTTTATTTGGCTTAGAACATGATGAATCTGAAAGAAAATCATGTTATGTAGACATGCAATTAAGTGACTTTATCTATAATACACATTTTAAAATGTTAAGGGTGAACTTGGCTATAGTTACTCTGAATGAAGATGATGGGTAATTTTACTATTTGTCTTTTAAATTGTAGTTATTGATTGTTTGCTATCTCTCTATATGTATGTACCGTGTTCACACAACATGTATAGACTGGTTTATCTATGGTTTTAGATATTTATAGACTGGTTCACACACACGTATCTACTAGTTAATTTATTTACTTGTTTATCTAATATATAATGGTTCATCTACTTACTGGTTTATCTTTTACTTGTTTTAGTAAATTTCCTGAGACTGCAGCTTGGCTTTAGTTTTTCTTTACCCTCTGCCTTGTTTTGTTTTGTTTTAATTTGATCACACTTATGACATATAGAGAAAAAAAGAGAAATTCATACAAAAGACGGTTAGTCAGGAACCAGAGACAAGAGAGAGAATTCCATTGTGCTTTGTAGCTAATACTTAATTTTGATGGTATTGCATGCCTTTGCATTCATTTACATATATTCAATTTTTAAAATTTACTCTATTTTATGACAGCTTGTGATAGAACAAGTGGAGTCGTGGACTTCAAGAGGACATTCCTCTTTGCACGGTTCTATATTATAGGATCCAAATATTACATTTTTGGTAATGCCCTAGAATCTTTATCGGTGTGCCAGAAGTTTTACTCTCTGTTTATTGTGAATGAATTGATTGTGATAATGATATAAATAATGTAAAGAATTACCGACGCCAGTAATACTAACTGAAATAATGCTGTGAGTTATGGTCCTGTGTGCAGTACTTTTTTTCCATTATAAATAATGAAATACAGCACTGTAGACTGATTTCTGAGACCGATTCCTTCCAATAATGAATATTATTAGAGGAATCCACTGAAGACTGATTTCTGAGATTCTTGGTATCAATTTTAGCCTTAGGAGATTTACCACACATATATTAGCATGTTTACCACTTACCAGAGTGGGGTGTGGCTGGTCCATATTGACAGCTCTAAATGTATAAAGCCATCACTTTGTTGAGGATTTTCACCAGGTCTCACTGTTGTTGCAGCTTGCTAAATGCTAGTTAAGTTCCATTTTTAGCATGTGACTTGAATCTCTGAGTAAACACCTAGGGATTTGAATCCATCTCTTGTTAGTTATGCCTTCCTTGCATTTTTCCAATTTCAGCTAGCACATCCATTCTTCCATTCTATTTCTCAGAGCTATCTGATCCATATGGTTCTGAACTCATCATAGTAATCTCTTTGGGAAATTTGTCATCCAGTGAAGATAAGAAGAAACATGTATGGGAGAAAAGCTTGCCAACTTGTGAAAGAATTTGCCAGCGTAGAAAAGGGCCAGCTCACGCCATTTAATGTAAGCCCAGGTCTTCCTTTTTAGTGGGACTAATTGTTTTTCAAACCTCCTGTTGTTGAAAATAATCTGCATGGTTGATATGATTTTAAACCCTATTTTGGCATTTTATTTCGTGGTGTGGCTTTTTCCTAAAAGTTTTCACTTTTGTAAACCCCTTCAGTTTAGGTTGCTAGATCTAGGGATTTAAATTGGTTTCTAATGATGGTCAACCAATTTTACTGATGCTTGGTGATGGCAATCTGAGTAACTAGAAACTGAAAGAAGTAACGTCAACTAAAAGACTTCAGCTTTTTTCTTCTCTTCTTCCTTTTTTTTGACGGGACTCTTCTCCCTTATTATCTGTATCTATACTATGCTTTAGATCCAGAGTTTAAATGCTGCATGTAATCCATTTACCACTTCAAAGATGTCCCGAGTTTTCAAGTATGCAAGAGATGAAAGTTTGATAATGTATGCCTGGTAAACATCACTGAGATTTCACATACGTCGTCTCTTAATTTCACTATTTGCTTGTCTTTTAGGTCACTCTGTTGCTATTTAAATTTCTTGCGTGTTTCTATCATTTCTATACATCTCCCCAGTTCACTTAAAGAAAAGGAGAGAGAAAATCTTTAACATGTTGCCATGGTAACAGTAAGAACTTGTTTTGTCCGTCATGATTCACGATGTTCCAGTTTATAACAACAATGTCCTGTGATCGTTAATTACTTATTATATTGCTATTTGTTGTATTGTTTCCCTTTTGCCTTAATATTTATCTACCATTTTTTTCGATAAGTAGATGTAATATTAATAGAAAGCCATATATACAAAGAAAGATGGAAAGGATACACCACAACATCTTAAACAAAATCATCAAAGCCAAACAAAGACTACACCATGAGACAAAAACTGTCAAAACACAGTAAACAACTAAAGCAAAACATAGACCATGACAAACAAGCTACCAAACTCAATTACACCTAAGGCAATCCAGAATTCACCAATCATGGACGGATCACAACCAGCACACCACGCTAAGCCACACACCTGCCGAATCTCGGATGCCACTCCTGAATGCCATAATCTGTAAAAGTAGAAACTCATCAACCAAATTTTATATTGTGAATATGTGCTTGCTTTTGTTTGATACCTTTTCCAATAATCTTGTAGGGTGACTTGTTGGAACAAGTAGTTGCAGAATGCAATGCACATCACCTCGAGCTTCAGTCCTTGATAAGGTAGCTGCTAATCTAGTGTCCTGATTTTGTTTTTCTGGTGCGTCCCTTTTTTGTTGTTGGAGTATGATATCTCAATCTCACATAGGCTGACAGGCATGCGTCTTGTTGAATGTGTGCCTGGCTAGTGTCGAACCTTGTTACAAAGTTAATGATAATTAAGAACTGATGCAGTGTCTGCCGTCTGGCATATTGTACTCAGAATATTCCTTTTTCATTGTAGTATGCCATCTCATATGGGCATGGGTTTCGTTTTGTGTAAACAGGAAGATGCAGGAAGAAGGTTTGGATACCCCAGCAGCTAGAAATGCTGACCACTATGGAGCCCTTATCCACCATCTTTCTTTAATCCGAAATAAACGTTGTTTGATGGCATACATGTAAGCATAAATGCTATTTACCATCAAACATAGTTCCTATTTTTGTTCTTTGATTCTCACAGCTACATACAGGTATAATTGAGCAGATACTATACGAAGCTTGTTATGGAAGATAGGGAAGGAGCTTCCTAAAGAAATTGAAGAGAAGCTTTGTCACCCGGAGTTAGCGTATTTTAAGAAGCATTCTTCAGCGTTGAAATCATATATGTCAAGAATAGATGTTGATCTGACTGTGGTAAGTGGTAATCCCTACCCTAGAAGTTAAAACAATCTCCTTCCCTCCTTTCTGACACAGAAGCACATGCATACTTCACATAAGAGAAAGGTACAGACTTAAGTTACACATACGCGTGTAAATATATGCTTCCAAATATGTTCTATCCGTAATCAATGCGTTGCTTAGTAATTTTAGCCTTGGCTGGTTAAAATTTTAAAAGCAACCGCATGAACGCATCTTGACCAGTGTTGTCAATGGCGGATGGCGGTTTATGGCGGAGACCCAAAAAACCGCCATAAACATATGGCGAATGGCGTAACGGCAAATGGCGGACCAATTTTTATAAAAAAATTTAAAAATATACATACTAATGCACATACAAAAAACACTATAAAAACTAAAAAAATAATCCAAAAGCCTATCAATAAATGTCAAATTGTCACAAGCAACTAAGAACCACTTCAAATTAGTCTCCATCAAATTGTCATAAGCAACTAAGAAGTAAGAACCACTTCAAATTAAGTTTAAGACATCAAAATAACAACAAAATTATAAAAAAGCAATGAAAACACAAAGTAATTTCCTCTAATCCTCTTCCCCAACCCCAACATAGTCATTTTCCAAGTCATTAACAAGCGGAGCATCTCCCTCCCCTTCCTCTTCTTCGGATTCCTCAAAATTAACCAACTCATTTTGAATTTGAGATGGAAGTTTGAGCCAATCCTCTTCTTCATCTTCCTCTTCCTCTTGAACCGCTTTCTCTTTTCCTTTTGAGGTTGAAAAACATTCGCCACCATTGAGCTAAAAAACCAAGAGTATATATCTTAGAATTTAGCTATTCATAATCAACTTAAAATAACTAGAGGTTTTAGTTTCTTACCAGGAGCAAGGGTGCTTCTTTGTGACTTTGCAAAATCATCTCCAAAGAGGCCAACACCACTCTTATAGATTGGTATTTCATTTAGAATTTTTTGTTGCACCCCTGGACATGGCACCAACTTCTTAATGCAAAGATACAACCCATTGTTGACCTCCAAATCAAACTCAATCTTTGGGTTGTTATAGAATAAATCTGGATTCAACAAGTGACCAGCTGCATGCAATGGGCGTTGGAGTTGACTAGTCCATCTATCATCAATGATTTTAAACACATTTTTGTATTTTGCTTCATCGTTGAGAAATGACTTCATAATTGTTTCTTTTGCCTTCTCCATTGCTTCATAGATGTAGCCCATGGCTGGTTTTTTTTCACTATCTACAAGACGGAGAACTCGAACAAGAGGAGCCATCACTTTAAGAGTAAAAAGAACATTTCTCCAAAATGAAGCCATATAGACATATTTTGTCACTTCCTTCCCCTTCTCTTCCTTTGATAACTTGTTTGTGTTCCATTCATCAGAAGCAAACATCATTTTAATGTTAGTGCAACTAAGTTGAGCATCTGGGCCAGAAACTTTATGTTCCACTTAATTGAGTGATTCAACTGATGTTGGTGCAACTAAGTTGAGCATCTGGGCCAGAAACTTTGATGAATCTAGCTATAATCTTTTTTTTTATCCGAGCTATAATCTAATATAAAGGGACTATAATTCAGAATGTGTTAATGCACCTTAAACTTAATTTCTGTTGCTAGACGGATTGAATTCACATTCATTAATAGGGTAAACCCATCGACAGCAATTGGGGACTGAGAAACATATTTATCATATTAAAATTACTAGCCTTGGTTGTTTGGGGTCCTTGTTGTGAACTTGTTTTAGGGTGTGTTTGGGAGTTTGGAGGGGAGGGGAGTGGAGGGCATATGATTATTAGTGTAAATTCTGTAGTGATGGGGAGAAAAGTTATCCCCCTAAACCCCTCCAAACTCCTCTCCTAGTTTATTTTTGGATCCCCTCCAAAAGCCTCTAAATTTGGGGGGTTTTGGAGGGGCTCCAAAAATAAACTAGGAGAGTGGTTTGTGGGGATAATTTCTCTCAAATACTAAAGAATTTACACTACTGGTTTCATGCCCTCCCCTCCAAACTCCCGACCACACCCTTAGTCAGTTATCGGTAACAGGCAAGAACACCAAACAGAGGATGGGAACACCGTTGGAGTCATTCACCGTTGTTTTGCAGTTTCTGGTGGCTAATGAATTTAGCTCTACAGTAAACTAATGTATTGTAATTCGCAAAATTTGCATTTGATAGGATATGGTACCACCAAAAGATCCATACATTCAAGTAAGGGTCCTTGAAGACATAGGAGAAGGCATTGTACTTAATGATAAGACTGCCAATTTTACCCGCCATTCAATGCACTTTCTGAAGCGAACTGATGTGGAGCAATTCATCTCACGGGTTACTATCTTGTTTCTAATTTACTTATCTTCCAAAATAGTCTAAAATGCCACCTAATTGTTTTATTTTCTCTCAACAGGGCTTAATGGAGGAGCTCACCAATTGATTTCTAGGCCTTTACCGGGAAGTAATGCTAATGTAGATGAGAAGACTAATTTTGAATTTGATACTTTGGATTATCTTTTGTACTTTTTAATGACATTTTATCAATAATTTTGCCTATTGTGCTTCAGGAATTTAAACCAAAGGTTCGTTTATTTTTGGGTTTTTTTGGTGCAATTTTATTTGTGGGTTTTTTAATTGAAAAATCCGTTTATTAAAATTTATGATAAGTAAATAAGTTTTCTAAATATAAAAATTTTAAAAAATATAAAGTAAGCATGAGTTTTTAGATAAATAATAAGGAGTTAGTGTTTGAATTCCTTTCTAACATTTTTCTTTTGTAACCAAAAAAAGAATTTCCTTCTAACAAAATTGAGTTTTATATTATAACTCATTTGATTTCGAGTTTATAGACTATGGACCAGCTTTGTTAAACATTTTAACATATTCATCTAGCAGAATTTCATCACATAGATGTTTGTTAAGATATTCGGAAAATTATATCACCAAGTTGCGTCGTGGTGAAATTTGATTCAAGAATGTAAAAATGTTTTATATTGACAACATATAATCCTTAAACTCTTTGATTTATTATTATTATTATTTATGCTGTTGTCAATATAATTTTTTATAGATTGTTAAATTAAAGTTTAAACATTGTCAATTTTTTTAAACCAAAGTATCTCCCAAGTGTAATTGTGTAGACTTATTCTTTGGTATAATTAAGATATATATCTCTTAAGAGATGTTCAATTTCTTAAGAGACAGTATTTAGCACTCGTGTCACACTATGTTATGATAATTTAGTTTCTTTGGGAGCTAGTAACAGAGGTTTTTATTGGTGGGACACTATTTCTAGCTTTTTTTAGGGAGGTAGCTTTAGATTTAGCTATCTTGTCTTCTATTGGGTATATTGGTTTAGCCTCTATGATCATTGTCTTTTTTATCTCTTTTAAATAAACTCTTTGGTGTGATAGCATCCCAATTCTATTTAATATATATATATATATATATATATATATATATATATATATTTCATTTAATTAAATATAATATTAATAAATGTAGAGGTATTTGTAACCAACACTGTTCGTCAAGTACAAAATTTGATCCTAAACACAAGCGAAAATTAGTCTTTCGTTAAAAGCATAGTTCGAAACAAGAAAATATAAGAGTATTTGTGGAGTTGGTAATGCTATGATCTAGGTCCATCTATTAGGTGTCTATTTAGCACCATTACCTGTAATACTTGTGGGTATCTTTGGCGAATTCCTATCTCAACCTTGCATGTGTTTTTTTATTTGGCGAGCAACCTTGTGTGTGTTGAAGCGAAAGCTGAGAGGTAGCTTTTAATAATCACTTACACGAATGACTATTTTAATTAACTATAAAAAATAAAGGATGTAAACGAATATTTCATAAAAGATAAAGGACGTAAACGAAAAAAATATTTAAACGTCTAATAACACAGTCAATTGCTTAAGTGACCAACTTATCGACAAAACTACATAAGCCCTAATTAACGGTCACTTAACACCTATACTACCTTCCTTGGGAAGGGCGCCTATAAACTAGGAATGAAGCCTATAAACTCGAGACTTTGAGTAAGGAACCGATTCCCAGGATTTGGAATCTAGAAGCTTCTAAAATTTTCTCAGTAAGATCTTGTTACAGTCATTTGTTGGAGTTATCTTTCATGACTGATGTTGGTAATGAGATTGATGGAGTATTTATGAATCTTTGGAAAACTGTTCTTCCTTCCAAAGTCTTAATTTTTGGATGGAGATTGTTGAACGATTCTCTCCCTACCCGATCTCTTCTTCTACATTAGCATGTTATATCCAATGAGGAAGAAGCTTTTTTCACTTTGTGTGGGGAACATAAGAAAGAGGTGGATCATCTGTTTCTCAAGTGCAGGTTCGCTAATGAAGTCTGGACTCATATCTTGGCCTAGATGCAGCAACCACTTTGTGATTTCAATCACATTTTGATCATTTCAAGTGGGCTAAGAAGACTTGTGTAGGGAAGAAGGCTAGGAAGATAAAATTTATCATATGATTGACTACTTGTAGGTGAGTCAAAAATTATTTTTGGTAATATAAAGTTTAGGTGACGTCTTTGTGAGGAATGAGTAACTCCTTACCAACTTTGGCGGGTCAAAATATGTTTATACTAGGATAAATGGGCTTTTTATACGAGTCAAAATATTTGGTCGGCCTCTTGACCCTATCTTGCGACTACACTATTTCAGGTGTTGTTTTTTTTGGTTAAAATACAATATCTTTTACTCTTTTTCTGTTCATGTTTTTTATCTTTTAAAATGTTTATTTATGTATTTTATCTTTTCAAAATTAATTTAAATAGTCCTGTTAATTAAAATGGTTCTCTAGTTTGACTAGTTCCATAAAAAACATTAGATGTGTGTGAAGTACTATTGCGAAAATTATTTGACCTTTTGGATGAGCTCTGCTAGGGTTCCGCGCTCCAGCCGCCGACATGTCTCTGGAATTTCCGCTACCTTCTAACCTGCTTTTGGTCTTTCCTGCATCAGCTGCGTCAGGCGGTCATGTCCCTTCACGGTTTGATGCAGATTTGAATAGCGCGCCTGTCTCTATCTCAGAGCATGTGCTCCATGACGCGCAGCAGCATGCTGTCTCCCTGCGTCCGTCACAGGCCTCGCTTACTGCGCCTCTGCCAACTGTTGTCTCCCCTGCGCTGCGTCAACTCAGCGCTGCTGCACTGCTATTCGCCACGCCGTCTGATGACCACAGATCTCAGTGCGTCAGCGACTATGTCTCATCAGATCTGACGGTCACACCTGATTGTTCTCTCACTCGCGACAGCAAGTTGTTCCCTGAAACTCATATTTCTGACGTTGACAACACTCTGGGTGGTGATTTTTCGCAGCTGCTTCGTCACTCTCAAGGACCTTCAAAATTAAAACATACAAATGTACAATGTTGGATTAGGCTTACAGGTCTTGCTCAAGAATATTGGAGACTCAAAATCCTTTTTGCTATTGCTAGTTGTGTTGGAGTACCAATTAGATTAGATGATACAACAAGTAAAAGCTACTTTGATAGATTTTTTGGTCATTTTGCTCGCATCTTGGTTGATATAGATCTGAAATCAGAGATTAGGAATCAAATCCTAGTTGAGAGGCCGGATTATGATTTCACAGTGGGGATTGAACATGAAAATTTACCCTCCTTCTGTATAAATTGCAAGACTGTCGGTCATACAATTAGTGCTTGCAAAGGAAGGAAGCATTCAGAAAAACAGGTAACACAGGTTTATGTCCCTAAGCCACAAGCTACTTATAATGCTCAGCAAGAAGAGAAATCTGAGATTGGAGAAAAGGTCATACAATCTAATGATAAATCAAATGTCCATGCTTCGGCTGTTTTAGAGGATGGCAAGAAACTGTCTCCTGTGGTGCAGACGCAAGAGGTTGATTTGATCCAGAAGTTGCCCTTTGATTCTACACCTAGCACCTCTGATGCTTGCCGGGTTAGTAGTGATTCCACTCAACCTCCTACCACCCGACTAGATTCACTATTTGCCTCTATGTATGACATGGTAGCTTCTCACGTGAGTATTTTGGGAAGCTTTGGGATGATACTAAATTTTAAGCTAAAATCGCTAGTTTTGCAGCTAATTACACCCAAATAGCTCACATGACACCATCACACTTCTCTCTCTCCATGCTTCTCGTTCTTCTCTGTTAATGTTGTCTCCCTCAGCGACTCTCAAGCTCTCAGAGTCCCAAGCATCTCCGTCCGCCGCGGCCTAAAGCGTCTCCATCCGCCACGGGCTCGCTACTTCCCTCCGTTCGCTAGGTGCCTCTCTTCCCTCTATTAGCGAGTTTCCTCTCTTCCCTCCGACGCGATGCTGATTCTCTTTCTTCCTCTACACTGTTGTCATTAGCGACTCTACCATTGTTGCTTGCTTGTGAGTAAGAAATTGATTTTCCCTTAAAACCCTAAATCCCCTCTGTTGATTCTTTCCCCCCAATTGATGCTGATGTTGAATCTTTTGAATTGAATCTAGTTCCTGAGTTATTGAATCTGTTGATGTGTTGAATGTTGCACTGCACATAAATTGAATCTGTTGCCAAAGGTGTATGTTGAATCTGTTGTCATCTACGTAAATTGAATCTCTTCCCCCTATTTACTTATATTTGTGTATGTTGCGTAATATTGAATTGGTTGAATCTAGCTCTAATTTACTGATGTGTTGAATCTGTTGAAACATAGGCTCTAAATGTTGAATCTAGCTCCATGTAATCAAACCAATTCAGCTATTTAGCTTTTTTACATTTCCTAGGATGTTATGTTGAATGTTGAACCTGTTGAATATGTTGAAACATAGGCTCCAAATGTTGAATTTGTTTAATTTGTGGGCTCCAAATGGGGACTGGATAGGGCTTTAGGGAGACATGCTGATTTGTAGGTTTCTTAGATTGCTGTTGAGAATGGTAACATTGAGGATATGGATTTGGTAACAAAGAAATATTTACTGAATGATTCATTTTGCAATGGTATGCCCCTGCTACGAACTTTTTACATTTTACTTTTGCATATAGTTTAAGAATTAGATCATAGCAGTAAAAGATAGATTGCAATTTGGCATAGTCATTGAAGTTTCAGGTGTCCCTTGTAGTTTTAGCCATTTATCTATTTAAATATATTAAGGTTTTAGTTTTATTGTATTTTTAGTGATGCATCATTTTTTAAAAAAAAAAATTTGACCCCCAACCTTGGGTCTTTAATCCTCCACTGGAGGGGGCTGATGCTGAACAAACGGAGCTTGCTTAAAAATGTTAGCGGAGGAAGCATATCACCGGAAAAGACAGGTTCTTCCCTTTTTCACCCTAATTATCCTCCCTCTCCGCCGGTGCAGTTTTGTAGCGTGCGAAACACTGCAATTTCTGGCCGCACTCTCAAACAGTGACGCTGTGACTGAAGAGTAGTGGCTTTATGCTGCTGTTCCTACGCGGTGGCGCCGCAAAACGTCGCTGTTGACAACATTCAATGATAATTCTGTGAGGATAGAAGCAAAATCTAAAAAATTGTTAGGGAGGAATTTGTCTGAAGAAATTGTCAGGATTAAAATGAGTACTTACTCTTAAATTAATATTTATTTTAGAGAAAAGGAACAACTATTTTGCAAGACAACAGTTATGTGTGTGTTATGTGGATGTGTGGGCAACATTTTGTTAGGAGATGAATAAAATGAAGGAGAGGCATTGGGAGTGCAATTTGTGGAATACTTGAAGAGCCAGTTTCGATCAAGTATATACAAACTCTAATACTAGCAGAATAGTAGCATACTAATGAAAATTATTCTATGCGATATCTGTAAGTTTAAAATTTATATATGCTTGAATCGTCCTATAATTGAATATGGAAGGTTTGGCAGGATACCTACAGTATGATCTGATTCGTAAATTATCTGGTAGTTGTTGGGGTCACAAACTTGTCTGTTACTGCTCATCAGTTGTCCAATTTTGTGCTTGAAACACTGCATATGCTTTAGTTGTTTATGCATGTGCCGCGTGTCTATGATAAGTTAAAAATGATATATGAAGTTATCATCAATATTAACTACGTCTAGATGTCTCTCAAATAGTTTATTAATGTTGATTTGCTCCTTGCATAAAGATTTTAGATTTGGTGCCTATTTGTTATATAATTTGTTTTTTCTATACACATTTTCTTGCTTGTGTCAAAGAAATCCGAGATTCACCTAATTTTAGCATATTTATCTGTATGTAATTTATTTGTGCACCCATTTCTCTCCAATGATTTGCTATTTTTTGTTTTGCTAATGTCAAATAGCTAGATATTTAGATTGCTTTTAGAAATCTGAGCTGGTTGCAGCGTTCTTCTATTTAGGTACTTGATAGTCATGGAATCTGTTCTTGGTTTCTTACCAGCACACAGGACTAGACTAGGATATATAATTTGATCAGGGTAATTTTTCTTTAAATGCTTGTTTCAAAGTATGATGACTATTTTAGAATAATAAATTGGGAGTCTCACCGATACTTGCCTGCTCATTAAATTAAGGTAACAATTAGCAAAAGGTGTCTCGGTTTGGAATGGAACCAAACTATGTTAGTATGTATCAATCTTGGCTTCTGATCTTTAATTTATTTTTTCTGTTGTAGGTATTTAATAATTATCTTATAAACCCAGCTTTTTTCAGCAGAGTATGATCATATGCCATTCTCGGAATGGAAACATGCTTTGATTTTATTAAGAAAGAATACATAATGATAAATGGTTAGATCAAAGCACACCAAAAGTTTTCTTTTACCACTCAACATTAAATTACTTTATGGAATTTAATATATCGAGCTAGATTTGTATATGGACCCTGACTAGGTCTTTATATTATTTTTGCCTTATGACTAGTATTTGCTGATGATCACAGTGACCAGTGTTTATACTTTATAGCACAAGATGCATATACACGTTTATTTCTGTCTTTTCTGTCATCTGCAATCATAAATTTGATCTTCTTCAACTTGAATGGCAAGTAGTGTATTGGGACTAGTTACTACTTATTAATAATATGGACACAATGAACTGTTTCTTTCATATGACCAATCATGGCAATTTGATCAGGGTAGATGTTTAGGATATGTAATTTGATCAGGGTAATTTGTTGTAATTAGCAAAAGGTGTCTCGGTTTAGAACCAAACTATGTCAATATGTACCAACCTTGACCTGTGTGTGTCTTCTCTATACTATAATGTTTTAACTTTTAACTTGTTGAAGACTGTAAATTTATTTTTTAATTTGCCACTGGAATTGTTTGTCCAATGAAATTTATATTGTCACTCAACCACGTCAAAAAAAAATTGTCACTCACCATGTAATGGTTGACAAAGAACAACTAGGAAATTAGGTATGTGTAGTTCAATCAGAAGCTAACTAGTGATGATATGAATCACCTCGTTACCAATTTAATAATGGAGTGGAATCTATCATTTTATTTTATTTTATTTGGCTTAGAACATGATGAATCTGAAAGAAAATCATGTTATGTAGACATGCAATTAAGTGACTTTATCTATAATACACATTTTAAAATGTTAAGGGTGAACTTGGCTATAGTTACTCTGAATGAAGATGATGAGTAATTTTACTATTTGTCTTTTTAAATTGTAGTTATTGATTGTTTGCTATCTCTCTATATGTATGTACCGTGTTCACACAACATGTATAGACTGGTTTATCTATGGTTTTTAGATATTTATAGACTGGTTCCACCCCATCAGACCAGGCAGGCGGCCACGGGTCATAACGCACTCTTCGCACAACAAATGGTTAATTTATTTACTTGTTTATCTAATATATAATGGTTCATCTACTTACTGGTTTATCTTTTACTTGTTTTAGTAAATTTCCTGAGACTGCAGCTTGGCTTTAGTTTTTCTTTACCCTCTCTCTGCCTTGTTTTGTTTTGTTTTAATTTGATCACACTTATGACATATAGAGAAAAAAAGAGAAATTCATACAAAAGACGGTTAGTCAGGAACCAGAGACAAGAGAGAGAATTCCATTGTGCTTTGTAGCTAATACTTAATTTTGATGGTATTGCATGCCTTTGCATTCATTTACATATATTCAATTTTTAAAATTTACTCTATTTTTTGACAGCTTGTGATAGAACAAGTGGAGTCGTGGACTTCAAGAGGACATTCCTCTTTGCTCGGTTCTATATTATAGGATCCAAATATTGCATTTTTGGTAATGCCCTAGAATCTTTATCGGTGTGCCAGAAGTTTTACTCTCTGTTTATTGTGAATGAATTGATTGTGATAATGATATAAATAATGTAAAGAATTACCGACGCCAGTAATACTAATTGAAATAATGCTGTGAGTTATGGTCCTGTGTGCAGTACTTTTTTTCCATTATAAATAATGAAATACAGCACTGTAGACTGATTTCTGAGACCGATTCCTTCCAATAATGAATATTATTAGAGGAATCCGTTGAAGACTGATTTCTGAGATTCTTGGTATCAATTTTAGCCTTAGGAGATTTACCACACATATATTAGCATGTTTACCACTTACCAGAGTGGGGTGGCTGGTCCATATTGACAGCTCTAAATGTATAAAGCCATCACTTTGTTGAGGATTTTCACCAGGTCTCACTGTTGTTGCAGCTTGCTAAATGCTAGTTAAGTTCCATTTTTAGCATGTGACTTGAATCTCTGAGTAAACACCTAGGGATTTGAATCCATCTCTTGTTAGTTATGCCTTCCTTGCATTTTTCCAATTTCAGCTAGCACATCCATTCTTCCATTCTATTTCTCAGAGCTATCTGATCCATATGGTTCTGACCTCATCATAGTAATCTCTTTGGGAAATTTGTCATCCAGTGAAGATAAGAAGAAACATGTATGGGAGAAAAGCTTGCCAACTTGTGAAAGAATTTGCCAGCGTAGAAAAGGGCCAGCTCACGCCATTTAATGTAAGCCCAGGTCTTCCTTTTTAGTGGGACTAATTGTTTTTCAAACCTCCTGTTGTTGAAAATAATCTGCATGATTGATATGATTGTAAACCCGATTTTGGCATTTTATTTCGTGGTGTGGCTTTTTCCTAAAAGTTTTCACTTTTGTAAACCCCTTCAGTTTAGGTTACTAGATCTAGGGATTTAAATTGGTTTCTAATGATGGTCAACCAATTTTACTGATGCTTGGTGATGGCAATCTGAGTAACTAGAAACTGAAAGAAGTAACGTCAACTAAAAGACTTCAGCTTTTTTCTTCTCTTCTTCCTTTTTTTTGACGAGACTCTTCTCCCTTATTATCTGTATCTATACTATGCTTTAGATCCAGAGTTTAAATGCTGCATGTAATCCATTTACCACTTCAAAGATGTCCCGAGTTTTCAAGTATGCAAGAGATGAAAGTTTGATAATGTATGCCTGGTAAACATCACTGAGATTTCACATACGTCGTCTCTTAATTTCACTATTTGCTTGTCTTTTAGGTCACTCTGTTGCTATTTAAATTTCTTGCGTGTTTCTATCATTTCTATACATCTCCCCAGTTCACTTAAAGAAAAGGAGAGAAAATCTTTAACATGTTGCCATGGTAACAGTAAGAACTTGTTTTGTCCGTCATGATTCACGATGTTCCAGTTTATAACAACAATGTCCTGTGATCGTTAATTACTTATTATATTGCTATTTGTTGTATTGTTTCCCTTTTGCCTTAATATTTATCTACCATTTTTTTCGATAAGTAGATGTAATATTAATAGAAAGCCATATATACAAAGAAAGATGGAAAGGATACACCACAACATCTTAAACAAAATCATCAAAGCCAAACAAAGACTACACCATGAGACAAAAACTGTCAAAACACAGTAAACAACTAAAGCAAAACATAGACCATGACAAACAAGCTACCAAACTCAATTACACCTAAGGCAATCCAGAATTCACCAATCGTGGACGGATCACAACCAGCACACCACGCTAAGCCACACACCTGCCGAATCTCGGATGCCACTCCTGAATGCCATAATCTGTAAAAGTAGAAACTCATCAACCAAATTTTATATTGTGAATATGTGCTTGCTTTTGTTTGATACCTTTTCCAATAATCTTGTAGGGTGACTTGTTGGAACAAGTAGTTGCAGAATGCAATGCACATCACCTCGAGCTTCAGTCCTTGATAAGGTAGCTGCTAATCTAGTGTCCTGATTTTGTTTTTCTGGTGCGTCCCTTTTTTGTTGTTGGAGTATGATATCTCAATCTCACATAGGCTGACAGGCATGCGTCTTGTTGAATGTGTGCCTGGCTAGTGTCGAACCTTGTTACAAAGTTAATGATAATTAAGAACTGATGCAGTGTCTGCCGTCTGGCATATTGTACTCAGAATATTCCTTTTTCATTGTAGTATGCCATCTCATATGGGCATGGGTTTCGTTTTGTGTAAACAGGAAGATGCAGGAAGAAGGTTTGGATACCCCAGCAGCTAGAAATGCTGACCACTATGGAGCCCTTATCCACCATCTTTCTTTAATCCGAAATAAACGTTGTTTGATGGCATACATGTAAGCATAAATGCTATTTACCATCAAACATAGTTCCTATTTTTGTTCTTTGATTCTCACAGCTACATACAGGTATAATCGAGCAGATACTATACGAAGCTTGTTATGGAAGATAGGGAAGGAGCTTCCTAAAGAAATTGAAGAGAAGCTTTGTCACCCGGAGTTAGCGTATTTTAAGAAGCATTCTTCAGCGTTGAAATCATATATGTCAAGAATAGATGTTGATCTGACTGTGGTAAGTGGTAATCCCTACCCTAGAAGTTAAAACAATCTCCTTCCCTCCTTTCTGACACAGAAGCACATGCATACTTCACATAAGAGAAAGGTACAGACTTAAGTTACACATACGCGTGTAAATATATGCTTCCAAAAATGTTCTATCCGTAATCAATGCGTTGCTTAGTAATTTTAGCCTCGGCTGGTTAAAATTTTAAAAGCAACCGCATGAACGCATCTTGACCAGTGTTGTCAATGGCGGATGGCGGTTTATGGCGGAGACCCAAAAAACCGCCATAAACATATGGCGAATGGCGTAACGGCAAATGGCGGACCAATTTTTATAAAAAATTTAAAAATATACATACTAATGCACATACAAAAAATAGGGCTGTTCAAGTGAACCAAAAAACTGAACCAAACTGCTATACTGAACTGAACCAAACTATAAAAAACCGAACAGTTCATTACAATTCGTGAACTGAACTGTCATTTTAAATATGGTTCATTAACTGAACTGTTGAAGCAGTGCAGTTAGTTAACTGTCCAAACTGTGAACTGCAAACTAAAACACCACTACTGCAATCTACTGCAACGAACTGCCGAATACAATCTGTCTTGCACTGTCACTCCCTTCTCAGCAAGATCACATATCTTATAGTGATAATTTGTCAATTTTATTAGTATTATTATTTGGTGGGGTATGAAATGGATTTGTGAATCGTATAAACTGAGCTGTAAAAATGAGGTGATAAATGATAATAATATATTATATTATATAAGCTTGTGTGGTGGTGCCAACTGCCAAGTGATTGAAATTTGTAAACAACTCCATTACAATTTTGCAAGTTGTTAGTTAACTGTAGCATTTCAATGATAATTCTACGGCAGCTTGGATCAAAAAGAAAATAATACTTTCTTTTTAACTGCAATATTTTAAGTAAACAAAAATAGTTCTGACAGTTTAATTTCTGGATAATGAGATGAGTTAAAAAAATTGGGCAGTTTGGTTAATAGTTCGGTTAATAGTTCGGGCAGTTCGTGCTTAACAGTTCGGAAAAAAAGTTTTTTTTTTTAAAGTTCAGAATTGAAACGGTTCGAACTCGAACTGCCGAACCAAACTATTAAGACAGTTCAATTCGGTTGTGCGAACTGTTAAGACAGTTCGGTTCGGTTCGGTCGAACTGTTTGAACAGTTCGGTTCAGTTTTTAAGATAAACTGAACCGTGAACAGCCCTGACAAAAAACACTATAAAAACTAAAAAAATAATCCAAAAGCCTATCAATAAATGTCAAATTGTCATAAGCAACTAAGAACCACTTCAAATTAGTCTCCATCAAATTGTCATAAGCAACTAAGAAGTAAGAACCACTTCAAATTAAGTTTAAGACATCAAAATAACAACAAAATTATAAAAAGCAATGAAAACACAAAGTAATTTCCTCTAATCCTCTTCCCCAACCCCAACATAGTCATTTTCCAAGTCATTAACAAGCGGAGCATCTCCCTCCCCTTCCTCTTCTTCGGATTCCTCAAAATTAACCAACTCATTTTGAATTTGAGATGGAAGTTTGAGCCAATCCTCTTCTTCATCTTCCTCTTCCTCTTGAACCGCTTTCTCTTTTCCTTTTGAGGTTGAAAAAGATTCGCCACCATTGAGCTAAAAAACCAAGAGTATATATCTTAGAATTTAGCTATTCATAATCAACTTAAAATAACTAGAGGTTTTAGTTTCTTACCGGGAGCAGGGGTGCTTCTTTGTGACTTTGCAAAATCATCTCCAAAGAGGCCAACACCACTCTTATAGATTGGTATTTCATTTAGAATTTTTTGTTGCACCCCTGGACATGGCACCAACTTCTTAATGCAAAGATACAACCCATTGTTGACCTCCAAATCAAACTCAATCTTTGGGTTGTTATAGAATAAATCTGGATTCAACAAGTGACCAGCTGCATGCAATGGGCGTTGGAGTTGACTAGTCCATCTATCATCAATGATTTTAAACACATTTTTGTATTTTGCTTCATCGTTGAGAAATGACTTCATAATTGTTTCTTTTGCCTTCTCCATTGCTTCATAGATGTAGCCCATGGCTGGTTTTTTTTTTCACTATCTACAAGACGGAGAACTCGAACAAGAGGAGCCATCACTTTAAGAGTAAAAAGAACATTTCTCCAAAATGAAGCCATATAGACATATTTTGTCACTTCCCCTTCTCTTCCTTTGATAACTTGTTTGTGTTCCATTCATCAAAAGCAAACATCATTTTAATGTTAGTGCAACTAAGTTGAGCATCTGGGCCAGAAACTTTATGTTCCACTTAATTGAGTGATTCAACTGATGTTGGTGCAACTAAGTTGAGCATCTGGGCCAGAAACTTTGATGAATCTAGCTATAATCTTTTTTTTTATCCGAGCTATAATCTAATATAAAGGGACTATAATTCAGAATGTGTTAATGCACCTTAAACTTAATTTCTGTTGCTAGACGGATTGAATTCACATTCATTAATAGGGTAAACCCATCGACAGCAATTTGGGGACTGAGAAACATATTTATCATATTAAAATTACTAGCCTTGGTTGTTTGGGGTCCTTGTTGTGAACTTGTTTTAGGGTGTGTTTGGGAGTTTGGAGGGGAGGGGAGTGGAGGGCATATGATTATTAGTGTAAATTCTGTAGTGATGGGGAGAAAAGTTATCCCCCTAAACCCCTCCAAACTCCTCTCTTAGTTTATTTTTGGATCCCCTCCAAAAGCCTCCAAATTTGGGGGGTTTTGGAGGGGCTCCAAAAATAAACTAGGAGAGTGGTTTGGGGGGATAATTTCTCTCAAATACTAAAGAATTTACACTACTGGTCTCATGCCCTCCCCTCCAAACTCCCGACCACACCCTTAGTCAGTTATCGGTAACAGGCAAGAACACCAAACAGAGGATGGGAACACCGTTGGAGTCATTCACCGTTGTTTTGCAGTTTCTGGTGGCTAATGAATTTAGCTCTACAGTAAACTAATGTATTGTAATTCGCAAAATTTGCATTTGATAGGATATGGTACCACCAAAAGATCCATACATTCAAGTAAGGGTCCTTGAAGACATAGGAGAAGGCATTGTACTTAATGATAAGACTGCCAATTTTACCCGCCATTCAATGCACTTTCTGAAGCGAACTGATGTGGAGCAATTCATCTCACGGGTTACTATCTTGTTTCTAATTTACTTGCCTTCCAAAATAGTCTAAAATGCCACCTAATTGTTTTATTTTCTCTCAACAGGGCTTAATGGAGGAGCTCACCAATTGATTTCTAGGCCTTTACCAGGAAGTAATGCTAATGTAGATGAGAAGACTAATTTTGAATTTGATACTTTGGATTATCTTTCGTACTTTTTAATGACATTTTATCAATAATTTTGCCTATTGTGCTTCAGGAATTTAAACCAAAGGTTCGTTTATTTATGGGTTTTTTTGGTGCAATTTTATTTGTGGGTTTTTTAATTGAAAAATCCGTTTATTAAAATTTATGATAAGTAAATAAGTTTTCTAAATATAAAAATTTTAAAAAATATAAAGTAAGCATGAGTTTTTAGATAAATAATAAGGAGTTAGTGTTTGAATTCCCTTCTAACATTTTTCTTTTGTAACCAAAAAAAGAATTTCCTTCTAACAAAATTGAGTTTTATATTATAACTCATTTGATTTCGAGTTTATAGACTATGAACCAGCTTTGTTAAACATTTTAACATATTCATCTAGCAGAATTTCATCACATAGATGTTTGTTAAGATATTCGGAAAATTATATCACCAAGTTGCGTCGTGGTGAAATTTGATTCAAGAATGTAAAAATGTTTTATATTGACAACATATAATCCTTAAACTCTTTGATTTATTATTATTATTATTTATGCTGTTGTCAATATAATTTTTTATAGATTGTTAAATTAAAGTTTAAACATTGTCAATTTTTTTAAACCAAAGTATCTCCCAAGTGTAATTGTGTAGACTTATTCTTTGGTATAATTAAGATATATATCTCTTAAGAGATGTTCAATTTCTTAAGAGACAGTATTTAGCACTCGTGTTACACTATGTTATGATAATTTAGTTTCTTTGGGAGCTAGTAATAGAGGTTTTTATTGGTGGGACATTATTTCTAGCTTTTTTTAGGGAGGTAGCTTTAGATTTAGCTATCTTGTCTTCTATTGGGTATATTGGTTTAGCCTCTATGATCATTGTCTTTTTTATCTCTTTTAAATAAACTCTTTGGTGTGATAGCATCCCAATTCTATTTAATATATATATATATATATATATATATATATTTCATTTAATTAAATATAATATTAATAAATGTAGAGGTATTTGTAACCAACACTGTTCGTCAAGTACAAAATTTGATCCTAAACACAAGCGAAAATTAGTCTTTCGTTAAAAGCATAGTTCGAAACAAGAAAATATAAGAGTATTTGTGGAGTTGGTAATGCTATGATCTAGGTCCATCTATTAGGTGTCTATTTAGCACCATTACCTGTAATACTTGTGGGTATCTTTGGCGAATTCCTATCTCAACCTTGCATGTGTTTTTTTATTTGGCGAGCAACCTTGTGTGTGTTGAAGCGAAAGCTGAGAGGTAGCTTTTAATAATCACTTACACGAATGACTATTTTAATTAACTATAAAAAATAAAGGATATAAACGAATATTTCATAAAAGATAAAGGACGTAAACGAAAAAAATATTTAAACGTCTAATAACACAGTCAATTGCTTAAGTGACCAACTTATCGACAAAACTACATAAGCCCTAATTAACGGTCACTTAACACCTATACTACCTTCCTTGGGAAGGGCGCCTATAAACTAGGAATGAAGCCTATAAACTCGAGACTTTGAGTAAGGAACCGATTCCCAGGATTTGGAATCTAGAAGCTTCTAAAATTTTCTCAGTAAGATCTTGTTACAGTCATTTGTTGGAGTTATCTTTCATGACTGATGTTGGTAATGAGATTGATGGAGTATTTATGAATCTTTGGAAAACTGTTCTTCCTTCCAAAGTCTTAATTTTTGGATGGAGATTGTTGAACGATTCTCTCCCTACCCGATCTCTTCTTCTACATTAGCATGTTATATCCAATGAGGAAGAAGCTTTTTTCACTTTGTGTGGGGAACATAAGAAAGAGGTGGATCATCTGTTTCTCAAGTGCAGGTTCGCTAATGAAGTCTGGACTCATATCTTGGCCTAGATGCAGCAACCACTTTGTGATTTCAATCACATTTTGATCATTTCAAGTGGGCTAAGAAGACTTGTGTAGGGAAGAAGGCTAGGAAGATAAAATTTATCATATGATTGACTACTTGTAGGTGAGTCAAAAATTATTTTTGGTAATATAAAGTTTAGGTGACGTCTTTGTGAGGAATGAGTAACTCCTTACCAACTTTGGCGGGTCAAAATATGTTTATACTAGGATAAATGGGCTTTTTATACGAGTCAAAATATTTGGTCGGCCTCTTGACCCCTCCTTGCGACTACACTATTTCAGGTGTTGTTTTTTTTGGTTAAAATACAATATCTTTTACTCTTTTTCTGTTCATGTTTTTTATCTTTTAAAATGTTTATTTACGTATTTTATCTTTTCAAAATTAATTTAAATAGTCCTGTTAATTAAAATGGTTCTCTAGTTTGACTAGTTCCATAAAAAACATTAGATGTGTGTGAAGTACTATTGCGAAAATTATTTGACCTTTTGGATGAGCTCTGCTAGGGTTCCGCGCTCCAGCCGCCGACATGTCTCTGGAATTTCCGCTGCCTTCTAACCTGCTTTTGGTCTTTCCTGCATCAGCTGCGTCAGGCGGTCATGTCCCTTCACGGTTTGATGCAGATTTGAATAGCGCGCCTGTCTCTATCTCAGAGCATGTGCTCCATGGCGCGCAGCAGCATGCTGTCTCCCTGTGTCCGTCACAGGCCTCGCTTACTGCGCCTCTGCCAACTGTTGTCTCCCCTGCGCTGCGTCAACTCAGCGCTGCTGCACTGCTATTCGCCACGCCGTCTGATGACCACAGATCTCAGTGCGTCAGCGACTATGTCTCATCAGATCTGACGGTCACACCTGACTGTTCTCTCACTCGCGACAGCAAGTTGTTCCCTGAAACTCATATTTCTGACGTTGACAGCACTCTGGGTGGTGATTTTTTGCAGCTGCTTCGTCACTCTCAAGGACCTTCAAAATTAAAACATACAAATGTACAATGTTGGATTAGGCTTACAGGTCTTGCTCAAGAATATTGGAGACTCAAAATCCTTTTTGCTATTGCTAGTTGTGTTGGAATACCAATTAGATTAGATGATACAACAAGTAAGAGCTACTTTGATAGATTTTTTGGTCATTTTGCTCGCATCTTGGTTGATATAGATCTGAAATCAGAGATTAGGAATCAAATCCTAGTTGAGAGGCTGGATAATGATTTCACAGTGGGGATTGAATATGAAAATTTCCCCTCCTTCTGTATAAATTGCAAGACTGTCGGTCATACAATTAGTGCTTGCAAAGCAAGGAAGCATTCAGAAAAACAGGTAACACAGGTTTATGTCCCTAAGCCACAAGCTACTTATAATGCTCAGCAAGAAGAGAAATCTGAGATTGGAGAAAAGTTCATACTATCTAATGATAAATCAAATGTCCATGCTTCGGCTGTTTTAGAGGATGGCAAGAAACTGTCTCCTGTGGTGCAGACGCAAGAGGTTGATTTGATCCAGAAGTTGCCCTTTGATTCTACACCTAGCACCTCTGATGCTTGTCGGGTTAGTAGTGATTCCACTCAACCTCCTACCACACTAGATTCACTATTTGCCTCTGTGTATGACATGGTAGCTTCTGACATGAGTATTTTGGGGAAGCTTTGGGATGATACTAAATTTTAAGCTAAAATCGCTAATTTTGCAGCTAATTACACCCAAATACCTCACATGACACCATCACACTTCTCTCTCTCCATGCTTCTCGTTCTTCTCTGTTAATGTTGTCTCCCTCAGCGACTCTCAAGCTCTCAGAGTCCCAAGCATCTCCGTCCGCCGCGGCCTAAAGCGTCTCCATCCGCCACAGGCTCGCTACTTCCCTCCGTTCGCTAGGTGCCTCTCTTCCCTCTATTAGCGAGTTTCCTCTCTTCCCTCCGACGCGATACTGATTCTCTTTCTTCCTCTACACTGTTGTCATTAGCGACTCTACCATTGTTGCTTGCTTGTGAGTAAGAAATTGATTTTCCCTTAAAACCCTAAATCCCCTCTGTTGATTCTTTCCCCCCAATTGATGCTGATGTTGAATCTTTTGAATTGAATCTAGTTCCTGAGTTATTGAATCTGTTGATGTGTTGAATGTTGCACTGCACATAAATTGAATCTGTTGCCAAAGGTGTATGTTGAATCTGTTGTCATCTACGTAAATTGAATCTCTTCCCCCTATTTACTTATATTTGTGTATGTTGCGTAATATTGAATTCGTTGAATCTAGCTCTAATTTACTGATGTGTTGAATCTGTTGAAACATAGGCTCTAAATGTTGAATCTAGCTCTATGTAATCAAGCCAATTCAGCTATTTAGCTTTTTTACATTTCCTAGGATGTTATGTTGAATGTTGAACCTGTTGAATATGTTGAAACATAGGCTCCGAATGTTGAATTTGTTTAATTTGTGGGCTCCAAATGGGGACTGGATAGGGCTTTAGGGCGACATGCTGATTTGTAGGTTTCTTAGATTGCTGTTGAGAATGGTAACGTTGAGGATATGGATTTGGTAACAAAGAAATATTTACTGATTCATTTTGCAATGGTATGCCCATGCTATGAATTTTTTACATTTTACTTTTGCATATAGTTTAAGAATTAGATCATAGCAGTAAAAGATAGATTGCAATTTGGCATAGTCATTGAAGTTTCAAGTGTCCCTTGTAGTTTTAGTCATTTATCTATTTAAATATATTAAGGTTTTAGTTTTATTGTATTTTTAGTGATGCATCATTTTTTTAAAAAAAAAAATTTGACCCCCAACCTTGGGTCTTTAATCCTCCCACTGGAGGGGGCTGATGCTGAACAAACGGAGCTTGCTTAAAAATGTTAGCGGAAGAAGCATATCACCGGAAAAGACAGGTTCTTCCCTTTTTCACCCTAATTATCCTCCCTCTCCGCCGGTGCAATTTTGTAGCGTGCGAAACACTGCAATTTCTGGCCGCACTCTCAAACAGCGACGCTGTGACTGAAGAGTAGTGGCTTTGTGCTGCTGCTCCTACATGGTGGCGCCGCAAAACGTCGCTGTTGACAACATTCAATGATAATTCTGTGAAAATAGAAGCAAAATCTAAAAAATTGTTAGGGAGGAATTTGTCTGAAGAAATTGTCAGGATTAAAATGAGTACTTACTCTTAAATTAATATTTATTTTAGAGAAAAGGAACAACTATTTTGCAAGACAACAGTTATGTGTGTGTTATGTGGATGTGTGGGAAACATTTTGTTAGGAGATGAATAAAATGAAGGAGAGGCATTGGGAGTGCAATTTGTGGAATACTTGAAGAGCCAGTTTCTATCAGATATATACAAACTCTAATACTAGCAGAATAGTAGCATACTAATGAAAATTATTCTATGCAATATCTGTAAGTTTAAAGTTTATATATGCTTGAATCGTCCTATAATTGAATATGGAAGGTTTGGCAGGATACCTACAGTATGATCTGATTCGTAAATTAGCTGGTAGTTCTTAGGGTCACAAACTTGTCTGTTACTGCTCATCAGTTGTCCAATTTTGTGCTTGAAACACTGCATATGCTTTAGTTGTTTATGCATGTGCTGTGCCGCGTGTCTATGATAAGTAAAAAATGATATATGAAGTTATCATCAATATTAACTACGTCTAGATGTCTCTCAAATAGTTTATTAATGTTGATTTGCTCCTTGCATAAAGATTTTAGATTTGGTGCCTATTTGTTATATAATTTGTTTTTTCTATACACATTTTCTTGCTTGTGTCAAAGAAATCTGAGATTCACCTAATTTTAGCATATTTATCTGTATGTAATTTATTTGTGCACCCATTTCTCTCCAATGATTTGCTGTTTTTTGTTTTGCTAATGTCAAATAGCTAGATATTTAGATTGCTTTTAGAAATCTGAGCTGGTTGCGGCGTTCTTCTATTTAGGTACTTGATAGTCATGGAATCTGTTCTTGGTTTCTTACCCGCACACAGGACTAGACTAGGATATATAATTTGATCAGGGTAATTTTTCTTTAAATGCTTGTTTCAAAGTATGATGACTATTTTAGAATAATAAATTGGGAGTCTCACCGATACTTGCCTGCTCATTAAATTAAGGTAACAATTAGCAAAAGGTGTCTCGGTTTGGAACCAAACTATGTTAGTATGTATCAATCTTGGCTTCTGATCTTTAATTTATTTTTTCTGTTGTAGGTATTTAATAATTATCTTATAAACCCAGCTTTTATCAGCAGAGTATGATCATATGCCATTCTCGGAATGGAAACATGCTTTGATTTTATTAAGAAAGAATACATAATGAATGATAAATGGTTAGATCAAAGCACACCAAAAGTTTTCTTGTACCACTCAACATTAAATTACCTTATGGAATTTAATATTTCGAGCTAGATTTGTAAATGGACCCTGACTAGGTCTTTATATTATTTTTGCCTTATGACTAGTATTTGCTGATGATCACAGTGACCAGTGGGTTTATACTTTATAGCACAAGATGCTTATACACGTTTATTTCTGTCTTTTCTGTCATCTGCAATCATAAATTTGATCTTCATCTTGAATGGCAAGTAGTGTATTGGGACTAGTTACTACTTATTAATAATATGGACACAATGAACTGTTTCTTTCATATGACCAATCATGGCAAGTCCAACACTAACTCTGTGTAGTTTATCCAGACTTTGCTGTTGCATTTCTGAGGTTGAAGCAGTAGATCAGAGAAAAACGAAGATAATTTTGTATCTGAATGGCAGCTTCAGGAAAAACTCTAAGTAGTGACAGCTGCACAACAAATGGAGGCTGGACAGTTGTTTTACCCCGTCGTGGAAGGCAAAGAAAAACTACAAAAGTTGAAATTTTTGACGAAAAACAAGAATCATGGTCTCCTGATGATTCTCTGAGAGATCCAAGCAGAGAAACAACATTAATGCAGAAAATGGAAAGATACATTAGTAGGATTGGGAGCTCTCAGTTCTATCATACTTTCAGAGATCAAATCCAAACATCAGTTTTTGATCATTTTCGTCGGGTTTTAGGCTCTGAGACAAAGATGCAAATGGTAATTTATGGTATTGGCAGCATTGAATTGTATGACCCCCCTCGATTGCAACTTAGCATTGCAATATTGATGAAAAGAGATTTCGGTTGGATCGGAAACATAGAGGTATTTGATCCCGTTCTTTCTGTAACTGAGTCTCGAGTTCTGGAAACTTTTGGTTGTTTTGTCATGTCGATAAACGAGCATGGGAGGCGAGAGGCTCTAAAGCCAACGATGTTCTTCATGCCTCACTGTGAAGCAGAGCTATATAACAACCTGTTGCGGGCAAATTGGAAATTGAATTGCATAAAAAACATTGTATTATTTGGGAACAGCTTTGAAACATATGAGCAGCATGTGTCATTATGTAAGAACTCACCTATTGTTAGCTCAGTGGGGCATATCTTGGCTGCCCGTAGATTCACAGGTGAATTCAAAATCGACACAGTTTCTGATGATTATTATAATGCATTCCATGATTCAAGTTGGCATTTTTTCAGTCCTGTCCACGAGACAGAGCTGCAATTTACGAATTCTTGATGGAGTTTATCTGAATCAATATTTGGTTGTACACCACTTTGACATACTATTATTGATCACGAAAACATTAGAACTGTTGCCATCTTGTGTCTTTTTCCTTTTTACAAATGCCTTGATGAATTGTTTCTCTCTATTAGATTTCGGTGTTTTAAAATATTTAATATTTTGTATTATGTATTATGTATTAGGCTTAAATATGTTTTTAGTCCCTGTAAATATAGGGTCTTTTGATTTTAGTCCCTACAATTATTTTTTCTAAAAAGATCCCTGTAAAATCAAACTTTTTCAAATAAGTCCTTCTGTTGCAAAAAAAAGTTAACTTGACTAACAGAATTCTGTTGTGTTAATTTTTTTTTATTTCTAATTTTTTTTCAATGCCTATTTGGCATCTACATATGATATTATGTCATACACTAAATTAAAAAAAAAGCATAAATCCCCAATCCTCATCCCTCATTGCCAATCTGAACCTACACCTCTCCGCTTCTTCTTCATAACCATGTTCTCTACTCTAGTTCATCTTCATCCAATCTGAACCCTCAATCTCACAATCCTTCTTCCCTCAAAATCTTCAACCTCTTCAACCTCCTGATGCAAAGACACCAACAACAAGGAAGAGGGAGAGAGACGGGCAACACAAGAAATCCCTAATTTATTTTAGGTGGATTTACATGTCTGATCTCATTACAACAAATGGTCAATAGTATATTACTGAGAGCTTTGTTGTGTTCCAAGTCCGTGGAACGGGCTTTTTCTCCAGTTTTACGAGGTGATAGGCGTTGGTTCCGGTTTTAGCCATGACTCGGTAGGGGCCTTTCCAATTAGGCGCCAACTTTCCTTGAGATGCATTCTTTCTTCCAATGCCGACTCACCTCAGAACGAGGTCCCCGACATCGTGGTCGCAGGGGACGACCTTAGCATTGAAGCGCTTGGCCACTCTCTGTTTAACCACGGCCTCTGCGACTGTGGCCTGGTCTCGGACTTCTTGAGCGAGGTCGAGCTCCTGTCGGATTGCCTGCTCGTTCTCTGCTTTATTTAGAGGGTTTAGAGGGTGCATGGTCCTCCAGGTTGATTCACCGATTTCCACTGGGATGACATCGTCGGTATCGTCAGTTCCAGAGGTAAGTCGGAAAGGTGTCTCCCCGGTGGTGAAGTGTGGGGTGGTTCGGTATACCCAAAGTACATGTCACGACCCAACCTTAGGCCATGACCGACGCACAAGCTAAGACTAACTCATCATAACTTGGCAATCCTAACTCACATTTACAATTACAACATCTACAAAAATTCAGTAGAGTCTCCTCAAAATAATATTCATCGCTTAAGATGAGACCTACCCAAAATGCAATAAGTTCTGGGTTGAACAACAGACCCCAGGGACAATCTACTCTGATATCTACCAATCTGAAAAAATTATAGAAACGATAGGGTGAGTCACAAAGACTCAGTGAGAGCACAATAAACAAAGTGGACAGGAAGGAGAAGCAGGAAATGCACGAGTGTTTTCAAATTAAAGGCAGCTTATAACCAAGAAATAAAACATACTCATCAACATGTCTCATATCATCAATATCATAATTCACAAGCAAGATAACGTATTTCTACTATGTGCACATAGACCACATTTTCTCTTCGTTGTGGCAAACAGTAATAACAGGCTGTATTATCTCTTCGTCACAACAAACGGTAATCATAGGCCGTATTACGTCACGACAAACGGTAATCTGAAAAGGGCTATGAGCATTTCACTCATAGGCTGCATTCTCTCTTCGTTGCAGCAAATGACAAACACAAGGACTATGAACATTTAGCCCATAGGTTGCATTATCTCTTCGTTGCAGGAAACAGTATTCAACAACAACCACAACAACATCCATAACAACAATAGCAACCATAACAACAATTGGAACACATAAAATAGAAACAAGGTTTCAACTCTTTGTAGACAAAATTTATTTAAGAAATTTATTGCTTCTCCCATAAAAATGATATAAAAAAACAATGTCACATTGTAAATTAGCTACTCACAAGTATGAAGAAGGAACTAATCTCTTCAAATGCCTTCAAGAGGAGCCATCAAATTGCTTTCCATAACATCTAACCACCAACAAAAATAGTTTCAGTCATCCACAAATCTACTTAAGGTCATATTAACGATAAACACAACAATTAAACAAAAAGCCCCAAATTATTAAATTTAGGGTTTCAAAGGAATCCATAGAAAAGCTAGAGTATGATATCCTAAACTACCCTACTACTCACTCATACTCAATATCAACTCTAAAACTAATGGGTAATAGAATTTTACCTCCAATAATTCCAAGGAACAAAATATCCAAAAATAGGTATTTCCAATACCCACTCAAAAACCTCCTTAAGCTTGCATTCTCCATACTTATAGAAATTAGGATGGAAATTAGAAGAAATAAGATGGAAGAGGAAGAAAAGCACTCACTATTGGATGAAGCTAGTTTAATGAGAGGGATCATTTAAGGAGGAATGGGCTACGGGAGAAAAGAGAGAGTGTATGGGTTGAGAAAGAGAAAGGGAAAGAAGAAATAAAATGGGGAGAGTGGGTGTTATCCGATAGACACCACCACCCCTTTTGTTTTATTATTATTATTATTATTATTATTATTATTATTATTATTATTATTATTATTATTATTATTATTATTATTATACTTTAAATGAAACGGTTCGTTTCAGTACATATGGAAGTTCCTCCACCTAGGCGCCCTTGGCCCCGTCTTGCCTCTTCTTCAATCCTCGGAAGATGACTCTGTTGGCAACCTCGACTTCCCATTGGTTTGTGAGTACTCGACCGAGGTGAAGTGGTGCTTGATGCCGAGGTCCTTCATGAGTCCTCGGAATCCTTTGTCGGTGAACTGTGTTTCGTTGTCAGTGACGACGACCCCGGGGACCCCAAATCGGGCCAAATGGCTTTTCTTGAAGAATCTGATGCAAGTTCTGGCAGTGATGGTTGCAAGTGGCTCGGCTTAGATCCACTTGGTGAAGTAATCAACTGCTACAATTAGATATTTGACCTTGCCTGGCGCCAGTGGCAAAGGGCCCAAAAGGTCGATTCCCAACCAAGAAAATGGCTAGGAAGTGGACAATGTCGTTAGTTCGGATGGAGGAGCAAGGTGCACGTCAGCGTACCTTTGCATTTGCCGCATTTCTTTACTAGCTCGGATGCATCTTTGATCATGGTAGGCCAATAGTACCCCGCCTAAGTGCCTTTTTAGCCACTGCCCGAGAACCCAAGTGGTGTCCACAAATTCCTTCATGAATTTCTGTGAGGACGTACTCGACCTCGTGCCCTTCGATACACTTGAGCAGAGGTGCTGAGAAACCTCGTCAGAATAGAGTCCCTTTGATGACCGAATATGAAGCCACCCTCCTCCCGACGAGGGCTGTTTCCTTGGGGTCAGGGGGTTCCCTACCTAGCTCGATGTATTCTCTAATCTGGGAGATCCAACTATCCATCGGTTCCACGCTTAGTTTAGTTAGAGTTTCTTGGATCAGACTTCGGTGATTCCCGAAGGGTTTTGTACTGGCCAATTTGGACAATACGCCGGCCCGAGTGTTCTCTGTCCGAGGTACGTGCTTGACCTCGGCTCGGGCAAACAATTGTAAAAGCTCCCTTATCCGGGCCAAATATTGTTGTAAAACGGCGTCTTTCGCGCTGAAGTCTTCCTTGATTTGGGATACTATGTACCAACAAAGAGTCGGTGTTGAGCTCGATGACCTTGGCGTTGAATTCCCGTGCTAGTAGGAGTCTGGCGATGCATGCTTCATACATGATAACTCTCCAAAAGAAGATTTATCTAAGCGTTTCCATTCTTAAATCATTGTGAGTTTGCATGCTTAGACTAGGAATTATATGAATATTTGTGTTAATTAAAGAAAAAGGGAATCAAGGACTGAAATGAATTAATTTGGCACAATCGGTGCCCTTGTGAAGTTTCTAATGTTTCAGTTTGAGTGCTACAGCATCAGCGCGCAGTGGAGCTGGGGCCCACTTGGAGTCAAAAGCAAAAAGCAAATCTGAAACATATCTAGATCCAGTCCAATCAGCGCCTCCCTAGATGTAGAACCTATGCTGATGCAGCCACCCTCCTCCCACTTGCACATGACCACTTGTCAACTTTGGATATGACAACTTGCTTTAGTTGGTGAGGAAGGGACCCACATGTCTCCTAGCTTTGCAAAAAGGAGGGAAAACCACTCTATAAAAGGAAGCTTCACTTCTGCAATTCATCATCAACTTCCAACACAAAATTTCTCTGGTTCTTGAGGAAAAATACAGTGATAAGCTGTCCTCTTAGTTCCATTGAAGATCTGCCATAGAAATCCACTAGAAGATCGTGTTTGTTCATGCTATAGCACTGTTAGCACACCAGTTCATGCGTAGGAGTTGGGGGAGTGTATCTTCTGCACATTCTTCTTCTATTTTCTATCTTGGTGATATGAACTTCACTGTTCGTAAGTTGTTGATAATGTTTAGCTAAACATCTTTTAGTTGGATTGCTTAAGCTTTGTAATGAATCTTTAAGTGTTAGTAATATAATGTTGTGATGTATGTATTTTGATCTTTGTGTTTTAATTCTTTCAAACCTGTTTTGGGATTGGCCAACTAAAATAGGTAGATTCATGGGTTCAGACATGGTTCATGATTCGATCTCAAAGATTGATGTGAATGAGTGGTTGTTTTAAGGACACTTAGAACAATCCTTGTCCAAACCTAGACATAGGAGGGCTTAGTTCATAGAGTGGATACTGTGGGTTCTTTATTGTATAGAGGTGAACTTACTTGAAGCTTAGACATAAGATCTCGTAACGAAACCTTGGCGAAAGTGACTGAAAGGCACGCCACATATGCTACAACACTCAATGCTATATCATCAAGTGTTATAGGACTAACATAGAAGAGAAGTTACTTAGTGAAAACCAGTCAAACTAGGCTTCATCATATAGTTTCTCTTTTATTCCTTTGCAACTTAATCCTTTATTTTTCTTGTTCTCAAATAGTTTTTCTATTTTCCTCACTGATTTGCTAACTCTAACAGCTATAAATTAAAGACAATCCCTGTGGGTTCGACCTGTATTTTCTACTATATTACTTGTGTGACTGCGTATACTTGCGCATCTGTTTGTAAAAACCACAACAATACACGACTTGATTATTCGATGTCTGGAATGAGAAGCTGGGGGAGACCTCGACGACCAAACCCTTGTTATTATCTAGAATGAGCCCGATGCCACTTCATTTACTGTTGGAAGAGCCGCCAACATGCATTTTCCAAGTCAGGGCCTCGACCTCGGGTGAAGGCGGCGTCATCTCAGCGATGAAGTCGGCCAAACCTGGGACTTGAGGGCCAACCTAGATTCGTACTTAATGCCAAACTTGGATAGTTCCACTGTCATTTGATAATTCGACCAGCAAGGTCGGGTCGGTGCAAGATTTGTTTGATCGGTTAGTCAGTTCTCACAACCACCTGGTGGGCTACGAAGTATGGCCTTAGGCACCGAGTTGCCATGACAAATGCCAGAGCTACCTTTTCGATTTTTTGATATCTCGCTTCTGGACCTTTGAAATATCTTGCTGACAAAGTAAATCGGCCTCTGTCCGAGTTCGGTTTCTCTGACTAGCACCCAACACAGAGTTTACTCGGCCACGACCAGGTAGAGGTAAAGGATTTCTCCCTCTACCGGTCTTGTGAGGATTGGGGGTTCCATGAGGAGTCGTTTGAGCTCGGCTAGGGCATCTTCAATTTCTGGAGTCGATTGGAACTCAACCACTTTATTTAATAACTTGCAGAAGAGCAGTGATTTGTTGGCTGCCTTTGAGACGAACCTTGACAAAGCGACGATCATACCTATTAAATGCTGAACCTCTTTCTTCGAAGTCGGCAGGCGCATGTCTGTCACGGCCTTGCACTTATCCGGGTTGGCTTCGATGCCCCGCCCCGTGTGGCAGAATCCGAGGAATTTCCCGACCTGGACTCCGAAAGTGCATTTTCTGGATTAAGTCTGAGGTTGTTCTTTCTGGCCTCAGCAAAGATTTTAGTGAGGTCGGCCAGATGTTCATCGTCGGACTTTCTTTTTACGATCATATCGTCTAGGTAGACTTCCACATCCCGACCAATCTGCTTTTGGAAAACCTTGTTCATCATGCGCTGATATGTGGTCCCGACGTTCTTTAACCCAAAGGTGACCTTGTAACAATAATTGCCTTGGTCGGTCATGAATGCAGTCTTCTCCTGGTTAGGGGGTTACATGGGTATTTGGTTGTATCCTAAGTAAGCGTCCAGAAACGATAGCAAGCGGAACCCGAAAGCATTGTCGACTAGCTTGTCTACACTCGGAACCGGAAATGTATCTTTTGGACATGCTTTGTTCAGATTCCTGTAATCTACGCACATTTGCCACTTCCCATTGCTTTTCTTAACAAGAACGACGTTGGAGAGCCAAGTAATGTACTTGACTTCCTTGACAAACCCGGCAGAGATAAGGTTTGCGACAGCTTTTGTTGCGGCTTTCGTCTTTTCTTCAATCTGAACCCGCCTCCATTGAGCTACCCATTTTGCTTCAGGGTTCACGACGAGGTGGTGGCACGCGACCTCTGCGGGGATACCTGGCATATCCACTGTGGACCAGGCGAAAAGGTCGGCGTTTTGATGGAGCCACGGGATGAGGCTTGTCTTCACGATTTGGGGAAGGTCGGCGCTGAGCTTCACCATTTTCGTGGGGTCGTCCCCAGTGCTACTTCGACAAATTCTCCGTCGGGTTCGGGTCGCTTGATTTTTTTTAGATCTCTGGCTAACTGATCATCTTGCTCGTCCTCCGAGCTATCCGGGTCATAGCGCACATCGAGGTTTGCCACATTGATCCTGGACCCTTTGCATGCCACCTTCGGTTTCTTGTCGACTTTCTGTTTTAGCTAGGTGGAGAGGTGACAGCATCTTCTTGCGGCTTCAATGTCGGCAAATAACTCGATGACCTCGTTCTTCAAAGAGTGAAATTTCAATTTAAGGTGGGCGGTGGAGGCGAAAACTCCCAATCTTCCCAAAGTCAGCCTTCCTTGAATGCAGATGTAGGGGGACACGCAGGATAGTACCAGAAATTGGGTCTTCAACGAGCATGAGCGATCCTTATAGCCGTACGTTACCATGAGTTGGATGTAGCCTCGAGGTCGTTCCCGACCCCCGTTGAAACCGACCAATTCAAAACCATGATAACGAGTGAGATCAGTCTCCGCAATTTTCAGAATGTCAAGGAAATCCGCGAACATTATATCTATCGAACTCCCTTGGTCCACAAGGATGCTTTTCACCTCTCGACGCCGAGCATAAGGCTGAGATTATCATAGGCATGTATTTATTTGATTTACTGAGTGGCAGATCTTGATCAGAGAACGTCAGTTCCGGTCTACACATTGGTGCTGTTGGGGTCGGGTTGCTTATCTCTTTCCATTTTCGCTTGACGGACCACTTAGTTTCTTTGGTGTTAACCTAGTACCCCCCACTGATTACCATGACCTTGGGCCAAAGCTTTGTTACCCGGGCACAAGGAAGGCCGGTTCTGACGGCGTGGTTGATGACTGCGAAGCGAAAGTGATCAAGCGAGATCGCTTCGAACTGGTGGTCGACCTCCAGGAGCCATGGGAAGGGGTTAGAGTCTGATGAGAGCTTGATATACTCCCACTGTGGTCACCAGTGTTTTGTACCTTGCTATCGGGTCAGGCTAAGAGGTTGGAGTTGGTAGAAGAGTTGATTGAGATCGGGCTCTCCATGGTTGAGGTATGGTAGATTTTTCCAAAGTTGTCTTCCTCCGAGGTTGGAGCTCGGAGGGATGTACCTGCAGACACTCTGGTGCTAAAGTCAGCAAATAAGTGGTGGAGAGGTACTTATGAGAGAGTGTGTACCTGAAGTTCGAGGGTGACCCTGTATTTATAGATGCGGAGGAGGGGGTTGTGCCTCGCCTAGGTCGAGCCTAGGCCGTTGGATCGAACTAGGCTTTATTAAAATAAAATTTAGTTACATCGAAATTTTCCATGACTAGGGAGTTCGCAAGGAAAATAATTAATTGGTACGATACATAACCTATTATAAATATTTATTGCTTGTATTAAATTTATATTTTATTTAAATATATCAATTGAGAATCAATAATATATATATATATATATATATATATATATATATATGTGTGTGTGTGTGTGTGTGTGTGTGTGTGTGTGTGTGTGTGTGTGTGTGTGTGTGTGTATAAACATTTTGCATCATTGTTTTTTATAAAGTTGCCTTAAAATAAAGAGAAATGTTATATTTGATTGAATGAATTGTTAAATTTGAATGACTTATAATTGGGTTAAATGATCCCTATAAAATTGGGACCTTTCAAGTTTAGTCCCTATTAAATTTTAATAGGTGTTTTCATCCCTCATCAGAATGAAATTCACCTTTTAATAATTAGTTATATATAATATTTTATGTGATTTTATCATGTAAAAATTATATTAATGTATTAAATTTTAAATATTATAAATATTGATACCTAAAAACTTAACCTAATTTTAACCATTCATGTGTTAGCACCTTATAAATGTGTGGTTGCAGTCATAATTCCCTAATACTTGCACAAAACTAGCGCCGCATCCCTCAAAACACAAGAGTATTCCCCTCTCCTGCTTCTTACCCTTCTCTGCCTCTAATACTTGCTTTCATAGAGAGTTGCAAAGACGACCTTTCTCTATGCTTGTATAACTTAATTGTATTTAAGGTATACTCACACACATAATTGTATTATTAAAATGAATTGATTATGATGATATTTTCTGGAGGAGTACATCAATAATGACTTCATTCTACTTAGATCGATACCATATGCATGACTGGCCCTAGGTCATTCGCCATTATTTGTCACTTATTATATCTATATATCTTTTGTTGGTTTCTTTTCTCCAATTTAATCGTGTGTTATTTTGTCTATTTTAGATTGATAACTGAGGCGACAAAGCTTGATTTGATCAATTATCAGGGAAGGCTCAAATGGACATCATTGTCGCTGTCTTATGTTTTCACGCCTTCATGATTATGCTTTGCTCTATTGTTCATTTTGATGATGTCCAACATAGATCTCCAACGACTGTGATTTCGTTGATTAAAAAAGTATGCACAAAATATGACTCATGGTTGTCATTATTTTTAGGTAATAATTCTGAATTTAATGTCTATTGTTTTTATTTTGACAAATACTATCTATTTTTTATTAGATTTTGGGTGTTTTATAAGTATTACATAATTTTTTCTCAGGTAAATTATTTTTGTAAATATTTTTATTTATTAAAAAATGATTTATAGGATTAGCAAGGTCGGTCAATAAATCTATGTAGATTATGATAGCACAATAGTTAGAATGTCTTTAATCATCATTGCCAAAAGCTTTATGATTTTGCCTAAAGCTATATCAACTTTAGAGGAGCTCTATGATATAAAATTTGTCTATTTGATACATTTAGGATTTTGGATTTTATTTGTCCCTTATGAATTATTTCACTAAGTAGGTCAATTTCAATTACAACACCACCAATAACCCGCTTCCTAATTGTGCAAATATATCTATATAGTTTCAAGATGTACCTGATACATATTTGAAAACAAGTAAAAAATAATGTTATAAAAAGCATACCACTTATGCATCAGCCAACTTGGTGAGATTGACTAAAAGGATCAATATATATAACAAAGGATTTGTTAGAAAGGGGAAGTCTTGTAATTACAAAATGATAGATTAATTTCAAAAAACATTTAAGTCTTGTAAAATCTCTGCTCAGGATTAAGAGTAGAGAAAGTTGCTTGCTGGTATTCAAGTTGACAAGTATCCATCCAACATAACTTGACACAATTGCAATTTGGTTTACCAAATTAACAACTCAGATTAGCACACACACACACACAGTAAAAATGGACACTAATAATTTCATATCTAACTACAAGATCCCCTTTCCTGATTTGGTTGGACACTAATAATTTTTTGTTTTCGTTCAGGTTTCAATTCTTGTTCATGATTTTCCTAATCTGAACAAGATTAAGAGTTGTGACTTATCACCTTCAAGTTGGCTTTCTGTGGCATGGTAAGCTAACATGTCAAAAACTGCATATGTTGTTGTCATTTATTTCCTATGTAACTATGTTGTTCTTTGTTTTCATAACAATTGCTGAATTACAGCAGTTATAGTAGGAATTTTTTTACCAATCTCAAGTATTGCACAAAGGTGGTTGATTGTAGACTTCATAATTCTCATCAATTGTGAAAAATGGGTCACAGCCATGAGTTATATTGAACTATTTTGTTATCATTGTTTGGGTTTAAATCCATGAGTTATAGCATGTTGGTAAGAAAAATCTGCTTTTGTTATCATTGTTTGGGTTTAAATCCATGTGTTATTGAACTATTTTTTTTGTCCTTTTTTTAATTTCTAAGGGTCTCTTCCATGTTGTCTATCAACCTAGCTCATTCTTATGGTAAAGTACATGAAAAAAGTTGACCAAAGCTTCAAAAAATAGGTCACAACCTTGAAGACAAAAATATGGTGAAGTATAATCTCCATTGGCCCCTTCAATGTTGTCCATCAAACTACATTCATGTGGCTTTAACGAACTTGGGTTTGACCCTTTGAAATATTGTACCTATGCATGTTTCACTACAAACTAGTAGTAACAAAATGGAAGGTCAAACTTTTCTTTATAAGCCATGTGTCATATTAAATTGCTTTTTGTATTTTCTATCATTTTCAAGAGTCTCTCTAAATTGCTCATGCAAGGAAGATAGGTCAAGCCCTTGCATATGTTTAGAGCCTACAAATTGCTCATTTTTGCCTTGAATTCTCTCAAATTTTGAATCATTTTGTAATATTTATCTTTTTTTTACGCAAGTAATATTTATCTTCTAAAAGCTAATTCTGCAATTGTTAATGAAAATGGATGACAAATGGGGATTACTTTGACATAAGCTTTTTTTTTCATAAACTACTTTGACAAGCTTATGAATAATATATAAAAGCTTCATAAGCTGTTTTCCATAAGCTCAAAACTTAGCTCTTCCAAACAAACCCTATATCATAAATGAGACTAACAGAAACGTGACCGGAGTCATTAGATTATTTGTAAACTAATATAGAAACAATCTCATGCACGCCTGATATTTATACAAAAATGTTTGGAAATTCTGTCTATTACTGATTATATTCATTACGTGAAATGGTTTCCTGTCTTCTAATAAGTAGTCTCCTTGTAGATAAACATGCAATGCAACCCTACGATATCATACTTTGCTTCGGTCAAAAATTACGCAAATTAACAAACTAAGTCTAAAACCTCATTACTTTAATTAAATTCCTCATTTATCCTCCATTAAATGAATTTCTCTCTCATTTTTAAGTACTGATTACAAATGTCTAGTTACGTAATTTTATATTTATAAGCTATTTCAACTGCTAATTTTACCAAACACTTAAAATTCAATCCGCTAGCTTATCCGCTATCCGGTATCTCTCTATGGGGTGTATGATTACTAATTTCAGCGGTGTTAATAATAACTCGTCTTTTTGGCCCAAAGATGAAAAGCCCAACAGAGTAAAGTTTGAAGTTCCAACGTAGTTTATTTACCAAAACAAAACGGTACCGCTCCTGCACCGATTCAACAATTTATGGGTATTGCTTTTCCCACACCCCCTCCTACTCGAAACACACCCCATAAGGGTGTGAAAAGACCAAAAGGCCAGGCCAAACCTCTTTTTTTTCACGAATTTTCACCTGTTCGAACACGGGCATTCGAACAGGTTCGAATGACATCGTTCGAGTGTGTTAAATTTTGACTTCACACCCTTTTGGGCGTTTTTCACCTGTTCGCATGAGGTCATGCGAACCTGTTCGCATGAGGTCATGCGAACCTGTTCGCATGACCTCGTTCGAACACATTCGAACGACATCGTTCGAGTGTGTTAAATTTTGACTTCACACCCTTTTGGGCGTTTTTAAACTGTTCGCATGAGGTCATGCGAACTTGTTCGAACAAGGTCGTTCGAACAGTCATAAAACACGTCCTCGCAGCGTCTCACGCGAGGTTATTTTTGGAATAAAATTTGTTAAGGGGTGTGAAAGAGTAGGAGGGGGTGTGGGAAAAGCAAAACCCCAATTTATTTCCACAGAAAGAAACAGAAGCTATGAGAAGAAGAGGCAAAGAGATTCTAAACCTCTCATTTTACTATCTACACCACCCACTTTCAAAACAATCACCACAACCCTTTTTCTTCTCCACAACTTCCAAATCCCAAAGGGATTCCATGCTTTTAGAGAAGTTTAAAGAAAGGAAAATCAAAGGGTCATCAAAAGACTCTAAGGGTATACCTAAAGTGTCAGCTTCAGTTCCATCATCAGGTTTTGATAGTGATCATAAGAGTTTGAAGAATGAGAGTGAACAAGAACAACAAGATGAAGAAAACAATGTGGTTGTTGGTGGGTTTAAGGAATTAGGTTTGACTGAGGAACTTGTTGAGGCTATGGAAGAGATTGGTGAGTTTGTTCCAAGTTATACAATGTGTTGTTATTCCAGCTGTTTTGGAAGGAAAGAGTGTGCTAGAGTTCACCTTCTCAACCTGATAGGGCTTTGGCCTACTTGTTACCTATTATTCAGGTTCATTTTATTCTTTCTCTTACACTTTTCAAGGAAAAAGTGGCAGGCTGAAATAAATGTGAACCTGTTGCATTAGTGAGTGCGCGTATTTATAAGTGCAAGTGCCAAAAATGCAGCTTTATTCTCTACATTCGATCAGAGGAGATTTGAGCTCTAGCGTTCATTTGTCTTGGTGGGGCTTACCCAATATGCCCTTTGGCGGTGGCACGCCGTAAGGGAATTTCTTCACAACGGGTGTTGGCCCAGTCCATAACGAAAATCAAATGGGAGATTTCTCAGAACTTTTTAGCACTAAATCCTAAATTCGTTTTGCTTCTTGTTTGTTTGATCTATTTGAACTCTGATGTGTAGCATTCTAACATAGCTTCTTTTTTTTAGTATTCCAGAAAGCTAAGGTAAAACTAATTTCTAAAATCACTTATTATGATCAAATTAGTGATTATTTAAGAATCATAGTATTAAATTGAAGTTTAGGAGTAAAAGTCATGCTCATACATATTCCTTTGTTTGGAGAGAGATAAGAAGATTGGGGAAGGAATCAAAATCTAAATAATGAATAGTCTATTACTGTTCTCTCTGAAACAGATTGAATGTGACAATAAAATTAGAAAATAAGCTTGAATATTTTAGTATATATAAATTACTCTGTTAGCTACTTTTTAATTCATCCTCATTTTCATGACATCCAAACCGAATAGGAGAACTAGTTTTTATATTTCAGCTTTGTTCATTCGATGTTCATTATTTCCTTGTGTAAAGATGGACTAAATCCGTTTACTTGTGTAGCTGCTAAGACGGGATAGTAAAGCATGTTGTTCCATGCATCCATATAGTCGTAATATGAATATTGCTGGGGAGAGATCTTTCTTGAAAAGCTTCTTGAGTTTGATGGGTGAGCTTTCCAAATATATATATATTACCTTACCATATTTATTTCAATATGATTTCTTTCATGTATTTTGTGTTTTTGGAGCAAATTTTTTTTATTGGTCGGTGTAATTTGTTTATACTTAATTATTATATCATCATTATACAATTCACAAATTATTTTATTATTATACTTGTTTATAATTTTTTTTATTAAACTCATGAGATACGTAAAAAAATTATATTTATATTTATATTTTCAATTAGGTAATTATTTCATTCAAAACTAGTAAATTGCTATTTTAAAATGTCAAAAGTCTAGAGTTTTTGTTTTTGCTTTTACAAAAAAAAGAGATTTTGTTAACTTTTTATTCCCACGAACCGAACTAACGAGCTGAACCGAGCTGCTTGCAAGCTTGAGTCGAGTCGAGCTGAGAAAAAAGGTTCACGTCGAACTCGAGTCGAGCTACGAGCTGAGCCGATTCTTATCGAGTCGAGCCGAGCAGAATCAAGTTTGACTCAGCTCGACTCATTTCCAGTCCTAGTTCTCCCCATGGACAACCTCGTCAACAACAACAATAACAACATTATGCCACTCGCATTTCTAAAAGGTGAAATTTCCACATTTTGATGGCAAGAATGTGCGAGATTAGTTATACAAGTGTGACTAATTTTTCTCCTTGGATGATACTCCGCAAGCTTTGTGTGTACGCCTAACCTCTCTTCATGAGGATAGATTATCCCTCCAATGACATTTGAACTACATGAGACAAAAGTTTGATATTTACCCTTCTTGGAACCAATATGTGCATGATGTCACCACTAGCTTTGGAGATGCGTATAGGATCCCCTGTCCAACTTGGTGCATATCAAGCAAGGTGCAAAAATACAAGAGTACATTGATGATTTTGAGCTAGCCTTGACCTTCGTAAACCTTATTCTTGAACACTCCTTAAGCATTCTCCTTACTGAAGACCTTATTCTTGACCTTTGCTTCTTCTTCAACCCTACCACCATAGCACAAGTCTCTAACTTAGCTCGCCTTTATGAAGCTACCGAAATAACTATAGCCCGAAATCGAAACCATTTACCTAAACCCTTCACCTTATTCACTAAATCTAATACCAGCCCTAGCTCTTCACCTTCAGCCCTCACTCAATCCACCAATCAAACCCCAAAACCCTTATTCAATAAAACCAACCATACCTACTCTGCTACAGAGATGCTGATAGAAAGGGCAAAAGGTCTTTGTATGTTTTGTGATGAGTCCTTTAGACCAGGCAAACAGTTAAAATACAAAAGATCCAAACTCTTGGTCCTTGAACTAGAAGACGACGAGGAAAGCCCCACTGAGGAACTTGAGGAACCCCCTCCTAAACCTCCTACAAATACCATTACTGAACCTGAAACCCCCAACCCCCCTTACAAGCCCTTACTGGAGTCTCTAACTTTCACACTATATGAGGGTTACGAGCTTGCAACCCAGTGGCAATACTCGTAACTTTTTAGATTTAGAAATAGTTCAAAATCTGGTTTGTAAGCTAGAAGAAGTTTCACCAATGTCCATCTTTGGTGGAGGTGGTCACAAACTCCAAGCTCCATATATTTGCATAGGTTTCAAATGGCCTTTCCAGCAAACTGATTTCTCTCCTGATGTGCTAGTTCTTCCATTGGGTTGCTATGATTTAATCTTAAGGATTCAATGGCTTAGGTCCTTAGGTCCCATCCTTTGAGATTTTGAAAAATCACAGATGAAATTTACCACAAATGGCAAGAAACTTGTGTTAAGAGGTGCAAAACCCCTCAAATCAAGCTCATCAATAACAAATCCTTTGCCAAGGTAGTTCAAGGAAATCATATTCCCCCACAAACTAACACGTGTATTTCCAGCATTCGTTGTCCTCACTTCCAGGCTTTCTAAGAAACTTTCCAAAATGTTACTCATCCCACTACTACTCCAAATCAACTCTTTTAAGTCTTCCTTCAACTGTACAGCTCCATACCTGCACAGCCTCAGGACCCCTCTCATTCTGGTGCGTATTCGGTTCATTCACGTGTCCCTTTGCCTAGAAGCTGCCAGGAGCCGCTCTTTGTCGTACCAACTTTCGGGAACCGACAATCACTCCCTGCCTTCGTCAGCCACAGATGTCACATGCCCACCAATTTCTGCTTGGTTCGTACCCAAACCACACCGTATTGAGAGAGGTCTGCGGCTCTAATACCATTTGTAACATCCCAGACTACTTTTAGAATTTTCGACCGCCCCCACAAACCAACACGTGTCTTTCCCACGTGTGTTGTCCTCACTTGTATGCTTTCTAGGAAACTTCCCAGAAGGTCACCCATCCCACTACTACTCCAAGTCAATTACACTTAACTATGGAGTTCTTATGGGGAGGGCTCTCGAAAAGATAAGCATCATGTTAGTGTAGGTAGTCCAAATAAACTCTTTTAACCCTTCATTCAACTGAATAGTCCTAACCTGCACAGCCTTAGGATCCCTTTCATTCCGGTGTGTATTTGGTTCATTCATGTGTCCCTTCGTCTAGAAGCTGCTAGGAGCCGCTCTTTGCCGTGTCAACTTTTAGGCACTGACGATCATCCCCGCCCTTGTCAGCCACGAATGTCACACGCTCGCACACTTATACCATAATCTTTGTGAGTCAAACCTTCATTACACACTAGTACAATAAAGGGATTCAACGCCAGTGAAATGGGGAAAAAGAAAGAGGTTGTGAGTTTTGGGAGTTTTGAAGAGTTGGGATTAATTGATGAGGTTTTGGGTGCTGTTAGAGAAATGAGTATTCAAATTCCTACTGAGATTCAGTGTATTGGTGTTCCTGCTGTTTTGAATGAGAAAAGTGTTGTTTTAGGGTCTCATACTGGTTCAGGAAAGACTTTGGCTTATTTTCTTCCCCTTGTTCAGGTACCGTTTTTGTAGTATAATTATAATGGTTTTTGTAAGTTTTGTGATGTTGGAGATTGTGATTTTGTTTGGCTTATTTGATGGGGGTGTTGGCTTTAAGGTAGAAACCTTGCATTTTTTGTGTGTATGTGTTTCTGCATTGAATTTATTTTGGTTAGTGAATTGTGTGTATATTACAGCATGTGTAAAGGAGTCTCGTCGGGTTTACCTTCCAATCTTCTTCTTATATCCAATCAAAGCCTAAAACCCCAAAAAACGAAGTTAGGCGCTACTCCAACACAAGAAGAAAAACTCCTTCAATGGTGGGAGCAACGGGAAGAACCCTCTTCACTCTCTCTTTCTCTCCAACATCTATTCATCCTTCACAACACGCCTCTCTCTTCACGCCAAGCGTTTCCCCTTTCACACGCTCTCAAACCCAATCACCCTTTTCCTACGTTTTAGGTCTCTTTGTTCAATCACAACCGTTCCCGAAACTATAGATTCTGAAAATGCAAAACACTCAATACTGTTATGGCGCAGGTGCAGTTATAGTCTGTGTGCTTAGATAACTGCAACTGAAAAAGTTGTGGTGAAGTAGACCAATCTGTGACAGTCAGTGTGAGGCTGACTTTGCACCACAGAAAAGAACAATACTCTGCTTTGGGAGCATTACAAGCAACCACTAACTTAATGAAGAAGACTTTTCTAATCACGTAATAATCAATCATACCTCTAAACACTCCTCAGCTTGTGACAAGTAAAATCACTTGACCAAAAATATCAAACTGAAGCTATAGGGTTTTAATAAGATGTGAAAAGAAAGATTCAAAAGATTCAATTATGATCACGGTTTTATATAATTGATGATAATGATTTGATACGAAAAAATTTAACACTAACCCTTATGTAGAATAATGCAATACATAACCCAGAGCGTGGGGTTCAGCGGTTGGGGCTGATCCTCCCTTAACCAAGGGTCGGGGGTTCGATCCCCACATTGGATACGGAGCAGCGTTAAAACTCTGGGCCAGCTGTCCTGCCCCTCGAGGCACCTACAATGAGCGCGAGATTAGTCACTGTTGTCCGTGCGGTGGATACCCGGGTTTACCCATGAGTAATGCAATACATGAAATCCTATTTAAATAGGAAAAAATTCATTATAATATTAATTAATTAATAGCTAAGATTTATGAAAATTATTCTTAGGATATAATTTAAGATCTGTTATGAAATTGACCCAAACAAGAGTAAGATATAACCATTATAATAAACTATAGATGAAGAAGAAATAGAAGAAGAGAGCATTTGCATTCTATTCTTAAATGTGTCATTTACATTGCCATATAAGTCCTATTTATAGGATACAAATTGAGTATCCTAGGTAAGATAAAGAACTAATGAGAGATGGACATCTACAAATTATTCATAACACTTGTATATAAAAAAACCCTAATTTTTTAATCCCACTATCTTCCCTAGGAAATTCCAAAAGTACCCTTAAAAAATTAAGTGTGTTCTTGTAATTTGCAGGTTGTCTTCAACCTAGCGTATTTTCACAGCGCACCATCCCACGAACAGATCCACGATTACGCCGCGTAACTAACCACCCACGACAGCCGCGATGCCTTCATCCCACGAACATCCCAACATCGTATATTTTATTTGATAAAATACATATTTGCCTTCCAATCTTCTCGTATCCAAGCCTAAAACCCCAAACACAATAAGAGCTCCTTCAATGGCGGGAGCTTCAGGAAGAACCCTCTTCACCCTCTCCTCTTCCTTCTCGTCACGTCTATCCCGTCACACCAAACGCTTCCCGTTTCCTACACTCTCAAACCCCATCACCTTTTTCCCACGCTTCGGACCTCTCTGTTCAATCACCACCGCACCCGAAACATTAGACTCCGACAATGCAAAACACTCAATGCTACTCGAGAGACTCAGAATCAGACACCTTAAAGACAGTGCAAAAACCCCAGAAACTAAGAATACCCAAAAAAAGGTTTCTGCTGAGAGTGAAATGGGGAAGAAGAAAAAGGTTGTGAATTTTGGAAGTTTTGAAGAGTTGGGATTAAGTGATGAGGTTATGGGTGCTGTTAGAGAAATGAGTATTCAAATTCCTACTGAGATTCAGTGTATTGGTGTTCCTGCTGTTTTGGATGAAAAAAGTGTTGTTTTAGGGTCTCATACTGGTTCTGGAAAGACTTTGGCTTATTTGCTTCCTCTTGTTCAGGTACCTTTTTTGTAGTACAATTATAATGGTTTTTGTAAGTTTTGTGATGTTGGAGATTGTGATTTTGTTTGGTTTATTTGATGGGGTGTTGGCTTTAGGCAGAAACTTGCATTTTTCTGCAATTGGATTTATTTGTATTTTTAAATTGTGTGTATTTGACTTGTGCTTCCACTATGTAAAAATAATGAAGTTTGGTTAGCATTTGATAGAATTTGTAGAATTCTAACTCTCCTAGAGAGAATGTAAAGTGTATTTGAATTGATTTTTTCATCAAACGAATCTTGTACAGTTTCTGTTACAATGGTTACTTTGTCTGCACAATGGTTCTCAAAATCTTATGATGTTTGAACTTGTAATTTTGTTTGGCTTATGATTGGATATTGATTTCATGGCAAAAACTTGTATTTTCTGTATTTGTTTTGAGATTGGATTGATTTGCAATTTTGCATCTTATGTATTTGAGTGAAAATAATAGAATTCAGTTAGCTGTTGGCACATGGACTGGAGAGAATGGAACAAACTGTTCTTTTTGTCCATTTCTCTCGGATTCCACTTTTTTTGTAGAACCAAAATGTATCATTTTTTTGTATGTCATGCACTGATATATTTTTAAAATGTACCAAACATAAAACTGAACACATATTGTCTGTTTTAGAAAATGTTGCCAATTACTTGATGTGTGGATTTTACAGATTGCTCAAACTTGTTTTTCCTTCAAGTACATTTCTTATATTATTGAGGCAAACTTGTCTAGGCATGTATTGGAGACTGTTGAGTTGAGACACTGTTAATTTGTTGCTGTAGTTGCTTAGACGGGATGAAGAATTGAATGGAATACTGTTGAAACCCAAGCGACCAAGAGCTGTCGTGCTATGCCCTACAAGGGAGTTGTCCGAGCAGGTGTTTGTTTTTGCATTTTACTCATGTTTTATAGATCACTTCTGTTGTGTTGGATTGTACAAATTAACGTGAAATGGCTTTATAGGTTTTTCGGGTTGCAAAATCGATAAGTCATCATGCGCGATTCAGGTGTACCATGGTAAGTGGTGGTGGCCGTCTTAAGCCTCAGGAGGATTCACTTAATAACCCCGTCGATATGGTTGTTGGTACCCCTGGCAGGATTCTTCAACATATCGAAGAAGGAAATATTGTATATGGTGACATCAAATACTTGGTGAGTATCCAACATTTGACAATTTTGAATATATGAACATGAGCTGGAAGCTGTATTTACTGAAAGTAGTATTTGTTTTGCAGGTATTAGATGAGGCAGACACAATGTTTGATAGGGGCTTTGGTCCCGATATACGCAAATTTGTGTCCCCTTTAAAACACCGTGCTTCAAAACCTGGTGCCCTAGGTTTTCAAACTATCTTGGTCACTGCAACTATGACAACGGTATGCTGATTTGCACCAAAAATCTTGTTGGCCACATGCAAAGTAAATATTAATGGTTATGAAGATTATTCATGATATGATTATAGTATTTTATTACCTTGACAATAAAATGACTGATTATAATTGGTTGTATTTATTTTTTATCTGTTATGTGTAAAACCATATTTTATAGTAATCTAACCACTTCACATGCTTATTGTCGAATGACTTTTAAACATAAGCTTATCATTCTTTTCCTCATGGTTTGTTTTCAGTTGGCTGTGCAAAATTTACCTTCAAATGAAAAGCAAATACATTAGATTTATATGAGTCCAGAAACAAAAAGCTTTCTTATGAGCAATCCTCTTAAAGGTTGATATTTATCTTTTCCTTTAATTAGCATGATCCTATTGTTTTGAACTTTAGAATATGTAAACCTTCATAGATATTAAGAAATTGCCGCTGTTCTTTTTAAATGGGTGTGAGTCTTTCATGGTGTTATTATAGTTCTAAATTTCTAATCATGAATAATGACAAAAGCAATGATATTTTAAAAATTACAATTTTAACAATGTAAATTATGTTTGTTTAGATTTTGACATTTACACTCGGAGTTTTCATTCTTCCTCGGTACATATTAAATATTCGAGGGATTTTGGGGATATTCATCAGTGTCTTTATTAATGCCATGCTGGCTGGCTTGCGGTCAACCTTTTTATATGTATTTAAATATTTTTTAATACTAATGCAGGGATATGGTGGAACAGTAAGAGTCCATAAATTTTATGTGGATTTCATTTGCACTAGTTTTGAATATCCTAAACATTTCTGTTATCAACACTGATAATAGTCTAGAAAAGTAGAAATACCTGATGTGACAAGTATCTTGAGTAAAGTATCCTACCAAATTAAATTGCCAATGTCTCGAGTGTATCGGATGTTAGAATTTTCAGGTTAATATTTGATAATGAAGTTGCAAAATGTTGACTTCTTTTAGTCTTGCAGGCTGTGCAAAAGCTGGTTGATGAGGAGTTTCAGGGCATTGAACATTTGCGCACATCCACGTTACATAAAAAGATTTCTTCTGCTCGCCATGATTTTATTAGACTTGCTGGTACTGAGAACAAGATGGATTCATTACTTCAGGTATATGTTGTTTGCAATTTGCATGATACATGGCCAAATGTTTAATACTTTCTGTATTCTGGCAGTGCATTATTTCATTTTCAGTTTCCACCTTAAGGTTATCCATTGGAAAGGGGGTTCAAATTATGATGTTTAATGAATGAGTTGTTTCATAAGCAAGTTGCAAACTGGTTCCTTTTCTTCCAATTAGGAACATGCACTTTATTGCATAGCACAGTATTTCTTTTATTTCTGCTCATATTCAAGTATTAAACATTTTTATCAGTTTTTGCTACTTTATAATGATTCAATTAAACCTATGTATGGTGCATGTTTTTAGTATGGTAGTCCATGTATGTTCTTCACTATCAGATTGCCTTGGATGTTGTTTTGATTCACTGGGTTTTTATTATGTAATTTATGGTCATGTGATGGTAGGTATTAGAACCAAGCCTTGCAAAGGGGAATAGGGTGATGGTTTTCTGCAACACATTGGATTCAAGTCGTGCTGTGGATCACTTTCTTGGTGAAAATCAGATCTCTACTGTGAATTACCACGGGGAAGTACCAGCAGAGCAAAGGTAATTGTTTACTTCTCCCGCCTAATACTGTTATGGCGCAGGTGCAGTTGTAGTCTGTGTGCTTAGATAACTGCAACTGAAAAAGTTGTGGTGAAGTTGACCAAACCGTGACGGTCAGTCTGTGTGAGGCTCACTTTGATACCTCCATAAAAGAACAATACTCTGCTTTAGGAGCATTACAAGCAACCACTAACTTAATGAAGAAGACTTTCCTAATCACGTAATAATCAATCATACTTCTAAACACTCCTCAGCTTGTGACAAGTAAAATCATTTGACCAAAAAAATATCAAACTGAAGCTATAGGGTTTTAATAAGAAGTGAAAAGAAAGATTCAAGAGATTCAATTATGATCATGGTTTTATATAATTGATGATAATGATTTGATACGAAAAAATTTAACACTACCCCTTATGTAGAATAATGCAATACATGAAATCCTATTTAAATAGGAAAAAAATCATTATAATATTAATTAATTAATAACTAAGATTTATGAAAATTATTCTTAGGATATAATTTAAGATATTCTAAGGAACTGATCTTATATATAAAAAACCCTAATTTTTATTCCCACTATCTTCCCTAGGAAATTCCAAAAGTACCCTTAAAAAATTAAGGGTGTTCTTGTAATTTGCAGGTTGTCTTCAACCTAGCGTATTTTCACAGCGCACCATCCCACGAACAGATCCACGATTTACACCGCGTAACTAACCACCCATGACAGCTGCATAACTAACCACCCACGACAGCCGCGATGCCTCCACCATAGCGGCTGGCCTCCGCCCTGCTGCGATAGTTGGATAAGACCAGTAGAAAGACCTAATGACGGGGGTTGACTTAATGAGAGATATTCTACTAGTCAAAGGTAGAGGGTGACGAAGGAATACTATAGGTAAAACTATTAAAAGAGATTTAGAGTTAAATGTTCTATCTATGAACTCAATTCCTAACAGGGCGTATGGCGATGTCATGGTCCATGTATGTACTAATATTCTGTCTCATGCTTGCCCATATGACCGTCATGGTCCATGGTAAATAATAGCTCATGTATGGAGGAAGATGGGCAAAATAAATTCCAATTTGCATATGAAACATTTTGAGCCTATGGTGCCTTTTGAGCACCAGTGCTTCCATGATATTCTCTGATCAGATGCTCGATTTCCTGTTACTCCCACTAATCTGTCTCACTTCTTTTAAATGCAGGGTTGAAAACCTCAGAAAGTTTAAGAGTGACAATGATGGCTGCCCTACATTGGTTTGCACGGATTTGGCTGCTCGGGGTCTGGACTTGGATGTAGATCATGTTATCATGTTTGACTTCCCTTTGAATTCTGTAAGCATGATATCTATTATTCAAATATGTCTTACGTCACAAAGTACCCCCTCCTCTGCTTCTGTACCTTTCCTTCTTGATATTAATCGGTTACTTTACTTTCCGTTTCAATTTTAGATCGACTACCTTCATCGCACAGGTAGAACTGCTCGTATGGGTGCAAAAGGTAACAAATTCTTATGTGTCTATCTGTTTGACCAAATTGAGAATATTGTTCTCTCTTCTACATTTCTTTGGTAAAATAGTATCAGTAACCAATGTTTGTGTATACACTTTGCAACCAATTTTTTACTTAAATTATGATGACCTCAGTATTGCTTATAAATTGTATATTGGTCATTGCAATTGTGACTAGAAATTTTCTGTTGTGAATAAAAATACCCTTTTTCTGTTACAGGGAAAGTAACAAGTTTGGTTACTAGAAGGGATTTGAACCTGGCAACGAAAATAGAGGAGGCAATAAGAAAGAATGAGAGTTTGGAAGCTATCACTAAAGAAAGTGTTCAAAAGGACATTACCAGGAACCAAATCACTGAGCATAGGAGAAGGAACAAAAATTTGGGTAGAGTTTCAAAAGTTAAGGACAAATCGGGTTCTCCTGCAAGTTCTGAGAATACCAAGTCCGATATGAAATCTGGTAAACAATCACCACCAGCAAAATCTTCAATGAAAGGATTTACAGTTTCAAAATATGTAAAATCTTCCCGTCCAAGAAGCTCGAGAAATTCTTCTAGTTCTTCAGAGAATAAGCGTGGAAGTAGCTTGAGAAATTCTTCTAGTTCTTCAGAGAATAAGCGTGGAAGTAGCTCGAGAAAAACTTCTAGTTCTTCAGAGAATAAGCGTGAGAGTAGCTCGAGAAAAGCTTCTAGTTTTTCAGAGAATAAGCGTGCAAGTAAAGGGACTAGTGCCAGCAAATCTACAGATTCTAAACTCAGTGTGGTGGGATTTAGGGGCCGGAATTCATCATCAAACAAGAAACAATCACATTTTTGAAGTGGTTTGCAGTCATACTGTACCCAGTAGTAAGTACATGGCTCATGTTTTTGTATTATTAGATAAAGAAATTTCTATAGCAAGAATAATTTATTAATTTACATGGTTTTGCTAGGCATTATATGTGAATAATCCTTTTTTTTTATTTTATGAAAAGGACACTTTCAAACTGATTCATTATGCTTTTCTTTCCAAAATCAGAGGACATTACATTATATTATATGAATACAAAAAAGAGACACGCTTGACAGATTGACTATGCATGACTTTTTGTTTTGTATGGAGATTTCTATTCAACATTCTATTCTCACTGCTGAAACTGAAACTATAATATAAAGGTATAAAGATGGAACTCTAGATCAGTTCTACTTTTTTGGGGTTCCTCACACCCTCTATAACCCCACCATTCTTTTTCAACTTGTTAAGAAATGAATAACTTTAGAATATTTTCTTTATTCGACATTTTTTATCGTTACTAAATACATGCAATATTTTCCCGTTGTTTGTCAAATGCATAATATAAAATGATTATTCTCCTAAGAAGAGCTCAGTTGGTGAGCTAAGGGACATGAATGAGTTGCATGAAAGAGGGGTTCAAATCCTGAAAACTAACATTCCCCCACCTCTACTAACATTTGCTTATAAAAAATGATTATTCCGATGACATGTAACGTTCCACCATAAAAAATTAACAGTAATGAAATTATAGCAGCAACATGTAATGTTTATCTGTTGAAACTAATAAATAAAATAAAATGAAATATCTTTTTCGATAATATCTAATATTTTCTTGTCGCGGCTCAAACATGTTCATTTATAATAAATAAGACATCGTTAGGTAATTACCAATCATATAGTATTAATGTAGCTCTTATCGCAAATAAAAATGCGACTTAATTTTTTTTTGACGAACATGAATTACATTTTACCAGTAATAAAATTATATCAAGGTACTGATCTGACCCCCATACCTTGTAGCACACCTGCACTAAAATCAAGTAGAAAATTTTGGTACCCAATTCTCTTTGGGTCATTGTGGGTTAGTCATCAAGGGGTTTGTTTTCACAATCCACCTTGGTTTCTCACAGGCAGGTATAAGGGTACCAAGCTCACACAGTTTAGGAATGGGACATCTAAGTGAGCTATGGTTCCCTTTTTGACAATAAGTGCAAGAGAAAACAGTAGGTGTATAACTTGAAGTAGTAGCTACAAAGTTTACTTTCTTTTTCAAAACAGAGGAGGTGGAATTACCTTTATACCTGATACCTCTCCTATCAACATATTCATGTTGGGAGTGGAGTATCTTGGTTAGGGTCATTTCACCTACCTCAAACCTCTTTAAAGATTCTTTTAAAATTTCATTTTCAACTTTGGCTTTTTCAAAATTTTGTTTAAGCTCAAGAAGTTCAAGGTTGAAAGGTTTCATTTCATGTAGCACATTCTTCAACTTAGCTACCTCATTTTCAAGAGTCTCAATTTGAGTGAGCATGCTTTTGTTGCTCTTTGTCAATTTCTTAGATTTTAACAAGAGAGCTTCATGTTCAAAATAAAGAGTTTCAAAAGCCTCACTCAAATCTTGACTACTATACATATCATCAATTAAATTATCATGCTCAAGTGAACCAGAAAGATTATGGTTATCAAGGATTACCTCAGGTGCGTCATTTGCCATATGACAAACAACATTGGCAGTTTGCTCTTCTTCATCTATTTCACTATCAGTGCCAAGACTGTCCCATATTGTAGCCTTAGGTGTTTCACTTGCCGTGAGACAAATAGCATTTGCAACCTCCTCTTCTTCATCAAAATCACTATCAGTATCAGAATAGTTCCATGTAGCCTTCTTAGCTTTCTTCTTTTGGTACTTGGATTGCTTTGTGTAGTCACCATTCCCAAGCTTGTTGAATCTCATGAATTCTTCAAACAGTTTAGCCATGTCTTCATCATCGGATTCTTCATCAGACTCGGCCTCTTTCCTTGTTACCTTAGGAGTTTTAGCAGCAAGAGCAAGAGACTTCCTTTCTTTTACCACTTCTTTTTCTTGAACCTTGTTAGCAGCCAATACCACCTCAAATGCAAGAAGCGACCCAATCGAGTCTTCTTGGGTCAGAGTGCCAATATCTTTGGCTTCAGTGATTGCACAACTTTTTGGAAAGAACTCACTAGTCAGGGATGCAAGAATCTTCCCATTTAGATCTTTTGTAGAATACTTCTTCCCCAGTGCCTTCAAGTTGTTCACTATCAGATTCAGTCTCTGGTGCATAGCTGCAACAGATTCACCTTCCTTCATTTTGAAGGCTTCATACTCAGAAGTGAGGATTCTGATTTTTGTATCCTTCACTTGGCTTGTACCGACATGTGTAGCTTCCAAGCAGTCCCAGATCTCTTTTGCTGTCTGACACCCTTTTACCCTTCCATATTCTTCTTCACATAGAGATAAGTGAAGAATGTTCATTGCTCAGGCATTTTGAGATATCTTATCTAACTCCGACTTTCTCAGCTCACTCAGATCAATGGTGTAGATATCTTCAACAGGAACTTCTTCTACTTTACCAGTAGCTTGAGTTTTGATTTTCATCGGAATCAGTGGTCCATCAACAATAATCCTCCATAGAGTGAAGTCTATAGCCTGCACATGACATTTCATTCGACTACTCCAGTAGTCATAGTTAGTCCCATCAAACAGGGGTGGCCTATTGAATGACATCCCCTCTTTCATAAAAGAACCCATGATCAAATATAGATAAATAAAATTAAATTGCGAGATGTTAAGCTCTATATGCAATTTCTGGATCTAATACCACTTGTTGGACTATATGATAACCTTAGAGGGGGAGTGAATAAGGTTATATGCAAAACTTGAATTCTTTTCAGTTTTCAAAAACTTTTACAATGCTAGTTTAAATCAGATGCGGAAACTAAGATTTAAACTATATGCATTAACTAAGCAGGCTGTACTTATGACAGTTTATTCACAGTTGCAAGATTACGCTAACGGTTCAGTAATCAGATTTCTCGATATACAGATATTTATATGCAGCGTAATGATATCAAATATAACTATAAGCAGATATGAACAATAAAGAAAGTAAAGAGAGAGGGATAGAGATACACCAGAATTTTTACGAGGTTCGGGTTAAAAGCCCTACGTCCTCGGCCTCAAGCTTTGCAACCTTTGGACTTGCTGACAACCACTAGATGATGAAGAATGTTTTACAAACAAGCAACTTCAAATAGCAAATCTCAATTTACCCAAATTGAGAACCCGAGCTCCCCGCTAAGGATTTCACAACCGCTTCAATCTCCCTGATTGAACGACCCAAGAATGCTTCCCAGGATTTCACAATAACCGCTTCAATCTCCCCGATTGAACGACCCAAGATCACCTCCCAGGATTTCAAACCAACTCAATCTCCCAGATTGAGAGACCCAAGAACACTTCCCAGGATTTCAACCCAACTCAATCTCCCAGATTGAGAGACCCAAGAACACGTCCCAGGATTTCTAAGCCACCACGAATACAGATCAATACAATATAGAAACAATGAACCAATCAATCCAGTAGAATAACAATATAGTAGAGAGAGAGAGATGATTGGTTTTGAAATGAAGAACTTTAACAAAAGATTTGACAATGAAAGCTCTTTTTCTTTTTTCTATTGATTTGAAAGTGTATGTAGAAGAGAAGTGTAGTGGTGTGTTTGATTTGTGAATCCAATCTCCCTATTTATAGGGAATGTAAAAAATTGACCGTTGAACTAAAACACTAGATGTTATAATCGATTATGTGCTTTGATAGTGCAATGTGCATAATCGATTGTTCTCTTAAAAAGGAAACAAATCACAATCGATTCTTTGCTTAAAACAAGGGAGTATGTAATCAATTATGTGCTCTGAAACATTCAGGCACATAATCGATTCTGTGCCTGAATAACATAGGCAAGTAATCGATTGTTTCAAATAAGGAAAGCAATGAATCGATTTCATACTCCAATATATTTAGCATATAATCGATTATATACTCCAATGAATTGAGTATATAATCGATTTATACTCCAATGTGACAATGTACAAATTGATTCTTTAGCTTAAAAAACATTTTCCCTTTATGTGCCTTTCTCATGCAAGCATGCATTTGAATAAAAAAAATATTTTTCAAGACTATCAACACAACAATTTTATTTTTAAAAACATCATCTCTCTTCTACTAAAAGTCATAACACTGAAGGGATAGGATCTTACATTTGAGTCCTATCAAAAGTAGATAAACAATTAGGTCTTGGACTTCAGAGTTGCTTCTTCTCCAAGCCATTGCACTTTAGTTCCTGCTCTTTGATTTAGTCCCTGTACTTTCATAAAACTGCAACCATTAGTAGACAAGATGTAATTTGTTATCATACAAAACAAAGAGCGTTTGTCCTTGGTTCAACAGCATTGAGTGCAGCTGCATGAGTATGTGCTTTTCAGCTCCTTTCTTCAGAGTTTCGTTGCAAGCTTCCTATTTCTAGGCGTGCTAAATAAGTTCACTCATGCCTTTGAAGTACCCACTGTTTCACCCTAAGGACTATGTTATCCTATGTCTAGGACTTAACATGGTTTTAACAAAGTTTTCTTTATTACTCAAGTTAACAAAGCCTTCATTAAAACACTCACCCTTATTAGTCTTGATTTCTAGTTATAAACCATGCCTGTGAATATAACTCTACTTATTCTAAGCGATCAACCTCACAATAAGATGGATATAGTATAACATAAGACCCAAAATACATGCAACACTTAAATGCACAATAACTTACTCAAAAGCTCATTATAAAGTTAGAACATCTCAACCAAAGAGGTTTAGCTCATAATATGCATTGCAAGGCAAAGATAGATGAAATAAAACATGTTAATATAATGGAAAATACAAGAGATATCAATAGGGTAGAGATTACACTGATCGAAGTACTCTTGCATAAATTTGTCCAGCAGTGCAGAAGCACTGACTTCCTGGTGCAGTTGCACCTAACTAACTTGATGAGGAAGTGAAGGAAGAAGTCGTCAGTTCCCTCCTTACCTTCTTGCCAACTAACTACTACTAAAACTATAAAATAAAATACAAGAAAGGAACCTACTAAATTATATGTGAATTGCTTATGAATGAGATGATCTTCAAGTGAGAAGTGGAAGCCTTTATATAGCCTTGGAGGTTTCCTTCAAGTGAGGGTTTGCTTGGAGATCAAGCTGGCCAAAGGTGGCTTAACCATGGTTACTTTTGAGAGCTTTCATTGAGAAGATTGAGTCCAAATGGGAGGTCCATTTGTGGAAAGCCATGTGTTCTAGATGCGTAGCCTTTCATGATGATTTTCCATTGTGGGCGCCTCCTCTTGCATGTTGGCATGTGTCTCCATGTGACTTATGACTAAGCATGATGTCATAGAAAAATTTATGCATTGGTATGAATTGAGGTGCTTCCAAGGTGGGGTTAAATCTGCCTTCAGCGCAGGATGGTGCAGATGCACCTAAGTGCAGTTGCACTGCTGTAAGAGTAGTTTAGTGCAGATGCATTGCTGTTTCTCTGGTGTATTTGCACCTAACTGCAAGTGTACTGAACAAACATATCAAACATACCAATATATATATATATATATAATGCTTAAATCATTAAATAATCCTCTTTGAAACATAAAATGTTGTTATCTTACTTATACTACTATATTTAACAGATATTATACTTGGTTTCAAGCAATTTAGTTATGTTTAGATGCATAAATAACTCTATATAAAATAGAGTTATCAGCGACCCACCTTAGCAAAATCGGTGCTTAACTCTCTTCTTGTGTACTATATGCAAGTTACTTGGTTGCCTCAAAACATTTGTGACACTATTGATAAATTAACTCGGGACTTTGTTTGGAAGGGCTCTCAAGATTGCAGTATCAATCTTGTTAGTTGGGACAAGATCACTAGGCCTAAAGCTGAGGGAGGTTTGGGTATCCGTGTTGCTTGCCACATGAATACAGCTATGTTGGGGAAGCTTATCTAGGATCTGCATGCTAATAAGAATAAACTCTGGGTGAACTTACTAGTTGAGAAGTATATGGGGACTGAACCGATTTTACATGTTAGGAAGCAGAGTGGTTCATACACGTGGAACTCTATTATGAAGGCAAGGGATATTCTAAGGGATGGCTTTGAGTTTCGAATAGGAAATGGATTCTCATCTTTTTGGTACACTCCCTGGACTAGCATGGGTAATTTATCAAAGCTAGTCCCCTATGTTGACATTCATGACACGCATTTACGCATCTCTGATGTCCTCATTGATGGTCATTGGAACCTGCCCATGTTGTATACGCAGCTGCCTCAACAGGCCTTGGAGAACATACAAGGTTTATCTGTTACTCTTAGCTCTGATGTGGGTGATGCTTTCATATGGATAGGACGGCTTGATGGTACTTATTCTGCTAAGGCTGGCTATGATTGGCTCCTTACGCAAAGGCACAACAATGCTACTACTTCAAGTGTGTGTTCGTGGAAGTGGATTTGGCAAGTCCCCGGGCCTGAAAAGATTAAATTCCTGATCTGGACAGCTTGTGACAACGCTATTTCTACATCTGTAATGCTCCACCACAGGGGTATGTTGAACTCAGCTATTTGTCAAAGGTGCCGAAGCGAGGAGGAGACAGTGTTACACTGCTTATGGGACTGCAGTTATTCGCGAAACATTTGGAATTCCCTTCAGTTTGATTCTATAGCCTTTTATCATTTTACTAATCCTATGGATTGGTTCAAATATGGCATTTGTGATAACAATCCTCATCTCTTTTTGGCCACTGTGTGGTGGTTGTGGAGAGCCCGCAATTCTAGTATCATAGCTAATGAGCCCATTCCCAGCTATGAGCTAAAGATGACAATAAACAATTTTGCTTCTCTTCTTCATAGTTGCTTTGCCAAAGCAGTGGCAGCTCAATGTATGTCGCGCCTCGTCATGTGGCATCCAACAAGGGATAATGATATTATCCTTAATGTAGATGGGAGTAGTATTGGCAATCCAAGGAGGTCTGGTTTTGGAGGCTTATTGCGGAGATATAATGGGGAGTGGCTTTGTAGTTTTGCAGGTAACATTGGAATTTCTAACAACCTTCACGTGGAGCTTTCGGCGTTATATAATGGTCTTCTCTTTGCTTGGAATAGAGGCTATCGCTCTTTAGTCTGCTATTCGGACTCCCAAAATGTGTTACAACTGGTAGCTGCTAATTATAACAGGTGGAATAGATTTTCTCCTCTTATCCAGAAGATTAACATCATGCTTCAGTGGAGCTGGCATGTTCCGTTATTACATACCCTTCGAGAAGGAAATGCTTGCGCTGATCATCTAGCGAAGATTGGAGCTGCTGCTGATGATAAGTTGATTGTGTTTGATACCCCCCCTCCTGACATCTCTTCTCTCCTTTAGGCTGATGCGCAATGAGTAGAATTTGTTCGACCTTAGTTTTGCTGCTTTTTTCTTCTTTTTGCTTTTCCCTTTTCCTTATTGTATAAAAAAAACTCAAATTTATAAACTAAAAGAAGTTATGACTGAGCTAATAATGCTCTAAACTAGGGTTGTCAAAGTAATCCATTTGTCCACTGGATATCTGGTCCATCCATAATAAAATTCATCCAATCTGTCTGTTACAAAAAAATATTAATGGATTGGATTATATCCATCCATTAATTTTGTGGATGGTTGTGGTCCGTCCATTAATTATTTTAAATCCAATGCTAATGGATGGATTGAATTGGATTGGATTTGTTTGGTACAATTTTAATGGATATAAATGGATAAATGGATTTCTTCCAATTCTTCGATTATAATCCAAAGGCTTAATTACAGTTTTGGTCCCCCTATTATGACCAACTCACGATTTTGGTCCCCAAAGTTTTAATTTGACGATTTTGATCCCCCTATTTTCCCAATTTGTAAAATCAAGGTCCCCTCTTAATTTGGTCAAAATTAAAACTGACTTTGACTTTCAATACTACGTGGCAGTCCACGTAGACTGCCACGTAGGCAGCACTGTTCATCTCTCTCTCTCTCTCTCTCTCTCTCTCTCTCTCAGCCCTCTCCTCTCTCTCACAGCCCCCTCCCCTTCCCCCACCGTGACCCCCTCCCCCCACCGTGAGAGAGAGATGAACAGTGTTGCCTACGTGGCAGTCTACGTGGACTGCCACGTAGGATTGAAAGTCAAAGTTAGTTTTAATTTTGACTAAATTAAGAGGGGGACCTTGATTTTACAAATTGGGAAAATAGGGGGATCAAAATCGTCAAATTAAAACTTTGGGGACCAAAATCGTGATTTGGTCATAATAGGGGGACCAAAAGTGTAATTAAGCCTAATCCAAATCCATATCCATATCCATCCAACACATCCATTTTGACATCCATACTCTCAACTAAGTTTGGTATAAACTGTGTATCCTCTGCGCCCAACTGCCGAGACTAATCCCTCGAGTCGGGTAGACTCTCAACCAAGTTTTTAATAATTTAACTTTCATTTTTTTTAAAATTTTACCTTCTATCTTAAAATAGGAGATTAATAATAGAGAATTAAAAATTAATAGACACTTAATGATTTTATCAATAAATAAATATATAGGAAAATTCATTTTAGTAGCTACTTTTTTGTGTAACTACTTTTTTTTGGTAAAAGCTGAAAAGAGAACCAAAAAGAAAAAAGCAGGAAGTCCTAGGGCCATACAAAAAAAAAACCCACTAGCGTCCGCAACAAGCAGAGGCTCCAGACTATGGGGAGGAGTATAAAAAACGGAGCAAAACCAGAACCCGAAGCTCCCATCTTCGCAAGGTGATCCGCATACGAATTTGCTTCATGGAGGGTATGCTCAAACTTGACGTTCCACTCACAGCCATGAAGCTCTGTAACATTCTGAATGATAGCTGCATAGACATGCCAAACAGTAGCGAATAACAAATGGGGCTTCGATAACTTCTATACCAAGCGAGCTGCAGACCCTGGTGCAAGGCTAAGAGCTCCGCATGCAAGTTGTCAGTGACACCTATGAAGCGTGCAAAACCAACAATCCAAGAACCGTCACTAGTACGCAAGAGACTACCCACTCCATATGGCCCAGGATTCCCCAAGCTACTCCCATCAACTTTAAGGACAACATTATGATCTCTAGAAGGGTGTCGTTGAACAAAACGAGGTGCTATCAACACAGGATCTTTGGCCGGATATAACTTAGATAGAAGTTGAGCATAATTTGTCACATTAAGTTGAATTTGAAAGTTCTGGACAGATTCGCCAACTAGGCGAGCCATGCTTCTACTCCTCCATAGCCACCAACTGAACTTTAAAATATTTACTACTTTTTTGTGTAGCTATTTTGACACATTGATATTATGAATCGGTGATATGTCACTCGATTCTTGCCCAAATTAAGTGATATTGGACTCCATTTCACTCAAATTTTTACAACGAATCAGTAGAAATCACTTTTAGGTGTAGAAAATACCTTATGCAGAAAAGTGCTTCTGGAGACAGAGGTTGAAGATGAAGATGCATATGATCTTCAACCAAATTTCTAGATTTCGCAAATCTTGACCAGATTCAACAAACGAATACTCGATTTCATGCAAAATTTAACAAGGAAATCTAACAACGAATTCCTCAGAATACTCAACCAAAATTGATGAAACCAGTTACAATATATCACAAATTTGTGCAAAAAGTCAATGCAAGCAGGAAGTTCACGCGTCAAACACAAGTTCATCATATAAGTACATACCAAGAGTGAAATGCAATGTAAATGAATACCTGATTCTATTTATTACACTTAACAAAGAGCAAGTAGGGTGGTCATCTTCACACATTTTCCTTGTCTTTTATTTGTTGAAGAAGGTGAAGCATATTCCTTTTAAGTTTGCGTTTTTTGTCATCCTTCACATTTTTATATTGAAAATGTGAAGGAGGTTTTTCTTTTCCTCAAGCTTTTCCTTCTACACTTACAAGCTTCTAATTTGTTGCTCCATTTGAGCTTGAGCTTGTGCGCTTGCATTAATAAGAATATAAGGGAATATGGGGTCCCCTGTCTAAGACCTATTTCCAGCACAAGAGGTGTTTATTTACTCTACCAAACAAGCCCAAAAAAGTTTGTGGGGTTTTATGAAATATTTTCCAGCGTTAATTATGACATTGACCATCGTTTTGTGCAATGATTAAAAAACATAAAAATCAAGAAGCCCGCCAACTTTTTTAAAAAAGATAAAATCGTGTATAAAAAATGAAAGTTAGCCCACGTTTTAAAAACCAAAGTAAATAAAATAAAAAACTGAAATCGTGAATAGAAAACATGATTTGGCTTAATTTTTTAATAAAAGAATAAGGAACGTCGTGGATAGCAATTATTACCTACTACTCTAAACGGCATTCCAACCCGTGATTACAAGGTGCATAGGAGTTTGAGACAAGGGGATTCTTTGTCTCCGTTTCTTTTTCTTATTGTGGCTGAAGGTTTGACGGCTCTAGTGAATCAAGCGATGGCGAACGGATCCTTTCATGGGTATGCCGTTAATGATAGTTTGAATTTCTCTATTATGCAGTTTACAGATGATACTATGTTGATGGGGAAGGCTACGAGGGATAATCTTTGAAGCATCAAGATTATCTTGCGCAGTTTTGAACTTGTATTAGGTTTGAAGGTCAACTTCCATAAGAGTAAGCTTATTGGGATTAATGTAGCAGAGAGCTTCTTAGCAACAACATCAATTTTCCTTTATTGTAGAACAGAATTCATCCCGTTCAATTTTTGGGGATTCCGGTTGGAGCTAATCATAGAAGGGCAGCCACTTGGAAACCAGTGATTGATATGTTACGGGAACGACTTGCATCGTGGAAAGGTCGTTCACTTTCTATTGGAGGTCGGGTTACTCTCATCAATTCGGTACTGAATAGCATCCCTCTTTATTATTTCTCTTTTTACAAAGCACCGAAGGTGATAATCAATACTATAGTGAAGATTCAAAGAGATTTTGTTTGGGGTATTGGTGATGGGGATAGAGGTATGTATTGGATAGCTTGGGATAAGATTTGTCGCCTGAAGAAGGAAGGAGGTCTCGGTATCAAAAACATAGAATTATTCAATACGACTCTTTTGTCCAAATGGAAGTGGCGGATGCTAGCAGATGACAATGCTAGTTGGAAGGCTTTACTTTTGCATAAATATGGTGATTTCTCGTCGGTCTTCCTTCATGGGTCCATGGCAGCTATCAATAGGGGAGCGACGGGTTCTATTTGGTGGCGTGATTTGATTCTCTTGGATCGTGCTTATTCGTCGGCTAGTTGGTTTGCCTCTTGTGTGAGGAGAAAGCTAGGAAATGGTGCACTCATTCACTTTTGGAAGGATCATTGGATAGGACAATCCCCATTATACATGATTTTTCCTAATCTCTTTGCAGGTTGTGCTCAAAAATCAGTTTCGGTTGCGGATATTGGAGCGTGGATCGGTGATAGCTGGCATTGGATGGAGCCTTGGATGTCTATTCAGAATCCGTCTTGTGTAGAGGAAGCACGAGAGCTGCATTCTCTGCTTCAAGATGTGATTCCAACTAGTGACTTGTGGGTGTGGACGCAGGATGCCTCTAAATTTTTTTCGGTCAGCTCTTGTTACACTTTCTTGACCGCATCTGATGTTGAATGAGCTGGGAGTGACATTAATGGTGTTCTAGAGAAATTGTGGAAAACCATAACTCCTTCTAAGGTAACCATTTTTGGTTGGTGTTTACTTTGTGATTCGTTGCCCGTCGGGGATCTCCTCTTTCGCCGTCATATTATCCAGACCGAAGCAGAGGCCGTGTGTCTATTTTGTTTGCAACATCGTGAGGACACTAAACATTTGTTTTTGGAATGTACTTTCGCTAAAGATATTTGGTCTCGTGTTAGTGTTTGGTTGGGGGTGCACCAGTTAGAAGGATTGAATTTGATCGATCACTTGTGTGGGCTGGGCAATCTTTGCAATGGGAGGAAGGCCAAGAAATATAAATTCCTGATTTGGATCACTACCAGCTGGTGCATATGGCTGTCCCGTAATGGACTTGTTTTTAGAAACGAGGAAGCAAACATCGACTCAGTTTTCACTCGCATTCAGAGTTTATCTTGAAGCTGGTTTGTCTATAGAGGGGGGGCATTTCTAATTTATCTATTTCCACTTGGTGGAATAATCCCCTTTTGTACCTAAACAATGTGTAATTATCTCTTGTTGTTTGGGTTCGAGCACCCCTAGTGCCCCCTTAATAAAATTATTGCTTATAAAAAAAACCTACTACTCTGAACCTATTTATAAGGAAAAAAACACTTTTAAAAAATACTTTTTAGTTTCATCGAATAACTAATGTATCTAGTCTATAAATAGACCAAATAGGTCAGTTATTTAATGAACCTAAAAAGTATATTTTTCTTAGAAATAAATAGAGGGAGGGAGTACCCCAAATTGCATAAGTATATTTGTTTTCTTTTTTATCTCTAATGACTTGCTATATATATATATATATATATATATATATATATATATATATATATATATATATATTAGGCAAATTTGTAACTTAATTTTATTTTATTTTCAATTTGGTCTTTTTAAGTATCAAAATGTGTACGTCGTTACACAATAAAAAATAATTTTTAATAAAAATAATTAAAAACCCAAAATAATAACAATTAAGGTACATCAGGCTTCACGACGAAGGTTGTTGGTCCTAAGTCCGCCACTTGAATTCAAGTATGATCCAATCACAATCAAATCACCGGTTCTTTAAACCAGTAACTTTATCCATTCAATAACTTGTTTCATTTTCAAAACATTGAAAAAGAATGTTTTGTTGCCCTTACACCCAACTTCACTTAATGGTTCAATTGACGGTTCAACCGGAGTTCAATTTGATTATAGGCGATCCAACTGAACTGCATTATGAATTAGGTTGAATCGACCACTTGACTGGTCTATTTTCAGTTAAATCGACTAATTCGACCTGATTCTCACAATATTTATCCTTACACCTAACTTCGCTTTTACGTGGAGATTTCTTTCTAAAATGAGGGGATTCCCTTTTTGACGAAAAATCTTTCCTCCTATTTTCAATCATGTACAAAACAATTGAAGTAACTCATTCCATTAAACTTTCTTTCACAGCTATCATATGATATGTTAGAATCATAAAGTTTTATCTTCAAATAACGTGTGTATGTAAACATTGGGTAGTTAGATATAAATATAATGACGTGTAAATCTCAAAAATAATAATAATAACAATAATGACGTGTCCAATTTTCATCCCCCAGAATCAGATTTCTATATAACAAAACTAGTATGCAACCCGTGCGATGCACGGGGAGCAATGTTTTATAGTATAGATAAATTAAAATATCGTTTGTAATAAATGGGTAAATGAGAAGTGCATCCGATTAGAAGTAACTGAATGATCTGCTTTATTTGCTTTGTTCTAAGTTAGATAAATTAAAATATCCTTCGTAACTATCCGTGACATCCGCTATGTGATTTTTTTTGAAATTCTTGTTTTTTGACATATCTGGCAGTTGTGGTTAATCGGAAACACACATTAAAGTTGTTAAATATCACAAATATTGATCATTCATCACTAACAAACAATTTTTCAATATATAACGATTACCAATTAAATAATTTGTATTAAACCCAGGTTCGAATATCGAAGCAGGATTGATGAAGTGATATATCATAGCAGGCACAACAGACTGGTGATCACGTCTGACGGTGATGTTGAATTGAAAATTAAGCTTGTACTGGTGTGAAGACGCATGAAAACCACCTGTGTTAGATCCAACATCAAACAGAGAAATTCTGTAGACCGAGTCCTCCTGCAATATGCTATCAAACTTATAAATCAACTCCCTACGGACGGACTGTTGCTTGAATGCGATTCCCCAACACAAAGAACCACAACAGTTAGTATTACGTTTTCTCATATATATATATATATATATATATATATATATATATATATATATATATATATATATATATACACTAAGCAAAATTTGACATGATACTAACAGCAGAATCCATTAAAACCATCTCCTTTGTGTATGGAGTCCGTCATCGGTTTAGATCTTGGACATGCCACATCCGAATCAATCGTACGATAATAGGACTGGGTTGGTGCCCAGCAATGATATCAGAAAGGAGGACGTGGTTGGTATTCATATTTGAACTCTTTGAAAAAGGAACAGCAATACGACGGTGAATTTTTTTTGAGAAAAGGCTTTTTTAGTGAAAAACGTGAATAGGACTGCTAATGACTATTCGATTGTTGGTGGCTGTCTTATATATGGAACAAATGTTGTGTTAGGTTTAAGGTTTTTTGAATTCAAGAAATAAGGGTTGCGACCGTTTTGGTGGATTGGGCGGGTTAATTGGTGTGAAGGACAGTAATTTTGTACGTGATTATAGGTGGCCACTTAATGCATATTAGAAATTCCTACGTGTTTATAGGTGGCCAATTAATATAGAAAGAAGTCACGCGCTCATATTCGGAATTGCATTTAAATGCAGTAAATTGAATTCATCAGCGTTCCAAAATGATAGCGTGATATTGATGACGTTATTGCATTTGGTCAACTGGAAAAAAATTCAAAAACGTGTATTCAAATATTTCAATTAAAAATTCCTACGTGATTATAGGCAGCCATTTAATATATTGTTGTTGTTGTTTTATTTGTAATAGACAGGATTATTATTAACAATAAATGTCTCATAATATATATTAATCACCCAATAGTTGTCTCAATAAATGCCTCATATTAATCTACTGATTCATATTGTCAAAAAAAAAAAACTGATGTATGAAGGTTCTATAAGATATCATTTTAAAATTAATACATTAAATAATTCAAAGAATGATTAGTATGCACAAATTACATGGCTGCATTTTTTGTACGATGCTGTCTTACTAAAAATATAGTTATCTTTTGAAAATCATAAAAATATATGTTTTTTTTGATATATTAAATTGAATTTAGTAAGGTAGATTTAATCTGTTTTTCAAATGTTTTGATCTGGCTTAGTTTTAGACAACCGTCGGTTGTTGTCTATTCGTAATATTATTGAAATTATTGAAATGCAGTAAATTGGATTAATTTTTGATTCCAAAATGATTGCGTGATATTGAATACCTTGTTGCTTTTGGTCAACTGTAAAAAAATTCAAAAAAGTGTATACAAATACGTGAATCAAAAATTCCTACGTGATTATAGGCAGCATTTCATCGATTATTGTTCATATTTTATTTGTAATGGGCAGGATTATTGTTAAGAATAAATGCCTCATATATATTAATCACCCAATAGTTGTCTCAATAAATGCTTCATATTAATCTACTGATGCATATTGAAAAAAAAAAACAGATGCATGAAGGTTCTATAATGTATCATTTTAAAATTAAAACGTTAAATAATTTAGAAATGGTTTAGTTTTATGTTATGGGTTTGCGGTTTGTGTACGATGCAATTTAAAATGATACATCGTGGATCTATAAAATGGTTTAGATATATAGTTTATGTAAAAAAACTGATGTATTAAGGTTATATAATATATCAATTTAAAATGGCGATATAGTGGATCTATAAAATATCATATAAAAAAACCGATGCATATTGTAAAACTAAAAATTGGTGGATGAAGGTTAATATATAATTTGAATATAATGTAGAAAATGGAGATATGAAATGAGGCAATTCAAATACGGCATTGAAAGACGTCCGAAACGTTTCAAAAAAAATAATTGATTATTTTTTTGTGAAATGCCATGTAGATTGGACAATTAATCCCGTCCCCATAAATCGTGGTCGATAGGACAACTCAGCAAAAAGGCTTTGAGAAGCATACGAATTTGTATTATTATAGATTCAACTTCTCCCATGATTCTCTCCACGTGATCGGTTACACACAATAATCTGTCACCATCCAAAATAATACAAAAACAAATTCAATGACTTTCTCTCTTATATTACATCATCTCACCATATGCATACAATTCAATCATTATTATTAAAATAATATTCGACTAATATCTAGTCAACAACGTTTGGTCTTATTACTTAGGGGTGGACAGATCCACCGAACCCGACCAAAACCGTAGAAACTGAAAATGGAAAACCGAAGCGGGTCGGGTCTGAGCGCATATGCGGGTTGAGAATTGCAACATTTGGGCTTTTGTGGATTAACACGGACGGATGCGGAGTGCAAGCTCAGATCCAACGCTACCCGCACCCGACCGACCCAACATTTGGCCTTTTGTAATACGACGTCATTTCTCGCTAAAATAAAAGCGTAAAACTCTCTGTCTCTTACTTCGTTTCACTCGTTTCACTCATTTCACTCAAATGCAGTTGGAGAAAAACCCTAGCGCCGTTCAAATGGATGCAGAGTCTTGATTCTTGAAGCTCTTCACACTCGCAGTCTCTCCCTCACACACGATCGTTGTCTTCAAGCTCACTGTGCTGTCGCTATTAGCCCGTTACAACATTCGTCGTCTTCCACTCACACTGGTAAGCCTTTTTACTCTCTCCCTCTCTCTGGAAGATCGTTGTCTCATTTTTGTTTTATTTCTCAGTTTTCCCTCCCAATCTTTGTTTCTCTATGTGTTAGGGTTTGTGTTATGAGTATTAGGTTTATCTTTCAAATCTCATATTTGTTTCTCATCGTATTAGGGTTTCGTTTTTTGGGGTTTTCAAATCTCTGTTCGCTATCTTTCAACCCTAATCTTTGAAATCTTTGTTTGCTAGCTTTCAGTTTCGGGCTTTTGGTTTTTTTGGGTTTTCATTTTAGGGTTTTTCATTTTCTGTGTTTAAAGGTTTAACAACGTATCTGCTTTTAATGCTCCACTGAGATTAGGGTTCTATTTTGTTTATTGTTTCACTGAGATTAGGGTTTATTGTTTAATGAGATTAGGGTTCTATTTTCATTTATTGTTTCACTGAGATTAAGGTTCTATTTTGTTTTAATAGTTTATGTTCATTTTATAAATTGTTTTTGTTTTGACTGTACTGTGTTTCTGTTTTTAGTTGTTGTTTCATTTTGATATGTTTTATCTGTTGATGATTAATTTGTTTAATGGCTTGGGCAGGGAAATCAAGCAACATTTGGAGCAAGTGTCAAAGAACTAAGAAACAAGGTGAGTGTGTCTATAATTCTTATGATGGTATTTTCTTATATTGTTCAATGATGTGTGTACTATTAATTTATCTTTATGTAATGTCACTAATTGATCTTTTTGTGTTGTATGTTCACTTATTTATTTGAGGCTGGAGGCAAGGAAGGAGAAGAAGCTATAAATCTAGGAGTCGTATGAGTTCTAATTGTGGTTCATTGATTGGCAGATAGAATAGAAAGTAAGAAAGATTCTTTTGAAGATAAATTTATAAGTTTATATGCTATATGATTTTTTGTATTCTGTTTTCTGCTTATATGCTTTATTGATTTGTCTTCTTGCTAGTTGTATGCTTTATAGATTTATTGTATGGTTATTAACAATGTTTTAATTATATGCTTTTGAGTTTCAGCAATGGATGGTCAAAATCCCGCTCAAGCTGCCACTGGGCAACCAGCAACTGCTGCAGCTGTAGTTCCTCCTAAACCACCGCATGGAAAGAAGAGGAAGTCAAATGCAAACAAAAAGAGGACAACTTCTAAAGCGTGGGATCATTTTGTTAGATTACCGGACGAGAAGGAACCTATGGCAGCTTGCAAACACTGCCACATAAAATACCGATGCGACTCTAAGATTCATGGTACGTCTAACATGATAGCTCACATTTCGGTATGTCCTCAATATCCATATGCTCTCATTAATGACCCCACACAAACAACTCTTACCTTTAGTCCTGGGGAAATTTCTAGTTTAGGCACAACTAGTACAAGATTTGATGTTGATGCTTGTAAAAAGGCGGTTGCTATTTTTGTAATAGTTGATGAGCAACCATTTAAGGTAGTAGAGGGTGATGGGTTTAGGTTCATGATGAGTCAAATGCAACCCCAATTTACAGTCCCATCTAGGAGAACTATTGCTAGGCATTGCTATCAACTTTATCTTGAAGAAAAACAAAAATTGAAAACTCTTTTTAGATCTGATTGCTCAAGGGTAGCACTTACCACTGATTGTTGGACCTCAATTCAGAATCTGAATTATTTAACCCTGACTGCACACTTTATAGATAGCAAATGGAGATACCAAAAGAGAATTATAAGCTTTTGTGTTGTTCCTAATCATAAGGGAGAGACAGTTGGTAAGAAAGTAGAGGAGGTTCTTAGGGAATGGGGTATTAGGAATGTGTCCACAATTACTGTGGATAATGCAAGCTCAAATGATGTTGCTGTTGCCTATTTGAAGAAAAAATTGAACAATATGAATGGGTTGGTTGGGGATGGGCAGTTTTTTCATGTAAGATGTTGTGCTCATATTCTTAACTTAGTGGTGAGTGACGGATTGAAGGACATGAGTGACTCTATTTCCAGCATTAGACATGCTGTTAGGTTTGTTACGTCTTCACCTCAACGGTCTGCCAAGTTCAATGAGTGCAAGGAAATGTCTAACATAATTTGTAAGAAAATGTTGTGTCTAGATGTTCCCACTAGGTGGAACTCTACGTACATGATGTTAAATGCAGCTGAAAAGTATCAGCCAGCCTTTGATAAGCTAGACTATGAAGATTCTAGTTATGCCGACTTCTTTGGGGCTGCTGGAATTCCTACTACATCTGATTGGGACAATGTTCGGGTGTTTGAGAAGTTTTTGAAGTTGTTTTATGATACAACTAAACAATTCTCAGCCTCACAGTGTGTTACTCTGCATGCTGCGTTTTGTCAACTTGCTTCAATCCACATCGAACTTAATAATTCTGCCTTGAACCTAAACTCAATTCTCGCTAACATGGGTATGGAAATGAGGAAAAAATATGAGAAGTATTGGGGGAAAATTGAAAATATTAACCAGCTTCTTTATTTTGGAGTTATTTTTGATCCTAGGTATAAGTTGAGGTATGTTGAATGGTCATTTCAGTCAATGTATGTTTCAAATCCCACCTTTGCTACTGAACTTTTCAATTCAGTGAATGTAAATCTTTTTAAGATGTACAATCGGTATAAAGATGCATATGAATTGAAAAATAGTGTTGGGCAGCAACCTGTTCGTCCTTCTGTAGGTGGGGAAATACCCATTGTTTCTGAAATTCTCTCAACTCAAGCAAGGGAAAGTGCTTTTAAGCAACATTTGAGAGAAAGGGATTCTATTGATAAGCAAAATGAATTGGAGAGGTTTTTGGGTGAAGCTAATATAGATGCAACAGCCACTTTTGAGATTTTAGGTTGGTGGAAACAAAATTCAGACCGGTACCCTATGTTATCTACCTTGGTTAGAGATCTTTTTGCTACACCGGTTTCAACTGTGGCATCTGAGAGTGCATTTAGCACTCGAGGGAGGGTTTTAGATACATATAGAAGCTCCTTTAGCCCAGAAATGGCAGAAGCTCTTATATGTACTCAAAACTGGTTGAAGCCTTCTTTCTTCCAGTTTAAACACATCAACCTAGATGAAGAGTTTGAAGATTTTGATAACATTGTGGCAGGTATAAATTAAATGATTTCTGGTCTTTTGATAATGTTAGATTTCTAATTCTATATAAGCTAATATGTTTTTTTTTTATGTTTTACAGAATTTCAAGGAGGGGTATTTGTGGGTGACAGAGCTGCTGGAGTAAGCTCATCATCTCAGTCACAGCCAATTAATATTGGCAGTGGCTGATAAGAAATTCTGGTATTTTGATATTTTTTGAAATTTTGGGGTCACATGGCTCACATCTCAACTAAATGGCAACACCTTTTGGTCTTTTGGAGTCTTTAATGACTCACTACGGTGTCCAATGATCCATCTTCATGCAAGGAAACTTTTGTGTTGGGTAGAGATGAAGGTAATGGTTTCCTAAATACTCTCTAATATTGTTTTGCATTCTGTTTTATATATTAATTACTGTCTGGCTGTTTCTGTTTCAGAAATGAAGTTCAGTTGAAGTCGGTCCGTCGCTGGAACTTAAGACCGGAACTTAAGACCTTGGTGAAGTTAAAAAAGAGGGCTCCATTCAAGTATATTGAATCTGCTGCTGGTAATATATTAAAACTGATATTAAAATTGACAAGTATATTGAATATGCTGCTTCTGGGTATATGTTAAAAAAACTGCTGGTAGAAATTTGAATTTCTTGCTGTATATGTTAAAAAAACAGATTTATACACTTTTTGTGATATTAAAACAGATTTGTGATATTTGTGATATATTAAAACAGATTGAATCTGCTGCTGTATATATTAAAACAGATTTGTGATATTTGCATGCAATTTAATGAAGCCTTTCTTTACTTCATTTCAAAATTTAGGGATCTTTCCTCAATGCATACTAGTAAAAATCTTTGCTGGTAGTAGTAATCTATACACTTTTTTTGAATTAGTCATAATGAATTTAGTGGAATCCGTTGTTTATGTACAGTGTGAATGACTGCTAGTCCAACTGATGCATATGGAGGGTATGAGATACTATTTCAACACACATTTGGGGTAATTGATATTTCAAGTGTGAACAAAGTTGCTGCTTTCAACACACATTTGAATGAGTTCTTCATAACATGCATACATACTAGTTGGAAATCTGCTATCTGAAATTGTATCTTATTTTATTTTGCAGGTTCAAATGGATGCCACTCTTGAGCTTCTTTGCTTCTTGAAGAAGCTTGAAATCCCCCTTGCATGGGTGTAAATTGTAAATTAGACTAATTTACTAGTTGGAAGTTGGAACACTTCTAGACTTATTAACTGTTGGTTGCTTTAATTAGGTGTCTGTGTGAAATTGATTGATGTTGAGCCTGTGATGTTAAATTAGTTACTGCTTGTTTGTTTAAACTTAAATGAGCAGCAGCAGTAAACTTTAAATGTTTTAGTTTCAATTGGGTTTGTGTTGTATGGCCTATGATTCTAATGTGATATTGTGTTAGCTGTGTGCTTTGACAGCAACATTAACTTAAATGTATGATAGTGTGTTAAATGTATGCTTTTTACTCTGTTATTCTGTTAGAACAGGGAAAGAATGCTTTCAAAAATGGTTTTCTGTTAAAAAATATCATGTTTAAAATGTTTAAAAAAATTTTAAAAAAACTTTTTTATCTTAAAATCTACCACAAAAAGTACTGGGCTGCAGAAGGCCCAAAATGTAAACATTTTTAAAAAAAATTGTTTTTTTTTCTTCTGAAATTAGACAAAAAACGAATTGGGCCAACGAAGGCCCAAACCGTTCTTATCCATCATCTACCCGCACAAAACCACCCAACCCGAAACCGCCCAAACCGATTATTAAATTGGTTACATTTGGGCCTCCATATTGCATCCGCGGGTTGGGCCGGATTGGTGTCAATGGGCCCGTACCCGACCGGACCCGACCGCTGTCCACCCCTATTATTACTCACAAGCTCAACTTGTATTGCTACCTGAACCAAATTCATTTCATTGTCCTCGGAATTTGCATTTCTAAGACACCAATTTGTTTATGGTATACCAGATTCCGAGGAGCGTCCAAGGTTTACTTATAATTATTTGACTTCTGAAGGTTAGTCCACTCCACTGTAAATATTTTTTACATGGTCAATCAATTATAATTTGACATTTCATAAAAAATATTTGACTTTAATCATAACTGCTTAGAAGTCAAATATAAAATGTTTTGTGACTGATTGACGATGTAAAAAATTGTTACACCGACGGTGCATCAAAGTCATTAGTAAATTCTACTAATTAGCTTTCTTTTCTCAATTTATTTCCTTTGTGATGTGGTGTCTTAAATAACTTCCTCTAAATTCTATTCTTTGATTATTAAAAAAAATTAACTTACACTCAGGATAATCAATAATAATATCTATGTTACATTAAAAAGCTTAACATGTTTTTTTACACATGCAGAATGGCCTTCAAGACATTTGAATTATTAAAAGGTTGTGAAACAAATGAAGAAATAATTGAAGTTCTTGGAGCGGTGGCTACAGAATTAGGTGATGTAATTGATGATTTGAGTTCTGTGGAAGTGATACCTTTGAAGGAGCAATGACTAATGAGGTTTTTGAAGTGAATTGGCCAACTAAAAGTGATGGTCATTTAAGAAGGGTTATTGTTAGATTATATGGAGTGCATGTCGAAACATGGTCAAGGTCCTCACCTTCTCGGTCGGTTCGCTAGTGGTCGAGTCGAAGAGTTCATTCATGCTAGGGTATGTGATTATAGCATCTTGTGTTTGTTTGTTTCATTTTTTCTTATGAGTCTCATTAAAACCTTTTGATGCAAAACACTAACCCACTTGAAAAAAGAATTAATATAAAAATGCTATCTTTTAACTTTGTAGAGCATCTAAGAAATTTTAGTATAAATAAATGGGAAGGTAACATGCCGAATCTTTCTTTATTCCATTCTCTATGTCTTTAGCAAATATTTTAATCTATGAAGCCCGGATACGGGATACGATACAGGATACGATACGACACGATACGTGAATACGGGAAAATTTTGATGAAAATCAAGATACGATACGGCAGGGATACTTCAACAAAAAATTAAATTAAAATTTAAAAATATAAAACATAACTAAAGATACTTCACTTTACTAATTGACAATTGCTCATAATGTTCAATAGATATAATCACATTTACAAAAAAGATTCTTGTGATCAAAATAAGTAAGCATAGTTAAATGTCTTTTCCCCACCCATTTTAAAATATATTCTTTCTTCCTAAAATAAGCCACACAATACTATAATACCTAAATTAAAATAAAATAAAAAACATTGCGTTAGAAATCAAATTAGGACTATTCTTTTTTTTTTTGAGATTAAAATTAGGACTATTCTAATTCAAAGACAAATAGTAATACAAAAATATCAAATAAATATAAATTTCAGGATACTCCTAGGATACGTATCCGATAAGTATCGGGGTTTTTTTATTTAAAAATAAATGTAAATTCCAGGATACTCCCAGGATACGTATCCGGAGGTATCCGACACGTATCGGTATCGGATACGTATCCGATACGCGTACGTGGCCTATTTTAGAGTATCGGTGCTTCATAGATTGTAATGTATAATTCATGCAATCATTTAGTTTCCTTTATTCTATATACAAACATAAAAGGCTTTATATATATGCTGTAAAAGAAATGAAAGATTATATACTTCATAAAGTCCAAACAATTCTAAATGCTATTGATTTAGAAAGTGCAATTTTTGCTTATAACTAACAGATATACTTCATTATGGTTGTCAACTCAAGTTCAAATATATTGAAATAATCTGAACTATATGCAAAGGAAGAATTGAAAACAAAAATTAGTTTTACCATAAATTCAAAATCGAAGTCCTAATAAGGTAGTTCAGTTTGCGAGCTAAGGGACATAAAAGAGTTTGAAAAACGAGGTTCGGGATTCAAATTCTGGAAACTAACATTTCCGCCATCCCTTAACTAATTACTAACCACTAACATTTTCCTATAAAAAGTTGAAAATCGAAAATTTCAGTCATCATAACTGTGTATATAACATGCTTTTATTTTTCCAATTTTTGATTTCCAGACACTCTCAGCTGTTGATCTCCGCGACCCCAAAATAGCTGCTTTGATAGCATCTAAGATGAGAGAGTTTCACAATCTTCATATGCCCGGTTCAAAAAATGCTCTGATTTGGCTGGGAATGAGGTATTACTATATTAATAATACTATCTCTATGGTCCTAAGAGAAAAATGCAGTTTTAGGTTTATTGAATATCTGATGTATCTGGTTTATTCAATGAACCTAAAATTGTATTTTTCTCTTATATATAGGACCCGAGGGACTACATTAGTGCAATCTTAAAAACTATTCATTAACGTACATAATTATATAATATGCTGTCCATATTTTACTAGGAAATGGCTTAATCATGCAAAAACTTTGTGCTCCCCAAAGGATATCAAAAATTTTGGACTAGACAATCTAGATGCTGAAATAAAAATGCTGAAGGAGTTGTTATCAGATGAATATCAAGAGATTGATTTTGTCACAATGACCTACAATATGGTAATATAATGATGGAAGAGACAAAATCAATCACTTTAATTGTAAGTTATCCTACTAAATCGTACCTATATATTTCTCTTTATAATGTTGAACTTTATAAAACTTCAATTTAGTCTCTGATATTAACAATATTTTTAATTATTCTCTGACATTTCCAAACGTTATTCAGTTTGGTCTCTAAAATTCACAATGTCACGTTTAGTCCTCAACTTTTACAACTTAATATTGATTAAGTCCTTGACTTTTATAACTTGGTATCAGTTAGGTCCCTGATATGTTGTTCTATCAGGGACCATGTAAAAGTCGGGGAATCAATTGAAAATAAGATTATGAGGAAGAAAATGGATAATAGATGGAAATGAATTCTCTACGTTGATGGCGGAAAAAGACACCTAACTTCATGCTTTTCTTTCTATTTTTTTTTACTTTTCAATGATATAAGACTATGAATATGCAAGTTACAATCCTGTTGCATATGACTTGGCAAATCATTTTTGTGAAATGACAGCAAATTACCATAGTGGCACACCTCATGTTCTTGACTACACTAAATATCCTGGTAATGCAAATTTTCATACATTTTACAGCATCTATTACATTTATGTCTACTGAGAATTTGAAATCATCTTGCATTGCTGAGACACCAATTTGTTTACGATATACCAGATTTAGAGGAGCGTCAAAGGTTTGTTAGTATTTATTTGAGTTCTGAAGGTTAGTCCACTCCACTTTAAATATTTTTTACACTGTCAACCAATCGTAATTTAACATTTCATCAAAAATATTTGACTTTAATCAAAACTACCTAGAAGTCACACAAAATGTTTTGTCACTGGTCAACGGTGTAAAAAAGTGTTACACTGATGGTTAGTGAATGTTTGCCAGCTGACCGCGGCCCTCATGTGTGACAGCATGCTTCAACTGGTAAAGTCAGATCCGACAATATCCATGGCCATGTTGATAGCACACATAAGGGCGAGGTACACGTACCAGAGTTCCTACAGAAAGGCTTGGATTGCAAAACAAAAAGCAATCGAGAGATGCGGTATTTTGTAGAAATGAGGGTCACAACAAAAATAACTGTCCAAACCGCAATCAAGACTAGTCAATTTCTATCAGATTTTTGTAATGTGCTACTAATTAAATAAATACAGTTAGTTCCATATTTCTATATAGCGTATAATTTTTTTTTTCACCGCAAATTTTATAATTATTTTTAAATTAACGTTACTAATTTTCTAAATTAATTAAATTAATCAAATTAAATTTATTTAAATTAATATAGAAGAAAAATAAAAATAAAAATAAAAAAACACAGTTCAGAAGTCATCCTGGGGGGACTTCTGAACATGAAAAGCAAAAAAAATTTGCAAATCTCAGTTCAGAAGTCGTTGGCCCAGGGGGCGACTTCTACACTGGTTTTCAAAAGTGTTCTACTTTGGTAATTAAACTAAAAAGTGTTCTATTTTGGTATTTTTTTTTTAATTTTTTTGGCATACAGCCGTTTTTTTTTTGCCACATTAGGTATATGCTTATAAAGTAATATATAGCTTAAAATTGTGTGAAGGATTTTGGACTATCTTTACAAAGAAAAATATGTTAGTAATTCATCTTATTGGGTAGATGTGTAAATTTGGCCTATCTATGTTGGAGATTATCGTTATAAACTCTGTTGCGTAGTATCCCTATTTTCTATTTTTCTTGTCTTAGGATGTTGGTGATGGTTTGGTGTGAGGTGGTAAAAATTGAAAAGGGGTTTCTTTGGGGAGTTAAGGGGTAAGAAAATCTAATGTGTTAAGTGGCTGATAATTTGTAAGCCTAAACGGGAGGAGGGTTGGGGTTGTTGAGGTAAAGGATCTTAGGTTGTTTAACTTTTGTCTATTGGAAAAGTGGAGGTGGAGACTTCGAGTTGACGAGGCAGTTTTGTGGAAGGACGTCCTAGTGCAAACACATGGGCTAGGTTTGGTTACCAAAACCGATCTTAGGGATCTAAGGTACCCGTATTATTCCCCGATGCGGTGGAGGGGTTGTTGGTTAAGGACGACTCATAGTCGGCAAAAGAGCGATGCCGTCAATAAAAGAAAACCACTTCAGTTTGAGGAAGGTGAATATCTTCTCCTCCGAATTACCTCGGCGATAGGCATCAGGAGATCCAATTGGTCCAAAAAGTTGCATCCTCACTTTATTGGTCTATTTCAAATCTTAAGTTGAGTTGGTGTTTTTGTGAACTAAAATGCTCTTCCTCCTTCACTTTTCAATCAAGAAAATGTCTTTCATGTTTCTCATCTTAAAAGGTATATCGCAGATCTTATTCAACCATTGGACTATGAATCAATACAACTAAGGGACAACTTGACCTATCAACCCATGTCGGTTCAAATCATGATTCGAAACTCACGATTATCTGAGAAGACTTAACTCTTGAGGAAGCCACTTAGGAACACGAGGAGGTCATGCAAGAGATTTGCCACTACATATTTAAGTAGGTATGTTGTGTTCTATTTTTGAGGACAAATTTTTAAAAGGGGGGAGTATTGTAACATCCTCCTGATCATAATAATTGAGTTTAGAATGATTTGCGATTATGTTTGTATAACATATTTAAAAGTTAACTTTAGGAGTTTGATTAGCAAAACCAAGGGGTGAGCATGGTATAGATAAGTAGTGAATTTGGATAACATAAAATACAAGGGACCAATTTGCAGTTAGATGGAAAGTGTGAACCTCCCTCACTCTCCCATTTGACTTCTTTCCCCACTCCACCATTCAAAAGACATGCAGCCTTTTTAACCCACTGGCTTTTTTTGGGTTCAAAACCCACTAGCTGAAACCTCTCTATAATACATACATACACTCACATGTGCATAATCAAGGAAAGGAAATAGAAACAGAGAAAAGGGAGAGGGGGTTGAGAGATAAGAGGTAGAAAAGGGAGAGAAAAGAAGAGAGGAGTAGGGACACAAAGGAGTACAGGCACACCACATAAAATCTTTAATTCTATCTTCCATCACCACACGACGCGATTTTGTCACCGGGCGATGGCACTCAACTTTTAATAGGCGTCTTCACCTTCATTCGCTTGGTGATGGCTATGCCTCGCCATCACGCAACCATCATTTAAAAAATTTATTTTGTTTTGTCTTTCATCATCAAGCGACGGTCATGCATCGATCGTTGGGTGATAGTGAGCGGTTTCAACCCCTCCAAACCAAAATAATCTTAAAGCTTCCAATTATGACTTGGATGAATAATTTAAGCGATTTTGTGTATCAATTATGAATGTAAAATCCAAAATGTAAGTAATATGTAACCTCTCAAATTAAGGTAGTGTCGTTTAGCGAAACTACTCGAGTTACACTAATTCTCGTTCAATTGGTAGCGAGAAATGTTTTAATTAAGCCTTCCATTGGCAAAGGTTGTATTCGGTAAAATAGACTTAAAGCCTGGGTTTGTGTCATAAAGCTTTCACTGTCCATCCGCCCCATTGAGTAGTATGTAATTAAGAATTAACCTACTTTATGTTTGCAAGACTTATTAGGATTAACTCACTAAGTATTCTTTGATTGTAGATAAGGAGTAGAATCCTCATGTTCGAGGCAAGAATGCTTATAGCTTATTCCATTTTAGTTTACCTAGTGATGGTAAGCAAGAGACTATGAAGCCCTGATACTCCAAAATAGGAAAAATACCCGTATCGGATACGTATCCGATGCCGATACGCGTCGGATACGTATCCAGGGAGTATCCTGGAATTTATATTTATTTTTTAATTAAAAAAACATCGGATACTTATCGAATACGGGAGACATACGTTCAGGATACGACGCCATTACAGGATACGTACGCGGGATAGGGCGCTATGACGGGACACGCGCTCGGGATACGCAAGGAAGTCCTTTCCATTTTTTAAAAACAAAACTGTTTCTTTAAGATAAAATTTATACTATATTTAATAGTAAACTCTAAAACAGTGGACCAAAATAAAGTAAACTATAAACTAATTGAAATCAATAAAATAATATAACTAAAAACAAAACCCTAATTTTAAAAATCAGATGCGCTGAAAACGGGAGAAAAAGAGATGCGAACTCCATAGCTGCTGCAAGTGCGAACCCCTGCAAGTGCGACGAACTCCATAGCTGCTGAAAACTCTATTTCGTTCTTACATACAGGTGCGTTCTCTTGTTGCTATGCTTCTCTGTTTTCCTTTTTCCTTTTTTTCTTTCCCTTTTTGCTTTTCTTCTCTATTTGGCCGCTTCTCTGTTGCTATTGTTAATGCTTGCTTGTGTGTTTATTTTAGTTAGCTTTCTTATTCGTTTTCCTATGCTTGTGTGTTTATCTCTGTTACTATTGCTAATGCTTCTCTGTTGCTATTGCTATTCTTTTCTGCCTGTGTGTTTCACCATCTTTATGGTTCATTCTTACCTAAAATTTGGATTTTGGAGATGGCAAATAAGATTGAAGGCTATGTCTATTCTGGTTTGCCAGCTTGCCAAACAACAATGTATTGATTTGTGCTCATTCTCAGTCAGTATACTATATAATTTACTTCTTACTAGATACTTCTTGCAGGGATTGACATTTGTCACTCATGTACTAAAGGAAGGAGGGAAGTTTATTGCAAAGATATTTAGAGGGAAGGACACAAGCCTTTGTTAGACTATCTGATAACCTTAGAGGGGGGTGAATAAGGTTATGTGCAAAACTTGAATTCTTTTTCGGTCTAAAAAACTTTTGCAATGCTTGTTTAAATCAAATGCGGAATCGGAAATTTAAACTTATATGATGTATGTAAGCAGGCAGATCAGGCACAGTAAGATGTTACTATTTAATATACACTGTAACCAATTATTTATAGCTAAACAGGCAGATCATGCAAAGAGTACTATTATGCTATTTTCAGAGTTCAGGGTAGACAGATATTATAAGCAGCGTAACAATAAATAGATCGGCGCAGTGATAGTATAATTATAACCAGATTATAACCAGACAGATCTAGATGCGGCGATGTATTATGCTAACTACGCTATGATTGGTTTTAACAATAATCAGATATTTATGTTTAGCGCAGTATAACAATAAACAAACACAAATGACAAATAAAGTAAAAGAGTAGGGATAGAGATACACCAGGAATTTAGCGAGGTTCGGGATAAAAGCCCTACGTCCTCGGCCTCCGGCTTTGCAACCTTTGGACTTTGCTGACAACCACTATATGAAGAATGTTTTACAAACAGGCAACTTCAAATAGCAAATCTCAATTCCCCCGAACTGAGAACCTGAGCCCACCGCTAAGGATTTTTACACCGCTTCAATCTCCTGATTGAACGACCTAAGAGCACCTCCCAGGATTTCAATACCACTTCAATCTTCCCTGATTGAAAGACCCAAGATCACCTCCCAGGATTTCAAACCAACTCAATCTCCTGATTGAGAGACCCAAGAACGCTTCCCAGGATTTCAAAATGACCCCACAAAAGTAGATTACAATATAGAAGCTATGATCTAATCACCTCAGATAATATGACAATATAATAGCTGTGAGAGATGAGTGACTAGATCTATAAAAATGATATGAAAGTGATAGCTCTATTTTTCTCTTTCTTAGATCTAGAAATTCGAATGAGAGAAGAAGAGAATTGTTGTGAATTGTGGTGATGTGAAATGTGACTTGAGGTTGCCTATTTATAGGCTTAGGAAAGCGTAGATCTGAAAAAGTATTTAATGAAATGAAAGAATCGATTATGTATGATGTGTAATAATGTGATAATCGATTCCTTGCCTTTGAAAAATCACATGAATCGATTCCAAGCTTAGTTAAATGAGTGAGGAATCGATTCTTGGCTCTTTAAAACATCAAAGAATCGATTTCATGCTTTAGTTAAAATAGGATATAATCGATTTGTTTGAGCCTTTGGAAATATGTAAGAATCGATTCTTGGACATCCTGAATGTGCTAAGAATCGATTTCAAGCTTTGATAAAATAAGGAGGAATCGATTCATGGCCTATAGAAGAGCTTGAAAATCGATTTCAAGGTCTTTTGAAGTAGAAGAAAATCGATTTTTGCTTTGCCTTGAGTATATGTAGAAATCGATTTCAAGCTTTAAACATATGATTAAGAAATCGATTCTTGGCCTTTAGGAGAGCTTGAAAATCGATTTAATGGCCTTTAGAAAATACTATAAATCGATTCTTGGCCTTTGGTACATAATAGAAATTGATTCTTGCTTTCTACAAAATTGTTTTTAGGTTTAGGTGCCACCTTATGCATGCATGCAAAAATATTTTTCAAAACCCTAATTTTGATGCATCATGCATGTTTTCAAAAATCATCTCTCAGCTACTAAAATGTCATAGACCTTAAGTGATAGGACCTTACACCGTGTCCTAAAGAAAGCGGATAAACAGTTAGGTCTTCATCTTCAAATGTGGCTTCTTCTCCAAGCTGCTCCACTTTAGTGCTTCCTGCTTTTTGATTCCCGTCCTGTATTTTATTCAACTTGAACCTGTACTTTCTTACAGATGCAACCATTAGTAGACAAGATGTAATTTGTTGTCATTCAAAACCAAGAGTGTTTGTCCTTGGTTCAACAGCCTTCTATTCTATACTCTCAGGTAATTGAAGTTTTTCCCTACTATTAAGATTTTTGGAATTGGAGACTTGCGCATGATTTGACATAGCATAGTATGTTTTGCTTTTATTTCTTGCAATTGCAATTGTAGTAGTCCACTTTTTAATCTATGTTTGTGTTTATTTTTTCTACTGTAGTTGGAAAAATGTCTCGCGTTGAACAAAGTATTTCAAGTTCATTTGATGATGTTGGAATCGAATTAGCAGAGATGTATCGTGACGAACCAAGTTGGAAACTATGTTATTTTTTGATGATGGAAATGGAGGGGAGGAGAATGACACAATTAGTGCTAAGTAGTGAATAGTAGGCAATTCTATAGAGCCTTAACTTCTTTTGGACATGACTTATTATGTGAATTGTATATCTTTTGGGTAGTAAATTGTATATCTTTTGTGACATGTTCTTTGGAGAAAGAATATATTTTGAAATAGGTGGGGAAAAGAAATGTAACTATGCATACTTATTTTGATCACAAGTATATTTTTTGTTAGTGTGATCATATCTATTGAATACTATGAGAAATTGTCAATTAGTCAAGTGAAATATATTTAGTTATGTTTTATTATTTTTAATTTTAATTTAATTTTTTATTGAAGTATCCCCACCGTATCGTATCTTGATTTTCAAAATTTTCCCGTAGCCACGTATCTGTATCGTGTCATATCCCGTATCCGGGCTTCATAGAGACCTTATATTATTTAAATTCAAGTGTCGAATTTAGAGTCGTTTGTTATATATTATTTTAGAGAAAAGAGTCTTTTTTAACTAAAAAAACCATTTTCATTAATTTTAACTATGTTTGTTTAAGCTTTTTATATTAATCATAATCTTAAAAAAAATGATTTTTTATGATTGAAATGAGAAGCTATTTTTAGTGGGTTCTAAAAAAATTGTTTTTTAATGAGTATACTAGATACTAGATAAGAGAGAAGATTAAAAAAGTGATTTTCACTATTACAAACAAACTCAAATACGCTTATGCTTCGCATAAAAATCTCTAAAAATAATCTCTAAAATATTTTTATCTAATAATCAAATACGCTTATTTGGAAACAACTTGCTAAAATTTGGCCGATCCTGAATAATAATTGTTTCTGGTCTATAGGCAATGGAGAGAGTATTTCGGTTTGGAATGATTCATGGATTCTTCCATGCATAAAGCTTGCGGATTTTTTGGTTCATATTCCCAATGGGCTTGTTAATCTTAGAGTCTGTGACCTTGTTGGAACTGATGGCTCGTGGGATCTCAGGTGTTTAGAAGCTTATATTCCCTATGATCTTGTCTCCAAAAATCATGATTTACTACCCCCAAAGTTGGATTATGGTGATGATGTGAGATTGTGGCCAGGTAACAGCCTCAGTGAGTTCTCTATTGCTAGTGGTTTTCATTTTATTTCGAACTATGGTGTGACACCAAATAATCCTCTTTGGGCTAAAGTTTGGAAGATTCAAGCTCCTGAGAGAGTTAAAGCATTTGTTTGGCTTCTGGTTCATGATAGGTTGTTAAATAACTCAAGGAAGAATGCTATGGGGTTGGGAAATTCATTTTGTTCTTATTGTGGTAATGTGACAGAATCAACGCTGCATGCGCTACGTGATTGTCCTCGTGCTTTGAATTTGTGGTTGGGTTTAGTTAAAGTTGAAGTCCGTCAGTCCTTTTTTGGTGGTAATTTGATGCAATGGCTTCATTTCAATTTGGTGGAAGCTAGTTGGAATAGAGATGGTGTTGAGTGGGCATCCTCTTGGGCTGTGGGATGTCATTTACTTTGGAATTGGAAAAATAAAGAAGAACATAATGTGTGTTCTGGACTGAACCAAGAGGTCCATTTAACAATATCAGGGGGTGCAATTAGCAACAAGATATGGATCAGCCCAATCAACTTGGCCCATATCCACTACATACAAGCCCAATACGCTTGGAGGGTTCAGATCGCCTTCACTGATCCGACGATCCACAACGAACATCGATTTCCTATAAATACCGGCTCGCATAGCCATTTATATGGTACACACTCTTCCTTTGCATATACACTGTCTTACTCTCATACTGACTTGAGCGTCGGAGTGGCTTGCAGGTACCCCCCCGGGCGCTCACTGACCTACTGCCACGACATCAAGGGACCTACCAACAGAAGTCCACCAAAAAGGTGCTCGGTACAGAACATTGGCGACCACAGTGGGAGATTTTTATCTTTTCACATAATCATAACTCATACTTTTCTCTTGCTGTGCGATGGCTCCCAGACGCAGACCCCGCACTCAAAGCACTGCCATGCCCGCACCCCTACCGGAGGGTACCCCCGAGGGCAACGTCATGACTATACAGGACGAGGCCACCAGTCAACCTGTCCAGCCCTCTAACGTGAATCAGTTTTTGGACCTCCTGGCCAATCGCACTCAAGCTATGTTGGAACAGGAAGCACGAATGAGGGAGATTGAAAGGCGTGTGACCGCCCTACCAGGGCAACCTCCACTCAGTAGGGGGACAGTTCCTCCAACGACGGTGACCTCAAGGCGCCACCGGTCCCCACCTCGGAGACATCATGTCCACCGCTCTCCCCCAAGGCGAAGGAACGTGCATCGTTCTCCCCCGAGGCGACGCAGGCATGGGGGATCAGGCTCACCCCCAGGCAGGGGACCCAAACATGGCACGAGTCGACCCAAACAAATCCCGACCCAAATAACAGGGGACCAGGCAACCAGGCAGAACCAAGACACGAGTCGGCCTACTCGATTCACGAAGCGGTTATCAAGAGACGTCGCAACCTCTGATGGGTGAGTTAAATTCGGATCTATTCTGATAAACTCCTGTCAGAGTTCCTAGATGGGCGAAGCGGCATCGCAAATGTCGCAACCTCTAATGGGTGAGTTAAATTCGGATAGATTCTGATAAACTCCTGTTAGAGACTTAAGGCGCGAAGCGGCATATCGAAAAGGTCACAACCTCTGATGGGTGAGTTAAATTCGGATCGATTCTGATAAACTCTTGTTAGAGTCCCTAGATGGGCGAAGCGGCATCGCAAATGTCGTAACCTCTAGTGGGTGAGTTAAATTCGGATTGATTATGATAAACTCCTGTTAGAGTCCCTGAGACGCAAAGCGGCATATCGAAAAGTCGCAACCTCTGATGGGTGAGTTAAATTCGGATCGATTCTGATAAACTCCTGTCAGGGTTAACATTGCCACGAGGCGATAGGAGATGATACGTTCAGAAGCGTGAAAAATAAGCAAGACAAAGGAAACGTGGATATAACGTAAAATCATCAGTCAGGCTCCATAAAGCGAACGTACAACAAAATCCAACAGGATAAAAAGAAATTACAAGTCAAAAGCAACTGAACTTCTAGAAGAAATAATCAGGCGGCAATGACGTCGAAATCAACCATGTTGGAACGATATCTAACAATCCTCCCATCAACAGCCTCATGTTCAAACCGGAAGATGCTCGACTCAAGAACCGCATCCGGGTACATGCACTAAACATGACCTATCGCTTTATCGTAGGCAGCATAGCAGAAGTCCATGGCTTGCCCAGCCATCTCCCGCACCCTTTCCTCGGCCGCATCCTTCTGTTTCTTCATGCTGTCCAACTCAGATTGGAGCTCCTCCATTTGCTTCTGATAATGGCCAGCAGCGTCTCTTACTCGACGAGCAGATTCCAGCGCTTCGTCTAAATCCACCTGAAGCCGGATTTTATCCAAGAGAAGCCGATCCCTTTCCTCGATCACCCCTGCGCAAAGAGAGAAACAAACACGACAAAGTTAAAAACAGCAGGCAGCGCCCATGAGGGCGCCTGGCAGGGCGCCAAAAGAAAGCAACCAGCGCCCATGAGGGCACCTGGAAAAGCACCTCTAAGAAAGCAGCCAGCGCCCATGAGGGCGCCAGACAGGGCACCAAGGTCAAAACAGGCGGCGCCCATGAGGGCGCCTGGCAGGGGTGGTGGCCCATGCAGGTCTGATGAATGCTCAAAGAAATGACTCGAGAGGATTACCTGAACGAGATCCACACTTCTTTTCAGTTTCCCACTTCGCATGCAGGCCTTCCCCAATTTTAACCATATGCGCGGCAAGTGCGAAAGGATGCTCACAGAAATGATCACGCTCTTCGGGAGAGAAGCTAATTTCACCCTCTTCGTCAGCAGGGGGAGGAAGCCCAACCGGGGAGGGACAATCAGCAGAAGGAGGTCCCTGGGCACAACTTCTTTGGCGCTTGGACTTACTCTGAGTCCCCTGGGTGCTGGAGTCGACTGGAACCTTCGGCACCCCAGAGATATCTCTTTCAGCACGGCTTGGCGCTCCTAAGCTGAGGTGAGGTCCCATAGAGGGACGCGCAGGGGCAGATATAGCAAGAACCGGGCTCTTGACCTCAGTAGGTTCGGCACCCAAAGGTCTCATCCGTCCGGCCAAAGAGGTCAATTCATTAAAAGAGAGTGGAGCGGCCATCTTATCTGCAAAACAACAAAGTAAAGAATCAGCAACATAAGTAAAGAATTTATCAAAGGAGAAAACAAAGATACATCAAGACCGAACAAGCAACCTAAGAACTTGGCAGCTTCAGGAACCGTGGAAGCCTTGGACAGCTCACTACACAAAAACTTTTGTGGCACAGTGGACAAGCCACCGACGATCTTCTTCAGCATGCTCAAAGTCCTCTGATCGGGATCGGATAACGCAGATGGGAGGACGCGATAAGACCGAGAGGTGCGGTCAGCATCGACATTACACCACCCAAGGAAAAACTTATCCCGAACCAGACGCCCTTGTTCATCAAAGAAACCCATGCTGTCGATGGCCTTCTCACTAGAGGGAACGAGGTAAAAATACTTGAACCTCCAATCATGCTGGTGTCATACCCCAATTTTGTCCGGCTTAGGTCAAAACCCTAATTTTCCACAAAAAATAAATAAATTGAAGAGCGAAGAGCCTTATGCACTGTATTTCGGATCCTAGAAGGCATTCCAAGGTTCTTGAAATCATTTTTAGGGTTGGAACGCATTTTTCGGGCAAATTAGGGTTTTAGAGTCAAAAAGGGTATTTTGGTCAATTATAACAGTTTTTTTTTCTCTCGCTTTCAAAAGGCTCAAAAATATGTATAATTAAAAATAGAAATCTGAAATCAAAATAAAAAATGAATAACAAAATAATATTGGATGCTTATTGTATTTTTAGAATTAGGGCTAATTCCTTTTTAGGTGCTTTTTGCTTTTATCCATTTTTGGCCAAAGTAAGCACCAATTTTACAAGCAAACAACCTCCCTCACTCCACCCTCATGCTCCACGCCACCCCTCACTTCAGCCCCATCAAGTGCACATCACAAAAAGCCTTTCATCATTTCTTTTACAAGCACACCTTTGAGTCCAATAACATTCAATACACAACATATCTTTTACCTTCCTTCTCTCTACACCACTAAGTACACACTAATTTCTTTACTTCCCTCACTCCATCCTCATGCTCCACGCCACCATCACCATCAGCCCACATCAAGCCTTTCATCATTTCTTTTACAAGCACACCTTTGAGTCCAATAACATTCAATACACAACATATTTTTTACCTTCCTTCTATCCACACCACTAAATACACACTAATTTCTTTACTTCCCTCTCACAACTTTAAACCCATTAGATCTTTGGCCTCCCAAGGAAATTCAATAAGAACAACTCACTCCTCTCCTCCCAAAAATCCCAAGAAAACCGTAGCCCCTCTCCTCTCCCTCACTTCCTCTTGTTTTTCTTTCATCTCAAAGGAACCTTCCCATTTCTCCTACACCAAAAAACCCTAACAAACAACTCACCTCATTTGCATCCTTCTTTCACATACTCCCTCCATTTCTCATTCAAAGTTCAAGCTTCATCATCAAGTGGGTACTTCTTTGAAGAATATTGGAGTTTTGTTGATTTGTGTCTAGCTTCATCTTCTCATCTCACTTTCTAGCTCAAAGCTAAGGTAATCCTTAAAACCTTGCATCACCTTTGAGTATTTCCTCAAAAATATAAAAAGCATTCATCCTATCATCTTCATATTCTCATATTGTTGATTGTTGTTGGTGAGAAGTGTCATAAGCACTTTGACAAGCACTTAGGGAGGCTTGGGTGCTTATGGTGCTTCTCACCCTTTAATAATTGTTGATTTGTGTTGATTTGGATCTTAATCCTTGCCTTTCATGAGATAAAATGTTGTTTTATGGCATGATGTATTTCGCATACTCTCATAAAAATGTGATTTGCTAGTTGTTGTGTTTTCTCACATTTCCTTGCATATTCACTCTTGTTTGCATAACTTTCACAAAATAAGAAACCCATTTCAAGCATGATAACATTTGGCCATGGGCCTAGGTTTAGGGTTCTTGAATGCTTTTGTTTATTTCATGATTTGGGGATAAATAATAGTTGATTTAGAGTATGTATGCTCCTAGGTTTTAACATAAAAAATTAGGGTTTGGGTTTGCTTTATTAAACTTGTTTTTGTTGATGATTGGCAAGGTGATTCACACTTGTGCACTTGTGCACTTAATCTTAAGTGTGAGGATTGACCAAAGTGATTCAACATTCTTTGATACTTTGGTTGCTAAATAATCTGCTTGCTTATGCTTGCCTATGATCATGATTGAGGCAACTCTTTTCCTTAAGCTAACAATTTCATTGCCCACTCTCATATAAGAATACCATCAACACTTAGATAGGTCAATTCCATACATTGCATCTTCCAATAGATGTGCATTTAGATTCCCTTGTGTCTTGTAGAAATATTTGAGTATGGTTCTCACCTAGCATCTTCCATTAGATGTGCATTTAGGTTCAATCTTGCCTACTCTTGTATTCTTGCTTAAATGCCCAATTCGAGTTCCTTCCTTGCCTACCTTTGTGTTGTGATCTAATATGTATAGTTTAGGCTTGATCTTTGTTTGCGAATTCAAATGTTGTTGCTTAATGATTTGATTCCAATGATCGTGTTATGCTTGAATTCACTAATTCTTTCTTGCATTCATTGTTTTCATTTCTAAACGACTTGGCATAAAAATGGTTACTAGTGGCAATCCATCACAACCTTTGTTGGTTTGATTGTCATGAAAGCCTCAATTTCAAAAGAATTTTCGTAAGTATAAAGCAAGCTACTAGTGATAATCCATCACAACCTTTGTTGGTTTGATTATCATGAACGCGTCCAATTTCAAAAAGCATTTTTCTAAGTATCAAAGAATCAAAAACAAGTTATTAGCGGTGACCCATCATAATCTTTGTTAGTTTGATCACCATGAAAGCTTGCATTTCCAAAAGGCCTTTTCAAAGAGAGTTACTAGTAATGATCCATCATAACCTTTGTTAGTTTGATCATCATGAAAGCTTTCATTTTCAAAAGACGTTTCAAAACGATTTTTCAAAGCTCGCAAGAACTACGTCGCTTTGATTCCCATTTGGGATACGTAGGAGCGAGTCACATTCTCGTCAAGCGCACTCATAAAAAGTTTAGCATTTGCATAACAAAAAGAAAAGAGTTATTTTCGTAACAAAAAGAATCACTTTCGCAAACCGAGATCATTTTCAGAACAAAAACCTTCTCCTTTCTAAAATCATTTTCAACCCATTGTCGCTAGTGGCTAACCAGAACCTTTGTTCGTCTAGCCATTGGTGGCGATGTCTTTTTCCCGAAAGAATAATAAATGATGATCCATCATAACCTTTGTTAGTTTGATCATCGTGCAAATCAATCTCTTTCGAAAATCACTTTCAAAAAAGATAATAAAAACGAGTTGTTATTGATAGTCCATCAGAACCTTTGTTCGTTTGACTAGCGGTACAACTCTCTTTTTGAGTATTTAGTGGTGATTCATCATAGCCTCTGCTAGTTTAATCACTCGCTAATGCTTGTCCTATTTCGAAAACTCACTAAAAAAGATAAAAAAACAAAAACTTTTCAAAAAGACAAAGAAGAACTACGTAGCTTTGAGTTCTCCATCGCACCAGGAGATACGTAGGAGCGGGCCATGTCCCGTCAAGCGTTTTTTCTAAAAAACCATTTTTTTCCCTTTCTTTTTCATGATAAGTAAAGATTTTCATTAAGAATCTTTCAATAAGAAGTAGAGAGGCAAAATTAAGTATTTTCAAGTCAACACACTAAAACCACGCATTTAATTAAAGGTTCCCTCTCAGTAGAGAGGGCGTGTGGGGAGCTAACACCTTCCCTACGCGTAACCGACCCCCGAACCCTATTCTCTAGTTTTGCAAGACCAATCGCTTTCCAAAAAAGGTTTTCCTAATATTTTCCTTAATAAATATTGGTGGCGGCTTCATTGTCTTAGGAAAAGTTGTGAACGAGGAAAGGTTCTCCCTCGGGGACTTTTTCGGGCGCAACAGCTGGCGACTTCACTGGGGACTAAAAAACATTTTTTCAAAAGTGGGTCAAGCCTAATTAATTAAGTGTGTGGTTTGTGTGATTGATTTGAACATCTTGCTTTGCCTCTATTCTTCTTCTTTTTCATAAGCATGTTTCATCCATATGCATTCTTCTTCTATGTTTGCTTTTGTTTAAAATAATAGATAGTTACTTCTTTGCATGCTTAGTTCCCTCATGCATATTTCCCCTCTCTTGTCATGTCCCCTTCTTCTTTGCTCGCTTTCTTGAGGTAAGTACTGCATTGTTGTCGGCACCCTAGATTAGTTGTATTTGATTGGTATTGAACCCTAGGGTAGACGACATGTTATTGCTTTCTATTACCTGGACTGTTCTGGATTTTCATTTGCAGGTGGGGTAGTTTTTGAGGAAATGCCCTTCACACACACACACACACACACTTGTACCTTGAGGCTATATGATTAGAGAAAGAGACCATAACCCAGGTCTATTAGGATACCATAGGATGAGTGGATTCGAGTAGTGGGAGCCCACCAGGACCTTTGTCCGTTTGGCTACTCATGAAAGTTTCAATCAAGAGTCGTGCTCGTTTATGATGCTTCGTATCTAGCAGTTTGCTGCATTTACGAGGATTTTCATGAGAGGGGCTGTGGCTCTGATGACCTTTGTGAGGGTTTGAATAGAGCTACATGAGAAGATTATCCCTAAAGTGTCTTAGATCATAGGTTCTACCCCCTTTTAGGTCACAAGGGCTTCCCAAATTGTGTGCTGCATTGTTGCATTTCGTCCAGTTAATTTTTCCCTCAAAGATTTTCAAAAAAAAAAAAAAAAGAGATATGATTCTCCATTAAACACCTATATGAGGTGGCATATAGTGTGAAAGTTTTCTAAATTCCGCAAGTGAATACCCTCTTTATGCGAAAACCTCAAAAAGAAAAGAAGTATCTTGCATCCTGCATCATTGCATCATTACACCATTGCGTCATTTGCATTAAATGAAGTTCCAATTTTGGAAAAAAATCATTCATCTGGCACTCCATTTCATTGCATAAAAATGAAAAACAATTATCATCTGCATAGCATAAGCATTTCATTTATAATCATGCAAAAAAATCCTTGTCAAGTTCATCCAAGACGAGGCATTCATGCATAAGCATTATTTCAAAAAAGACACAGTAGAACTACGCAAGCTTTGATTCCTCATTACAATGGGGATACGTAGGAGCGGGTCATACCCCGTCAAGCACATTTTTCTAAAACCTTTTTCCAATAAATCATTTGCATCTCCAAATAATTTTCAAAATCATGTTCCAAAACTAAAAATCAAAAGTTTCCAATGCATGCATCTTCTCTAAACAAAGAAAAATAGAAAAGCTCTTCATGTAAAAGCTCAATGAGTAAGAGTGCGCCTTCGGATGACGAAGGGTAATATCTCAAATTTGTTTGTGCACTACAAATTTGAGATGTTACTCTACGATATCGGGGCACTTTGACCCTATCAAGTGAGGTTTGTTTTCAAATAAGAGAATAAGTTTGAGTTAACCAAATGTCGAAGCATTTCAGTATATTGCGTGAAGTATTGAGTCACGATCCACTCAATGATTCATGCGAGTTACTCAGAGTAACGACAATTGGTTGCCTCACATCATCATTTGCATACATCCTTGCATTACATAAAACAAAATTTTCAAAAAAAAGGCAAAAAGCAAAACTTTCAAAAAATCATCATAGTCTTTTCTTTTACCGGGCTACATGAGGTGATGTTCCCAAAATTTCAGTCACCAAACTCGAAAAATGTTTTCATCTTATTTTTCATATGCATGTCAAGTCGCATTATCGCCGTCATTTTCATATAAAAACATCATTTGCGTGACATAAAACAAAACTTGATAAAATTCATACATGCATTTTTCTCAATCTCATTTAGGTTTGTCAGGAGTGCATTCTCCGCACGTGTGCGTTTCCATTCACTAAGGCTTTTTCCCCTAATTTTCTCGAAAAATCCAAAAACCGTGCACTATAATACATTAACCTCTCATCTTGCATGCATTTCCATAAAAATCATGTCTTCCCACGCATTTTTTTTTATTTTTTTAAAAAAAAAAAATCATTGTGAGTATCATGCATTTCATTGCACAAAAAATGAAACACAAGAAAGCATCTCATTCATAATCATGAACAAGAATCATCATCAAATTTATTCAAAATGTAGCATTCACGCATCATTTCGTTAACCTCATCACTTTAGTTCAAATACATCATTCCTCCATACATGCATCTTTCAAAAAAAGGAAGGGGCATTGGCATTGCATACCTTGTCTTGCCTCTAAAAAAAATCATCATTTAGAAAAAAGCATCATTCCTGCATCTTTCATCATTCAAAAGAAAAAGGGGGCATCGGCATTTCATATATTGTCTTGCCTCTATAAAAATCATTCTTGCATCATTCATCATCCAAAGATGCAATGGCATTTCATATTTCGTCTTGCATAAAAAGAAAGCATCAAAAAGAAAAACTTTTAGAATAATCACACTTTTCAAGTGAATATGCTTTCATACATTTCACTTTCATCATGTATACATCATAATGTTTTCATCCATGCATTGCATACAACAAAAATGTCGTGATGAGAGACGAGATGTTCTTGCAAAGTAATCTTTCCTTTTTGGAAAAGTTTACCCTCACTCATTTGCAAACTCAAGGTGTTCCAAGGCACTCAGTTTTTCACATCAATAGCCCATTTGTATTTCCTTCAAAAAAAACAAAAAAAACATTACATCTCATCCATTCCATGATAAAAGACTGAAACAGTTCATCAAAAAAAAGTTTTATATCATGTTTTAAGCAATGTTAACTCTCTGTGAAGCGTTCTTCTAGTGAGCATGCATGCCAGGTGCAGTTTCTCTTGTTTGAGTCAGTCAATTTCCTTCATTCCTTATCCAAGTCTAACCCCGCCCCGTCCACCCATAAAGCATATTCTCTCCCATCAGTGCATACTCGACTTTTTGGTTCATTCTCACTAACACTTTAAGTCCTCCATGCTGGGGCAATTCTGTGATCACTAATTTTCCTTGTCAGTATCATATTCCTTTAGTGCAAGTCTTTCTAAAAATAAATAATAAAAAAGGATAAAATAAGCTCGCTAGGTTGAAAATCCGCGAAGGGCGGCCTAGGCAAAAAAAAAAGAGCGCCCGGTGGATCGAAAACTCGCAAAGAGCGGTCCAGGCAAAAATTAGGGCACAAAAAAAAGAGCAAACACATGAAGATAGATAAATTATTGTCCTAAAGTTAAGCCTTACAGAAATAAGCAATCAGGATTTGAAATGAAATTTGGCCATCTCTCCATACCCTCAAGAACCTAAAATCCCAGAAAGTCCATTTCCTACCCTTCTCAAGCCAAAGATTCAAAACCACAAAAATACCCTTTGTTACCCATCTTAAGCCGAGAAAAGCCCAAGATATCCCCATCACTCTGGACGAGGGTTAATTCCGCATCAAAGGTGGTATATCATTTCCACCCAAGTCAAAAGGAAAGGAAATTCACAAAAGGAGGGGAATAACAAAGTTCAAAGAGGAGAACCCCAAAACGAAGAAAGGAAGACAAAGGGGGTATAAATTAAGAGTCAATACATTCTGCCATGAAGCATAAGAGCTCCCCTTCAAAAAGGCCCTCAAATTCAATGGGTTCATTCATTTCCCCTTCCAACAAAAAAAAACACAAAAAAAAACCCTCAATTCATTAAATTTAACCATCTCTCCTTTCATAAAAGCTTCAAACACCTCATTGGGTACGACCATCCCCAAACACCTCATCGAACCTAATAACCATTTCCTTCATAAATCATTGACCATCGGCCAACACCGAATAAGACCCATCCTTCCCATCAACCCCAAACACTCCATTAAGCTCAATCATCCCCTTCTCCACATCACAACCCTAAAAAGTCCATTACGATCAATGACTAATTGCTTTCGTTCTCTCAAGTTTAATCTTAGGACAAATAAGTTTATCTATTCGCGACGTGTTTGCTCAAAAGAAAAAACAAACAAGCAGAAAAAAGAAAGCTGCTCAAAAAGAAAAAACAAACAATAAAAAAAAAGGAAAGTTGGTAAAAAAGAAGAAGGACTTGCACTCCAAGATGCATTCGTGTTGCATTAAAACAAGGTCTAGTGGTCACCAAGTGGAGCCTCTCATCATACTAAAAAGTCAAAACTTTCATTGCATTTGAGTTGTTCTTAAAGAAAACCAAAAGTGTGTATTAGGGGGCATTCCCTTCACCTCTCAACTTCGGGGAGGTTTGTTCATTGCCCACCCCATTCATATATCACCCTCAGTTCATAACCATCACCATAACTCTGTCGCCTTTCACAACCACACTCAAAGAAACCATTTGAAATGTCATTCGAAAGTAGGGCAAGCGCGTTCCCATTCCTTCACCTCATTCATTCCTACAAAACCTCACCGGGGCAATCTCTCAACTCACTATCCTAAACAAGGCATTGTCATTCTAATTGGGGCAGCTTTGTCCTTGTTATGACTGGGGCAACATCAAACTTTATGGGTTGAGACAAAATCTCTTTTGATCCACCTTCCCTTTCAAAAGCCGAAGCATTCCCAATTCATCATCTTCTACGCCCCTAGTTGTTGTCACCACTAGACGGGGGCAAACTATTCACTCATCAAAGACCTGAATAGGGGCAATCTTGTATCTCTTGATCCCTCACAAGCTTCGGAAATAGCCATGTCGGTCATTCCTTCACTTGCCATAAAAGTCCATGCCCTAAACCAATTCAAAGTTAACTGACTCATTCATTCACATTTGCACTCCTATGCATGCTTACTAGACAATGCTTCAAAAGAGAGAGCACAAGTTGTTTATGTGATATCTAAAATTCAGTCATCATGGAAAGAAAGAGAAAACAAGTGAGGTTGTTTGTAAATAAAAACCTTGAGAACACCGGAGTTTGAATCAGATTCAATTTTTCAGCAGAATGGGCAATAGTCATCTCAATTCCTTGCATTCAGAGTCTCGCATCTCATCATCACAAAAATGTCTACCTCATGCATCTAGGCATCTCAATCTATTCATTATAGCATGCGCATCAAAGCATTACATTTACATCTTCACATTTTGTGCATTCATCACATAAGCAAAAAGAAAAATGTTCCACGTCAGTTGCACCATATTAACACTTGCATTTCATAGAGGAAAATAGTATAGAAGAAAAGGCAAAAATCTTTCATTGCATTGGCATCATATCAATGTTCGCACTTCATAAAAAAGGAAAAGAACAAAATCATTGCATGTCATTCATCATTAGAGCATCACATTTTGCATCAGATATTTCATAGAAAAAGCAAAGAAAGTAAAAGAAAACAAAGAAAAGAAACCACAAAAGCAATACAAAGGCATCCCATGTCATTTACCATTCCCCAAGATACTAATCACAGCATGCACCATTGCATCATTGTCATACCCCAATTTTGTCCGCTTCTTTTACTTCTTTTTTTTACTAAGTTAGTTTCGAGCTTACTTGGGGCCTACTCTTCTTATTTGGTCCTACACTTGTGAATTTGGGCCTTATTTTAGCGTTTGTTGAATTTGGGCTTCGTTTTAGCATTTGTTCAATTCGAGCCCGATTTTAGCGTTTGCGATTGGGTTTGAATGGCCAGATCCGAAAATACAAAAAAATTAAAAAAGGGCCAAAATGGCCAGATCCGAAAATAATAATAAAAATACAAAAAAATAAAAAAAAACGAAATTACATAGAAATAACAGCAGCAACAACAGCTTCCTTGGGCCTGTTCTTGCTGAGCAAGTTTCCCCCAGAGGTCCAAATACCTGAAAAAGGAAAGAAATGGAGAGGGATCAGCAAAAACCTAATTTTTTCTACCTATATAAGCAGGCCTTGACCCAGCAATTGAGACACAAATTACCGAGAAAATCAGACAGAAACTACATAGAATTCAGAATCAAAAGATTAGGGTTTCCCATTGAAACCCTAATCACGAAACACTAAAGAATCAGAAGCAGAAGTAGCAGGAGCAGTCAGGGTAATAGTAACAGTGATTAACAGCAATCAAACAAGTTCAGAATCTGGAAAAACAGAAGCAAGAAAAGGCAGCAGAGCAAGCCACAGGAAGTTTTACAGAAGCTGGAATTTGAGGTTGGTTTTTGTCTAATTTAGTATAAAATAGGTCTCTTTGTAAATAAATTGTATTTGTTATTAATCCGAAATCAGCATCAAAGCAGCATACATTCAGATTATTAGATTAGTAATACGAATTGTATATATAAACTCTAAAATAATTAGGCTCAGTTTATGTTTTTTTCTAAGAAGCATTAATACTGTAAATAGGCTAGGGTTTAAACAAAAGAATCTTTAGGTTTGCAAATAGTCTAGAATTTTCAAGTTAATTAGGATTCTGCCTATGTTAAAAGAAAACGAACATAGGAAATAATATCAGAAATTAGTTGTAAACCGATTAGGGTTTTGTTTATCTGTTTTAGAAAAGAAATTAGCAGTTAAGTTTGAAATAGAAAATTAGGGTTTACTTTTTAAAGGAATCAGGAGCCAGGCAAAAACAGAAATCAAAAATGAAAAAGAGACAGACAGAAAACAGAACAAATCAGAACCGAATCCGTACCTCTTAGCTCCGGCCACCGTAGACGGTGGCCGTCCTCCTCAAACCGCAGTCGCGAACCTCCCCATAGCCCTCACCGTTTCCTCCCCCTTTTCCATCACCACCGTGGACTCCTCAGAAACAAATAAAAACAAATACAAAAAAAAAGGAGATTAGGGTTAGAAGCGGAGGAAGAAAAAATGAAATTAAAAGTCAGAAACAAGCAGGAGAGACAGAGGAGGAGGGAAGAGGAAAGTAAGGCTTTACCTATGGCTCCGGCCACCATAGACAGCGGCCGTTCACTCCGAAACACCGCCGTCAGCCATCCCTCAGCCATCGTCGTCCCTCTCCCCTTGCGACCCTTAAAACCGAACGACAACGTAGCCACTACCACCGTAAACCTCTTCTCTTCCCCTTCGTCCCTCGGATCTCTCTCTCTCCGCAAACTGCGCCTTTTTCCTCGCCGGAAATCCCTCTGTCAATGCCCAAGATTCTCGCATATTCTCTCCCTCCTGAATGTTGGTGCGGCGCAAATGGGGAAAAATGAGATTTAGGGTTCGAGAGAAAAAGGAGAGGACGGGTTCGCTGTGGAGTGAGGCGGAGAAAGGGGGAATTGAAGAAACTAGGGTTGAGAGGAATTGGGACGGCGCCGCAGGAGAAGGGAAAGAGATTAGGTTTAGGTCTTTTTTTTTAGCGCCTTATATAGTGTGGAAACCGAGGGGCATTTTAGTCTTTTCGTTTAACTCAACACTACTTACACCCCTTTTTTCTGTATACGCCTCCCCTCTGAAAGGCCCATGAACTCGTGGGCCAGTCTGCAAACTGGGCTGCTGCTTTTTACACCCAGTTTTCAATTATACAACTGTTGCGCCCGAAAAAGTCCCCGAGGGAGAACCTTCCTCGTTCACAACTTTTCTTAGACAATGAAGCCGCCACCAATATTTATTAAGGGAAATATTAGGAAAACCTTTTATTGGAAAGCAAGTGATCTTGCGAAACTAGAGATTAGGGTTCGGGGGTCGGTTACGCGCGGGGAAGGTATTAGCACCTCACACGTCCTCTCTACTGAGAGGGAACCTTTAATTAAATGTGTGATTTTAAGTGTTGATTTGAAAAATACCTAATTTGCCTCTTTATTTCTTATTGAAAATGAATTAAAGAACTTAATAATTTTTTTTTATTTTTGGCGAGAAAGGAGGAAAAAAGGTTTTTAGAAAGAAGTGCTTGACGGGACATGGCCCGCTCCTACGTATCTCCAGGTGCGATGGAGAACTCAAAGCTACGTAGTTCTTCTGTGTAGAAAATGTTTGTGGGTTGGTGTTTTTTAATGTAGGGGTTTTAGGACTGTGTGATCTGTGTTGGAGGACCACTGGGGGTCTGAAGGAGCACTGGGGCTCTGAAGGGCCACTGAGGGCTGAAGGAGCGCTGGGGCTCTGAGGGACCACAGTTCACTTATCTTAAAACGGTGATTAACCCGGCCGTACGACCGACTTAATCCCCTACTTTGAAAATAAGATTTTTGCTTTTGAAATGAAGGAGATCTGTTTGTATATTCTTTAATTCTAGAAATCGTTTATTTTTGCGCTTGACAAGGGCGTGGCCCTGCTCCTACGTATCTCCGGGTGGAGAATCAAAGGCGACGTAGTTCTAGGTTCTTTCGAAAATAATTGTTGAAAATTTATTGTGAAAATGATTTTTATTTGTTATGCTTGACGGGATGTGACCCGCTCCTACGTATCTCCTGGTGCAATGGAGAATTCAAAGCTACGTAGTTCTTCTGTAGAAAAATGTTTTTGTTTTTTATCTTGTTTAATTTTGAAAATCAAGCTTTCATGATGATCAATTGAGCAAGGGCTCCAAGTGATCACCACTAGCACTTCATTGTTAATAATCATGCAAGCAAAGGCTTCGCAAGACTACTAACAAAGTTTTTGATCTAGTGAAAATCTTTAGGAAAATTAGGCATTCGTGATGATCAATTGAGCAAAGGCTCCAAGTGACCACCACTAGTACCTCGTTGTTAATAATCATGCAAGCAAAGGCTTCACAAGACTATTAACAAAGTTTTTAATTTATGAAAAATTATTTTGTCTTGAAGAGAATTAAATTAAATTGAAAAAGACGAGAAAGGAGGTGAAATGGTAAAATAGGGTGTTATTAGCAGCAAGGGGTTGTATAATTAATAGGTGGTGTAAAAAAAAGAAGTCCAGTTCGCATCTGAGGGCCCAGTATGCGAAACTGGGCTTAAGTGAGGGAGGTGCGCACATGAATGGAGGGGGGTGTCAGCAGTAATCTGAATAAATAAATAAATAAATAAAAAAACCTAGCTATATAAAGCCAAACCCTAAAAACTAAACCTAATTCCCAAATCCTCTCTTCTCCAGCCGCGCCGCACCCCCACCCCCAAATTGCTCCAACCCTAAAAATCTCTCTCTCTCTCAATCATCCGTATCCGCCTCTCTCTCCCAAATTTTTCAATTTTCTTCTCTTCGCCGTTTTCACGCCTCCTCACCCCTCCAACCCAGATTTCGCCCCTTCTACCCCACAGCCACTGATCCTCTCTTCCTTCCTCACTAACCCTCATCTTCGATCACTCTTTGCCTCCACCGTTACCGACCCTAATCGCTTTTTCATTTCACGGTGTCGCACCCGCCTTCTTCGCGATTGTCTCTTTCAAAAAACGAAGGTGAGAGAGACTTGGGGAGGGAAAACGAGAGAGACGAAGAGGAGGCTATATTGCGATGGTGTTACGGCAGTGTAGTGGGGTTGATGCGTCTACCGGAGACGGGGATCCACGGCGCTAACGACGGTGGTGAGGTGGTTTCGGTTCGGTTTATGGTGGAGACGGCGGCGAAAACAGAGGCTTCGGCGGAGGGGCCTTCGGTGATGGAGAGATTCTGACGGAGGAGGAGGGGGAGACGGTGAAGCTCGCCGGAGGTCACGGCGGCTCAGGGAAAACGACCACCGCGTATTGTGGTCGGAGGTCAGTCCACGGTTTTATGCATTTTTATGCTCTTAATCTCTTTTTTCCGACTTTTTTCTTCGATCCTTGTTCTGATTTTTATGATTCTTACCTTCCCTAATCTATTTGAAAATAACTTCCTAAGCCCTAATCTTGTTTCTAAAGAAAAACCGAATCGGTTCCTAATTAACTTTTGACATTAATCTGTCCCTATATTTTTTAAAGACTAATATGTTCTAAACCTCAATTTATTTATTGTATCAAATTGTAAATATAAACAGTTTTGAAAAACTAATCTGTTATAAAAACTCGATGCCTGTTAATCTTGATTGATTGTTTTATACATATATACAATTGGGACACTGGTTTCAGATTAGTAACAAATACGGTTGTTTGCAAAATAATCTATTATGTACAAAACTTGGTAAAGTCTAAAGAACATAAAACAGTGGTAACCAACCTCTTGTCCAGCTTTTGATTATTCCCTATCGTTTGCTTTGTTATTGCTGAACCGTACCCTTGACTGCTGCTTTGTTTTTCGTTTCACTGCTACTTCGTTTCAGAATTTTCAGGTGTTTGGTTAACTAGGGTTTTTATGTGAAACCTAATCAGTTGGTCCGGATTTCTGTCTGTCTTTCTCTGCTGCTGTTGACTGCTATTTTATACTACATTTCCAGGTTTGGGCATTGATTGCTTTTGACCGGGCTTTGAATTATTTTTCAGGTTTTGGAGCGGATCGACCTAGGCCCAGCAGCTTGGGGAGCAGCTGCTGGAAACCCTGAATCTGCTGCTGCTGCCTATTATTATTTGCATTTTCGGATTTGTATTTTTGGTATTTTTAGTATTATCATTTTTTGTATTTTTGGACTTTTGGACACTATTAAATTGTAAATAAAATTAAATAGAATTTTTTTGACATTTTTTGATACTATATTGCTTAATTATATAAACAAAATAAGATTAATAACAAGAAAAAGGAGTCGGGCCAAATACAAAGACGAGAACGGGCCAGACTAAACAAATACGCTAAAACGAGGCCCAAAAATAGAAAAATGGGCCTGTTAACTAGAAACGCTAAAAAATTACCTCAGAATCGCGTTCTTAAGCCCAAATTGAAATGACAAGCCCAATCGCGAGAAAAATGACTTTGTTAGTCTCAATTAGGTTCGACTTAAATCCAAATACGAAGATTAAATTGAAGAACGCACGAAACGATCGATCATTCGCGTGCATGCCTAATTTAAAACAACGGTATTTCGATTTAGTTGAACAGGGTAATTGAAATTGGCTAGGATTAGTAACCGAGACGCCATACTGATAATTCTCGTAATCACGCGACTTCAAAACACGATTTACAAAAAAATAAACGACTAAAACTAGAAAAAGAAGACGGACAAAATTGGGGTATAACAGCTGCCCCTCTTTATTTGGATTTTGACAAGGAATATGAATTGGCCGAAACATATTCCGAGGCAAAATAGAAATAAAGAATTCAGAAATTATACCAATTTTATCTACCTAGAGAAACCTGAGGCAAAAAGGTAAAACGGGCACTTGGCGTGCAGAAAGCGGTAAACGGGCACTTGGCGTGCAGAAAAGCGGTAAATGGGCACTTGGCGTGCAGAAAAGCGGTAAATGGGCACTTGGCGTGCAGAAAGCGGTAAATGGGCACTTGGCATGCAGAAAGCGGTAAATTGCCCAGGCTGCCTAAAACCTGTAATCCTTAAACGGACTCTTGGTGAATCCGAGTTTGCACGTGGCTTTGAGGAGCACGCTTCCTGTTGGCCTTTTTCGAGCGACCGGGGGGGTCGTCATCAGCTCCGGAACTGATATACTGATCAATGCACGGCGTCCGCTGTATCTTAGGCTTGATACAACTATTCCGTTGAACCTCACATGGGGCTGCGGTCCATCGCGTTGCTCGTACGCGACGTGAGACCTGGGCAGAAGGGAGCGATGATCTCTGTGCTCCAATCCGCAATGCGCGCTTGAGCGCTCTCTTTTCTTTTCTCTCTTTCTTTTCTATTTCTGAACTCCCAACTTGGGGGAACATTTTCTGGAATCTGGGGGCGAGGGCTAACACCGAAGTGCTCATCCTCTCTTTGTACCTGTAGCTGAAAATGAACAAATGCATGCAATGCAAATGCCATGATTGCTGTTTTCTTTTTCCTTATGATGAATGATGAGTTTCTTATTTCCTTTGTCTATGTCGGATGAATGCATGATCTTCTACTGTTCCTATATGCTTGATGAATGCAATGGTTTTCCTTTTCTTCTCTTGTCTGTACGCAATGCATGATTTTTCTTTTTCTTTCGCTTATGAATGCATGATTTTCTACTGGTCTTATATGATTTTGATGAATGCAATGCCTGACTTTATCTGTTCTTTTGCTTTTCTTTTTATTGCTCTCTTGGCTCTTCTCTTTTCTCTCTTTTGGCTTCTCTTTTTGCTCTTTTAAGAATGCGAATGCAAAGCTCATGTATTTTAATGCAAAGGAAACTTTCTCTTCCCCCCTTTTTTTTTTGGGAAAAATGATGAATAACATGAAATGATGAATGACATGGGATGTTCTAGCTTTCTTTTCTTCTATGAGATGCCAGTATTGATGTGATGCAACAGTATTGCTTTGATGTTTGAATGCAAATGTATGCGGTGATTGATGCTTTGATGAATGAAATGCTCCTGTTCTAACTTCTGTTTGTTTCTTTTTGCTTCTTCTATGAAATGTGTCATACCCCAATTTTGTCCGGCTTAGGTCCAAACCCTAATTTTCCACACAAAAATAAATTATACATTTTGGACCCTAGAAACCATCCCAAAATTTTTGAAATCATTTTTAGGGTTAGAATGCACGTTTTGGGAAGTTAGGGTCAAAAAGGGCATTTTGGTCATTTCTCACAAAAGGGTCTATAAAAATAATTTTTGCAATAAGCCTCATGCATCAAAGTAGGGTTCTTGAAAATGTGTTATGTATGCATGGCAAGTTTTGGAAAAATATGTGATGCATGGCAAGCTTTGGAAAATATTTCATGGCAAAGACCTAAAAACATTTTTGTAGAAAGCAAAAAGACAATTTCTATTTTGTTCCAAATGACCAAAAATCGATTTATACAATTTATATAGGCTAGGAAATCGATTTTAGGCTCACCTATAGGCCAAGAATCGATTTCCTTATCCTATGTTGGAAACAAAGAATCGATTCACACCTATACATAAGCCAAAGCCATGAATCGATTCTTACTATTTTGCAAAGGCATTAAAATCAATTTTTAAGCTCTCCTAAAAGCCATGAATCGATTCTTACTATCTTGCAAAGGCATTGAAATCGATTTTTAAGCTCTCCTAAAGGCCAAGAATCGATTCTCACTTACTTTAACTAAACATGAAATCGATTCCCACCTATTTAGGATGTCTCAAGAATCGATTTCCTTCTTTTTTTTAACACAATGAAATCGATTCCTATCATTTCAGGAAGTCCAAGAATCGATTCCCACTAATTTCTAAAGCCCAAGGAATCGATTCCTATGTTTTCTAAAAGCAAAGAATCGATTATACCATATCTTGCCTTCATCAAACAATCGATTCATCCTTGCAATAAATGTTTTTAAAAAAATTCCTACGCTTTCCTGAGCCTATAAATAGGCAGCCTCAAGTCACATTTTGGGACAGACTTCACGAGATCAGGGGACAGATCTCACAGGGAGGAGACTTCACGAGATAAGGGGGACAGATTTTTACAAGATCAGAAAACACACACATTTCAGGAGATCTGAGAAGAATTGCTCCAGAGACATTTCACGAGATCTGGGAAGACAACTCTCGCAAATCTCATTTTCCAGTTCTACGCTTCATTTTTGCTCTGTTCGCGCCGTTGGTCCGTCTGAGCTGATCTCCTGCAAGGGTTAGTCGGGGTTTGCGTTCTTCAGAGTTGTAATATCTGTCTTCATCAGAGGTATTTCAGTCTTTACATTTGTTAAAATTTAATCATTGTGATCCATGCCAAAATTGCCCTATGTGATTTAATTTAGCTGTAGTGCCCCTGTTGATGATGAACCACATGATTCCCACTTATGCCTAGTGCATCATTTTTAAGTGGTGAAAATGGTCTCAGATGATTCAACCTCCCCTTTCAAACCCTTTCAAAAAAACATTTTTTAATTAGAACTACGTCGCTTTGATTCCCGTTTGGGATACGTAGGAGCGAGCCACGTTCTCGTCAAGCGCCACAAATAAAAACTCTTTTCACCCCCTAAACCAATCATTTTCATAAAACAAACAAAAATCATTTTCAAACCCATTGTTGCTAGTAGCTCATCAGAGCCTCTGTTCGTTTAGCTATTAGTGACAATGTTCTTTTCTCCTAAAAATAATAAACGACGATCCATCATAACTTTTGTTAGTTTGATCCTCGTACAAATCAATCTCTTTCGAAAATCACTTTCAAAAAGATAATAAAAACAAGTTGTTATCAATAGTCCATCAGAACCTTTGTTCGTTTGACTAGCGGTACAACTCTTTTTGAGCATTTAGCAGTGATTCATCATAGCCTCTGCCAGTTTAATCATTTGCTAATGCTCGTCCTATTTCAAAAAACTCACTAAAAAAGATAAAAAAACAAAAACTTTTCAAAAAAGAACCAAGAACTACGTAGCTTTGAATTCTCCATCGCACCGGGAGATACGTAGGAGCGGGCCATGTCCCGTCAAGCACTTTTTTCTAAAAACTTTTTTTCCCCCCTTTCTCACCAAAAATAAAATTTCCAGTATGTTTTCTCATTCGTCTTCAAACAAGAAATAAATAGGCAAATCTAGGTATTTTTCAAATCAAACGTTAAAACCACACATTTAATTAGAGGTTCCCTTTCGGTAGAAAGGACGTGCGCGGTGCTAACACCTTCCTCGCGCGTAATCGACCCCCGAACCTATATCTCTAGTTTTCAAAAGACCATCCGCCTTGTCCAAAAGACCTTTTTTCAATGTTTTGGTCTTAAAATTAAAATATTGGTGGCGGCTCCAAAAATTTTCCACGTTGTACATTAAGAAACCCAACCGGGATTTTTCGGGGTGCAACAAAATGCAGACATTAATATGATGCAATGCTCTGATGTTTGATGCAAGGATTCTTGTTCTTTTTTTCTTTTATGGAAATGCTAACGTTAATATGATGCATATGCACTGCTTTAATGTTTGCGGCTTGAATGACAAAGGAACGCTTGTGAAATGATGATGATGCAATGGCGCATGCATGGAATGCTTTTGGGTTGCCTTTGTGGTATTTTTTTTGTTTTCTTTTGCTTTCTTTGCTTTTTCTGTGAAATATCTGATGCAAAATGTAATGCTCTAGTGATGAATGACATGCAATGATTTTGTTCTTTTCCCTTTTTTATGAAGTGCGAACATTAATATGATGCCAATGCAATGAAAAGATTTCTGCTTTTCCTTCTTTGCTATTTTCTTCTATGAAATGCAAGTATTAATATGGTGCAACTGATGTGGAACGCTTTCTCTTTTTACTATGTGGTGAATGCACAAAATGTGAAGATGCAAATGTAATGCTTTGATGCAAATGCTATAATGAATAGATTGAGATGCCTAGATGCGTGATGTAGACATTTTTGTGATGATGAGATGCGAGACTTTGAATGCAAGGAACTGAGATGACTATTGCCCATTCTGTTGAAAAATTGAATTTGATTCAAACTCTGGTGTTCTCAAGGTTTTTATTTACAAACAACCTCACTTGTTTTCTCTTTCTTTCCATGATGACTGAATGTAAACAACTTGTGTTCTCTCTTTTTGAAGCATTGTCTAGTAAGCATGCATGAATGAGTCAGTTAACTTGGAATTGGTTTAGGGCATGGACATTTATGGCAAGTGAAGGAATGACCGACATGGCTATTGCCGAAGTTTGTGAGGGATCAAGAGATACAAGATTGCCCCAATTCAGGTCTTTGATGAGTGAATAGTTTGCCCATGTCTAGTGGTGACAACAACTAGGGGTGTAGAAGATGATGAATTGGGAGCGCTTCGACTCTTGGGATGAAAGCTGGAATGAGGGGGGGTTTTGCTTCAACCCACATAATTTGATGTAGCCCCAGTCATAACAAGGACAAAGCTGCCAAAATCAGAATGACAAGGTCTTGTTTAGGATAGTGAGTTGAGAGATTTCCCCGGTGAGGTTTTTATGGGAATGAATGAGGTGAAGGAATGGGAATGCACTCGCCCCACTTTGGAATGACATTGACAACTGGAGTGACATGGGATGGGCATTGAACAGACTTTCCCAAGACTAGGGTGTGTGGGTGGTGAAGAGAATGCCCCAACTTTTGGGTCTGAGTGGTATTCTCAGTGCAAATCTTTGGTTCTCTACTGATGTCTTGACTTTTGGTGCGAAAGAATCTTTATCTGGTGATCACTAAACCTTGTTTTAATGCATCTTGAATGTGTTTTGGAGTGCAAGTCCCTCTTTTTTATTTTGCCAGCTTTCTTTTTTCTGACTGTTCGTTTTTGTTTCCTCAGTTCTCTTTTTTTCTGAGGGTTTATTCTTTCTTGATCAGCTTTCTTTTTTTCTGATCGCTTGTTTTTCTTTTGAGCAAACACATTGTACATAGATAAGCTTGTTCGTCCTAAGATTAGAATTCGAGTGAACAAAAGCAACCGGTCATTGATCGGAATGGACTTTTCGGGATTGTGGTGTTTTATGGAGGAAGGAGGGTTAGGCTTAATGAAGTGTTTGAGGCTAATGGGAGGATGAGTTTTGTTTGGTGTTGATTGACGGTAATGGTCTATGAGGAAGATGGTTATTGGGCTTGTTTGGGCTCTGTTAAAGCAAATTCGTGTCTCATGGTAGAATGGCTAAGGGGTTTGATGTTGAGGCCAAAGGAAGTGTTTGAAGGTTTATGGAATCAGGTGTTGGAATGATGAAGTGTTTGAAGGTTTATTTAGACAAGGATCTCTTGTATTTTGTGGTAACATGTACCAGCTCACCACTTTATTTTCTTTTGTTTTGGGATTTTCATTTTAGAATCCCCTTTTTTTTTTCTCTTTTTCCCTTTTTTTTTATGATTCTTTTCCTTCTTCGACTCGGGTGAGCTGATAAAAAGTGATGCACTATTTTTTTATTTGGGGTGATCCTTGTCTAGGGTGATTTTTGGATTTTGGTTTTTCTTGGCTTAAGATGGGTAGGAAAGGGACTTTCTGGGATTTTGGGGTTTTTGAGGAGATGGTCAAACTTCATTTCAAATCCCGATTGCTTATTTCTATAAGACTTAACTTTAGAACAATAATTTATCTATCTTCATGTGTTTGCTCTTTTTTCCTTTTTTGTGCCCTAATTTTTGCCTGGACCGCTCTTTGTGAGTTTTCAGTCCACCGGGCGCTCCTTTTTGCCTAGGCCGCCCTTTGCGGGTTTTCAACCTAACGAGCTTGTTTTCTTGTTTATTATATTATTATTATTATTATTTTGAAAGACTTGCACTGAAGGAATATGATATTAATCAAGGGGAATTAATGATCACAGACTTGCCCCAGCATGGAGGACTTGAACCAAAAGTCAAATACGCACTGATGGGGAGAATATGCACTTTATGGGTGGACGGGGCGGGACTAGACTTGGACGGGAAACGGTGGTAAGGGAGGAAAACCAACGGACTCAAACAAGAGAATGTACTCATAGCATGCACGCTCATTAGAAGAATGCTTCACAGAGAGTTAACAACAGTTAAAAATTTGTTTTTTCTTTGATACACTATTTCAGTCTTTTGTCATGGAATGGATGGGATGCAGTGCTTTTGAAAAACTGAGTGCCTTGGAACACCTTGAGTTTGCAACCAAGTAAGGATAAACTTTTTCAAAAAGGATGATTGTTTCGCAAGAACGTCTCGCTTCTCATCACAACTCTTATTTTATGTAATGAATGAATGAACAAATTATGATATGCAAGTATGATGCAAATGCGTGGAGAATGACCACTCGAAGAGCGTGGCTTATTCTAAATAATTTTGTTATTTTTAATGCAAGACAAAACATGGAATGCCAATGCGAATGATGCAAGAATGATGCCCCTTTTTTTTCAAAATGATTTTTGATTTTGATTTTTTATTTTTTTTATTTTTTAGAGGCGAGACAAGGTACGAAATACCAATGCCCCCTTTTTCTTTTGAATGATGAAAGATGCAAGAATGATGCTTTTCTCTAAATGATGATGATTTTTTTTTTAGAGGCAAGGCAATGTATGAAATGCCAATGCCCCTTCCTTTTTTGAAAGATGCATGTATGGAGGAATGATGTATTTGAACCAAAGTGATGAGGTTAATGAAATGGTGCATGAAAGCTACATTTGGAATAAATTTGATGATGATTTTTATTCATGATTATGAATGAGATGCTTTCTTGTTTTCATTTTTTTTTTTGTGCAATGAGATGCATGATACTCACAATGATTTTCTTTTTTGTTTTTTAGTTTTGGAACATGATTTTGAAAATTATTTGGAGATGCAAATGATTTATTGAAAAAAGGGTTTTAGAAAAATGTGCTTGACGGGGTATGACCCGCTCCTACGTATCCCCATTGTAATGAGGAATCAAAGCTTACGTAGTTCTACTGTGTCTTTTTTGAAATAATGCTTATGCATGAATATCTCATTTTGGATGAACTTGACGAGGATTTTTTTTTGCATGATTATAAATGAAATGCTTATGCTATGCAGATGATAATTATTTTTTTGTTTTATCTTTATGTAATGAAAGGGAATGCAAGATGAATGTTTTTTTTTTTTTCAAACTTTTGTTAGATGCAAATGCAATGGTGCGAAACGATGTGAATGCGAAATGATATGGATGTGAAATGATGTGGATGCGAAATGATATGTCGTTTACATAAAAAGAGGGTAAGAAAATAAGGATATTATTTTCTACGATTTTGAAATAGAGTTTAAGAAAAAGGAATGCCTAAACTAATGCAACAAACAAAGGCGTGCCCCCGTGTCCTACAAAGGGTGGGAATCCTAGGGTCTAAAGTCGACGAAAGGGGTAATCCTCCCATGTAGGTTCTAATCACTTCCTTACAATGGCAACCAAGAGCTAAAGTCTCACTCATGATGGCACCCACAATCGTAGAAAGCTACCGAGTGTGAGGCATCATGACAAAGCGCACTCTTGGGCGGAACTTTCATGAGAGCCATACAGACAAAGGTCTACGAATGGCAGTCACTAATCGTTCCCACTCTCCTAGGTTTTTGTTCAGACCTTGGGTTTTAGGCCCAACTCAATGCTCACAAGTATAGGATGTGAAGTGTGTGTCGAGGGCACAACACCTAGGAATAACTACCCTTCCCCACCTGCAAATGAAAATCCAGAGCAGTCCAGACAAATAGCATGTTGTTTATCCTAGGGATCAATATCGATCCAATATAAACTAATCTAGGGTGCCAATAACAATGCACTACTTACCTCAAGAAAGGGAGCAAAGAAGAAGGGGACATGATAAGAAATGGGAAGTATGCATGTGCTTACCATAGGAAAGGGAGCAGAGAAGAAGGGGACATGATAAGAAAGGGGAAGAAATGCATGAGGGAACTAAGCAAAGAAGTAACTATCTATTGCAAAAACAAACATAGAGTAAGAATGCACATGGATGTAACATGCTTATGAAAAAGGAAGAAGAAGAGAGGCAAAGCAAGATATTCAAATCAATCATATAAACCACACATTTAATTAATTAGGCTTGACCCGCTTTTGAAAAAAAAAAAAGTTTTTTTTTTGGTGTCCCCAGTGGAGTCGCCAGCTGTTGCGCCCGAAAAAGTCCCCGAGGGAGAATCTTCCTCGTTCACAACTTTTCTTAGACAATGAAGCCGCCACCAATATTTATTAAGGGAAATATTAGGAAAACCTTTTATTGGAAAGCAAGTGATCTTGCGAAACTAGAGATTAGGGTTCGGGGGTCGGTTACACGCGGGGAAGGTATTAGCACCTCACACGTCCTCTCTACTGAGAGGGAACCTTTAATTAAATGTGTGGTTTTAAGTGTTGATTTGAAAAATACCTAATTTGCCTCTTTATTTCTTATTGAAAATGAATTAAAGAACTTAATAATTTTTTTTTATTTTTGGCGAGAAAGGAGGAAAAAAGGTTTTTAGAAAGAAGTGCTTGACGGGACATGGCCCGCTCCTACGTATCTCCAGGTGCGATGGAGAACTCAAAGCTACGTAGTTCTTCTGTGTAGAAAATGTTTGTGGGTTGGTGTTTTTTAATGTAGGGGTTTTAGGACTGTGTGATCTGTGTTGGAGGACCACTGGGGGTCTGAAGGAGCACTGGGGCTCTGAAGGGCCACTGAGGGCTGAAGGAGCGCTGGGGCTCTGAGGGACCACAGTTCACTTATCTTAAAACAGTGATTAACCCGGCCGTACGACCGACTTAATCCCCTACTTTGAAAATAAGATTTTTGCTTTTGAAATGAAGGAGATCTGTTTGTATATTCTTTAATTCTAGAAATCGTTTATTTTTGCGCTTGACAAGGGCGTGGCCCTGCTCCTACGTATCTCCGGGTGGAGAATCAAAGGCGACGTAGTTCTAGGTTCTTTCGAAAATAATTGTTGAAAATTTATTGTGAAAATGATTTTTATTTGTTATGCTTGACGGGATGTGACCCGCTCCTACGTATCTCCTGGTGCAATGGAGAATTCAAAGCTACGTAGTTCTTCTGTAGAAAAAGGTTTTTGTTTTTTATCTTGTTTAATTTTGAAAATCAAGCTTTCATGATGATCAATTGAGCAAGGGCTCCAAGTGATCACCACTAGCACTTCATTGTTAATAATCATGCAAGCAAAGGCTTCGCAAGACTACTAACAAAGTTTTTGATCTAGTGAAAATCTTTAGGAAAATTAGGCATTCGTGATGATCAATTGAGCAAAGGCTCCAAGTGACCACCACTAGTACCTCGTTGTTAATAATCATGCAAGCAAAGGCTTCACAAGACTATTAACAAAGTTTTTAATTTATGAAAAATTATTTTGTCTTGAAGAGAATTAAATTAAATTGAAAAAGACGAGAAAGGAGGTGAAATGGTAAAATAGGGTGTTATTAGCAGCAAGGGGTTGTATAATTAATAGGTGGTGTAAAAAAAAGAAGCCCAGTTCGCATCTGAGGGCCCAGTATGCGAAACTGGGCTTAAGTGAGGGAGGTGCGCACATGAATGGAGGAGGGTGTCAGCAGTAATCTGAATAAATAAATAAATAAATAAAAAAACCTAGCTATATAAAGCCAAACCCTAAAAACTAAACCTAATTCCCAAATCCTCTCTTCTCCAGCCGCGCCGCACCCCCACCCCCAAATTGCTCCAACCCTAAAAATCTCTCTCTCTCTCAATCATCCGTATCCGCCTCTCTCTCCCAAATTTTTCAATTTTCTTCTCTTCGCCGTTTTCACGCCTCCTCACCCCTCCAACCCAGATTTTGCCCCTTCTACCCCACAGCCACTGATCCTCTCTTCCTTCCTCACTAACCCTCATCTTCGATCACTCTTTGCCTCCACCGTTACCGACCCTAATCGCTTTTTCATTTCACGGTGTCGCACCCGCCTTCTTCGCGATTGTCTCTTTCAAAAAACGAAGGTGAGAGAGACTTGGGGAGGGAAAACGAGAGAGAGGAAGAGGAGGCTATATTGCGATGGTGTTACGGCAGTGTAGTGGGGTTGACGCGTCTACCGGAGACGGGGATCCACGGCGCTAACGACGGTGGTGAGGTGGTTTCGGTTCGGTTTATGGTGGAGACGGCGGCGAAAACAGAGGCTTCGGCGGAGGGGCCTTCGGTGATGGAGAGATTCTGACGGAGGAGGAGGGGGAGACGGTGAAGCTCGCCGGAGGTCACGGCGGCTCAGGGAAAACGACCACCGCGTATTGTGGTCGGAGGTCAGTCCACGGTTTTATGCATTTTTATGCTCTTAATCTCTTTTTTCCGACTTTTTTCTTCGATCCTTGTTCTGATTTTTATGATTCTTACCTTCCCTAATCTATTTGAAAATAACTTCCTAAGCCCTAATCTTGTTTCTAAAGAAAAACCGAATCGGTTCCTAATTAACTTTTGACATTAATCTGTCCCTATATTTTTTACAGACTAATATGTTCTAAACCTCAATTTATTTATTGTATCAAATTGTAAATATAAACAGTTTTGAAAAACTAATCTGTTATAAAAACTCGATGCCTATTAATCTTGATTGATTGTTTTATACATATATACAATTGGGACACTGGTTTCAGATTAGTAACAAATACGGTTGTTTGCAAAATAATCTATTATGTACAAAACTTGGTAAAGTCTAAAGAACATAAAACAGTGGTAACCAACCTCTTGTCCAGCTTTTGATTATTCCCTATCGTTTGCTCTGTTATTGCTGAATCGTACCCTTGACTGCTGCTTTGTTTTTCGTTTCACTGCCACTTCGTTTCAGAATTTTCAGGTGTTTGGTTAACTAGGGTTTTTATGTGAAACCTAATCAGTTGGTCCGGATTTCTGTCTGTCCTTCTCTGCTGCTGTTGACTGCTATTTTATACTACATTTCCAGGTTTGGGCATTGATTGCTTTTGACCGGGCTTTGAATTATTTTTCAGGTTTTGGAGCGGATCGACCTAGGCCCAGCAGCTTGGGGAGCAGCTGCTGGAAACCCTGAATCTGCTGCTGCTGCCTATTATTATTTGCATTTTCGGATTTGTATTTTTGGTATTTTTATTATTATCATTTTTTGTATTTTTGGACTTTTGGACACTATTAAATTGTAAATAAAATTAAATAGAATTTTTTTGACATTTTTTGATACTATATTGCTTAATTATATAAACAAAATAAGATTAATAACAAGAAAAAGGAGTCGGGCCAAATACAAAGACGAGAACGGGCCAGACTAAACAAATACGCTAAAACGAGGCCCAAAAATAGAAAAATGGGCCTGTTAACTAGAAACGCTAAAAAATTACCTCAGAATCGCGTTCTTAAGCCCAAATTGAAATGACAAGCCCAATCGCGAGAAAAATGACTTTGTTAGTCTCAATTAGGTTCGACTTAAATCCAAATACGAAGATTAAATTGAAGAACGCACGAAACGATCGATCATTCGCGTGCATGCCTAATTTAAAACAACGGTATTTCGATTTAGTTGAACAGGGTAATTGAAATTGGCTAGGATTAGTAACCGAGACGCCATACTGATAATTCTCGTAATCACGCGACTTCAAAACACGATTTACAAAAAAATAAACGACTAAAACTAGAAAAAGAAGACGGACAAAATTGGGGTATAACAACAACCCCTTCTAATAACACCCCATTTTACCATTTCACCCCCTTTCTCGTTTTTTTAATTTAATTCTCTTCAAGACAAAATAATTTCTCATAAATCAAAAACTTTGTTAATAGTCTTGTGAAGCCTTTGCTTGCATGACTATTAACAACGAGGTACTAGTGGTGGTCACTTGGAGCCTTTGCTCAATTGATCATCATGAATGCCTAATTTTCCTAAAGATTTTCACTAAATCAAAAAACTTTGTTAGTAGTCTCGTGAAGCCTTTGCTTGCATGATTATTAACAATGGAGTGCTAATGGTGGTCACTTGGAGCCTTTGCTCAATTGATTATCACGAAAGCTCAATTTTCACAATTAAACAAGATAAAAAACAAAAACCTTTTTCAGGACAAACAAGAACTACGTAGCTTTGAATTCTCCATCGCACCGGGAGATACGTAGGAGCGGGCCACGTCCCGTCAAGCACTTCTTTTTAAAAACCCTTTTTTCCTCCTTTCTCGCCAAAAAATAAAAAAATTATTAAGTTCTTTAATTCATTTTCAATAAGAAATAAAGAGGCAAATTAGATATTTTTCAAATCAACACTTAAAACCACACATTTAATTAAAGGTTCCCTCTCAGTAGAGAGGACGTGTGAGGTGCTAATACCTTCCCCGCGCGTAACCGACCCCCGAACCCTAATCTCTAGTTTTGCAAGACCAATTGCTTTCCAAAAAAGGTTTTCCTAATATTTTCCTTAATAAATATTGGTGGCGGCTTCATTGTCTTAGGAAAAGTTGTGAACGAGGAAGGTTCTCCCTCGGGGACTTTTTCGGGCGCAACAGCTGGCGACTTCACTGGGGATACTAAAAAACATTTTTTCAACGTGGGTCAAGCCTAATTAATTAAGTGTGTGGTTTACATGATTGATTTGAATATGTTCCTTCTTTGCTTAGTTCCTTCATGCATTTCTTCCCCTTTCTTATCACGTCCCCTTCTCCTTTGCTCCCTTTCCTAAGGTAAGTAGTGCAATGTTGTTGGCGCCCAAGATTAGTTGTATTTGATGATATTAGACCCTAGGGTAGACAACATGTTATCGCTTGCTTTTGTCTGGACTGTTGTGTTTTCTCTTGCAGGTGGGGAAGGGTAGTTATTTCTAGGTGTTATGCCCTCAACACACACTTCACACCCTATACTTGTGAGCATTGAGTGGGGCCTAAAACCCAAGGTCTGAACAAAAACCTAGGAGAGTGGGAACGATTAGTGACTGCCATTTGTAGACCTTTGTCTGTATGGCTCTCATGAAAGTTCCGCCCAAGAGCGCGCTTTGTCATGATACCTCACACTCGGTAGCTTTCTACGATTGTGGGTGCCATCATGAGAGAGACTTTAGCTCTTGGTTGCCATTGTAAGGAAGTGATTAGAACCTACATGGGAGGATTACCCATTTCGTCGACTTTAGACCCTAGGATTCCCACCCTTTGTAGGACACGGGGGCACGCCTTTGTTTGTTGCATTAGTTTAGGCATTCCTCTTTCTTAAACTCTATTTCAAAAATCGTAGAAAATAATGTTCTTAGTTTCTTACCCTCTTTTATGTAAATGACACATCATTTCGCATCCACATCATTTCGCATTCACATCATTTCGCACCATTGCATTTGCATCTAACAAAATTTTGAAAAGAAAAAACTTTCATCATTTGCATTCTTCATGCATTAAGGTTTGTTTGCCTGAGATCGCAACGTAACATCGAACCTTGTCATAGGTGTGTAAGAAGCAACATGGAATCCAAAGGCAAAACCGCATTCAATTCGAGGTTCCCCATCGTAAAGAAGATTGATGTAACTAGTTTGAAGAAGTATGCTTCCCTATTAGGTCCTATTGAGCTTCGATCCTTCGACAAGACTTATGGGAGCATCCTTAAGTTATTACAGTTAGAAGTACAAGAGAGCGCCATCGCCGCCCTATGTTGGTTCTATGACTCTGAGATTAGATGTTTTCTTTTCAAGAACTTCCAAATGGCACCTACCCTAGAGGAGTATGAGAAGATTCTGGGTTTTGATCGCTCAGAGGCTAGACCTTACCAGTATCAGAGGCAGTATTATTCAGATGAGAAGTTTGCTTCCTTGTTACAAATCAGTGTAGAAGAAGTGCGGTCCCACAAAGTTAAGCGTAACAAGATATTTGGGTTTCCTCAGGAGTACTTTGAGAGTTTGATGACTAGTTATGTAGCATCAAATGATTGGGTTTCTTTCAAGCAAGTACTAGCTTTGACCATCTTCGGCATTGTTCTTTTCCCTCAGATTGAGAAACATATAGATGAAACCGCTGTTGGTGTGTTCCTAGCTTTCAAAAGTGCAAAAATTCTCATCAACCCGGTTCCCGCTATTCTCGCCGAGACCTATCGCGCCTTCACCCGCCATCATGAGTTCCGAAAGGATAAGATGTGTTGTTCCTTCCCTGTGTTATACGCTTGGTTGATCAGTCATGTGTGCATTAACAAAAGTGAAGTTGGGGACCTGCTTTCCTACATCTTGGGTTGCAATCCGAAGACTATGAGCCCTCAGGAGTGGAAGGATACTCTTAAGAATCTTGATGCTCTTCAAATTCGGTGGTACTTGCACAAGTTTTGGGAAGATAGACCCTCAGTGATATTCCAATGTGGCAGTTTCCAAAACGTTCCTCTCATGGGAACACAGGGATGCATCAATTATAACCCGTCTTTGGCCTTGAGACAACTCGGGTACCCTATGCGGGACTCACCCTCCGAAGCTATGTTGTTCCGTTTTTACCTCCGTGAGGGGATCCCTAAAGACGAGGACTTACTTCGGCGAGTCTTGCAAGCTTGGGAAACCGTGGTGCGGAAAAACAGAGGCGAGTTATCTAAAAGGACCTCCGCTATCTCCTTCACTCAATGGCTTGAAAAAAGGATTAAGGAAACTCGATCATCCAACCAAGGAATGCCACCACTTGAAGAGAAAATACCAGAACCCCACTGTTGCGCCCGAAAAAGTCCCTGAGGGAGTCTTTCTGCGTTTACAACTTTTTTTAAAAAAAAATCAATGAATTCGCCACCAATATTTTTTATAAGGAAAATATTGAAGAAAAACCTTTTTGGAAAGCGGATGGCCTTTTGGAAAACCGGAAGATTTGGGTTCGGGGGTCGGTTAGGCATGGGGAAGGGTTTAGCACCCCACGCCTCCTTTCTACCGAAAGGGAACCTTTAATTAAATGTGTGGTTTTAAGTGCGGATTTGGAAAATACTTAAATTTGCCCCTTTTTTTGAAAAGAGAATGAAAAGACTTAATGAAAATTTTTATTTTTGGCAAAAGTGTTTGTTTTTTTTAAAGGAAAAAAAAAGGGGTTTTAGTTTATTGTGCTTGACGGAGGATATCCGCTCCTACGTATCTCCCGGTGCGATGGAGAATTCAAAGCTACGTAGTTCTGGTTTTTTTTTTTAAAAAAGGTTTTGTTTCTTTAATCTTTTTGGAGTTTTTCGCAAAGGGGTTGGGCGTTCGCAGTGACCAAACAACAATGGTTTAGAGTGGTCGCACTACTAACTCTTATGAAAACGAATTATCATTAACGACCAAACGGCAACGGCACGAGTGATAATTAATGATAATCGGTTTTTATTTTGAGCATTGAAAAGGTTTTCGTAATTGAAGGAGAGCGTTTGTGAGGACCAAACAACAACGGTTTAGAGTGGCCACACTACTAGCTCCCACAGGAATGAAATCATCACCCACAATCAAACGGCAATGGCGCGAGTGATCATTCGTGATGATTAATTTTGATTTCGACGTTTGAAAAGATTTGTTTTTGAAAAGTGTTTTCGTTGATTTCGACGTTTGAAAATATTTGTTTTCGATGTTAGAAAATATTTATTTAGGGAAAGGAAATATATTTTTTTTAAAAGGAGAAACAGTGGATGCAATAGTAAAATGGGGGGTGCAAATAAAAGGAGGGCTGTATTATTAAAAATGGGGTGTAAACAGCGAGGAGGGTTGCATTTTAAAAAAAGAGGGGGTGCAGAGATCAGGAAATTGTTCCAATGGGCTGTGTAAATGCTGGGCTCTTTCAAAGGGGTTAAGTTATCAAAATTAGGGGTGTGGGAAAAAAGGAAGGCCCAGTTCGCATGGGAGGGCCCAGTTAGCGAAACTGGGCTTAAGTGACAAAAGGGGCTTATGCCTGAATCTGGGGGGTGTAAATAGCAGTCTGAAAATTTAAAAGAAATAGAGGTGGTGTCATTAGAAACACAGGGGTGCAAGTAGCAGTCTGATGTTTTTTTAAAAAAAAAATTGTATTATTAAGAAAAAGAACATGAGCTTCATGGTTAATGACTATATTATTAACATTTTTTCATGGACGAAAACATTATTAACCTGATTAACACTTTGTATTATTTTATTTTTTTTTAAAATAGAATAAATAAATAAATCATTGTCATCATTGTTAAAAAAAAAGGAATTGTTTGATTATTAAAAAAAGAACTAACTTGAAAAGATCTACTAATTATTATAGGGATATTTTTACCTTAAATCTTTTTTGTTTTAAAAGAAAGAAAATATTTAATTTCCACCTTTGTTATCTAGATAATAATTATCATTATTTTTAGGAAATTAACACCATCATCTTCCAGCAAAAAAAATGACCTCCATCGTGACATTCACAGAAGAATAATCAAAGAGACAAAACATATTAACAATACATCAAAACTCAAGAAATTCCAAACACATGGGGATGAATGAGTTCATGAGATAACCATTTAAAAAAAAATTAACAGAATGTCAAAACTAGAGATAAATCATCATACAAACAGGAAACATAAGGGGGGAAAATATAAGTACAGACCTTGAATAATGAGTCCCTTTTTTCAGATCCCAGCAACAACAATATCAGTAAATAAATAAAAATATGAAAAACTGAAAAAAAAAGAAAACGAAATTGCTCTCTCGTTCTTTCACTCAAGCAATCTCAAGAACCGTTTTTGCTCCCCTTGCTTCTGAATTTCCTTCAAGATTTCGACCTCTCACCCTCTTCTCCCCTAAAAAAAAAATCCCCCCTTGCCTCAAAACCGTGACCTCTCTTTATACTAAAACTTGACCTTGCAATGATGCGTTTTGACCTTCGGTTTCTTCACCAAGCCTTGTGCACAGATCCGAAAATCTGTATAACTCACTGCGTTTTCCTTTTTTTTTAAAACCGAAACCACCCATGGAAAAAACTGAGAGAAGAGCGCATGGACCAACGATTTGTCATGGGACCGTTGGCTCTTTGAAGGTTGGCGACGGAAATGGGGCTTGCGCGTGAGAGGAGAAGAAAAAAACGTGTGAAGACGGAGGTTTCGTGTGAGAGGAGAGAAAGAGGCACCAAAAATGGTGATTTCGTGTGAGAGAGGAGAGAAAGGGGTACCAAAAATGGTGATTTCGTGTAGCAATGGAGATGTGGGGGGGGGGGGGGCTGTGGAGGTAGAGGAAGCAGGGATGCTTTATCAGTGCCTTTTGCGTGCAACAGTGCACTGCACTCTCACATAGCATAGGCGCAGCGCACTGTACTCTCTGTATCAATTGCCTTGTTTCAATAAAAGGATGGAAAATATTACTATAGTACACCACAGCTGTAGTGTTCCCCTTGTTTTAATAAAAAGATATAAAATATCACCATAGTACACCACACCAGTAGGTAGATTACTAGATGTGAGATGATAATGAATGGATAGGTTGGGTCCTGTGACTTTGCCTTTGCCGCCTCCTACTAATCCCATACGCATCTCTCTTTCCCTTTTCTTGTTTTTTCTTTTATTTTCTTCTTTTTTTTATACTATTAAATATATCTACTAACTAAATAGGAGGTAAAATATAACTTGAAAATGAATTTGTATTTTTCGACGAATAAGAAAACCATTATTATTTTTGGACGGACAAAATTGGGGTATGACGAGAATGAGGCGCGTACGCAGTCAAGAATAATGCGAGCATACCTCGACCTATGCTTTGAGTTTCTTTCAACTGCCAGACAAAATACCGTTAGAACTTCGTGTTCACGGAAAGACAATTTTTATTTTATTTTTGGTAAACTAGTCGGACAAAATTGGGGTATTACACCCACGTTCCCTTAATTGAAGAACTAGAAGAGGTTAAGTTGGCCTTATCGAAAGCGGAAGAAGAGAAAAGGGCTTTGCAAAACAGATTGGGAAAAGTGATGCAAGACAAGCGGAAGCTAGAAAATGAAAATGCTCTTCAAACTGCCGCTATTGAAGCAACCAATAGGAAGCTTGCAATAGGAGAAGAGAGCAAGAGGGGAATTCAGAAATATTTGGAGGGAGCTAAAGAAGAAGTAAAGAGGTGCGTCTCAAGGATGAATGAGGCTGTGGCGGAAGCAAGGGAATGGAAGAAATCATATACCAAGTCAAAGAGGGATGAGAAAATGGTTAGAGAGGCACTAGCTAAGTCAAAAGAAGGATTCCAAAGGATGAAGTTTGAAATGGAGAACCAAGTGGAAAACATCAGGCAAGATAGAGAGTCTATCATAGGGATCTTGAAAGAATATCAACAAGCTTTGGAGCTTGAACAAGGAAGGTCGGATGAATTGAAGAGGAACTTCCAATACCTAAGGGAATCATATGAGCAAGTGCAAGTAGAAAGCCGGTACTGGGAGGAACGCTTCATGGCATTAATTGGCAAAATAGAAGACCAAGAAGTCATCAAGGAGCTAAGGGATGAGATTCGGCTTTGGAGCAGCAAATTTTCAAAGCTAGCAGGGCTAGCTAATCAAGCTGTGAGAGTTGTTCCCAAGAAGCTAAGAATAGCTGAAGCAGAAATGAACCCTTGCAACACTCCGGCCAAGGTGTGTGAGTTTGTCGAGTATTGCAAGATCCTGACAGAAGAACTCATGGAGAAGCCCAAGGGGGCAGCCGAAAGCAAGAAGAGAAAGAGGAAGGAGAAATTAAAGGCCATATGCCTCTGAAGTCCACTTTAGATCATTGCGATAATTCTTAGGAAATTGTAATTTTCTCTAAAAAGTTGTAATTTTCTTTGGATATTGTACTTTGCTCTCAGAATGTTGTACTTTGCTTTTCCCTCGAGTTTGAAGTATTCTTTCCTTTTGAATAGAGTGTGTTCGTTTTGCCTATTGTTTCCAACTTCGTTGCAAAAATAATAGCAAAAAATAAAATAAAAAAATATATAAAAATAAAATATTAGAGCTTTAGACCTACACGCCTATGACAAGACGAATTACACCGCGATTCCCGGCACCCAAACAAACATAAAATCATGCATATTGCATTGCATCTGCATTCGTTTATTTAAATTCTCGTGCTCATAAAGTGTATTCCCTCAATAGAAAAAGGCAAGCTGGTTCGCCAACATCGATACCTGACTCGTCTACAAGCAAGGCTCATGGCAACTAACCAGAATGACCAGGGCGGTCCTGTTATTGAAGATTTAGGAAGTGGGGAACCAGACCATGGTAACACCTCTGCTGAGGTTCCCAATACAGAGCAATTGGCTCAAGAGAATCAGGAGTTGAGAACGAAAATAGGGGCAATGGAAGCACAGATGACGGAAATGATGGGCATACTACAAGCTTTAAGGAACAGAACTGCCGCTGAAAATCTCGCCGTCACTACCGGAGTTGCTGTCACTCTTCCCCCTCCGAGTCTCGAGACTAACACCTTTGCTCATACTTCAGGAACCAATAACCAGGGTCAACCAGTTACGCATGGGATGCCTTGGGGACTCCCATCCGGATACACACCTCCGGGAACCGAGGCTAATGCGGGAAGTAATCCCCTTAGTGTTGCAGAACAAGGCCGACCCATCTCAGCCACAAACAGTGGAGGAATGGGAGCGCCTCAGGGCCAAATTCAGATTCCTATTCCGCCGGGAACTCCGTTCGACTTTCATTCACCAGTAACGGTCTATCCCCCAATTCAGGGACCAATTCCTGGGAATATCACTCACTCACGTGACCCACACGTGAACCCAGCCGTAGTGGCGATGAGTAATCCTCACTACGGTGTGAATGGTTTTCCTCAGAACTACCCTGCTGAAGCTCCTCAAGTTAGAGACAGGTATCATATGTTAGAGGAACGCTTAAGGATGATTGAAGGGTCGGGCTCTAGAGCAAGAGAAGCTCGTGATCTGTGTCTCATCCCTGATGTGGTTTTACCTCCCAAATTCAAAGTACCCGACTTTGACAAATACCGAGGCGTGACTTGCCCTAAAAGCCATCTGACCATGTACTGTAGAAAAATGGCTGCACATTCTCATGATGACAAGTTGTTGATCCATTATTTCCAAGAGAGCCTTGCTGGGGCATCCCTCAACTGGTACATGCAACTAGAACCGTCCCATATCCATTGTTGGAAGGACTTGGCTGATGCCTTCCTCAGACAGTACCAGTACAATACGGATATGGCACCAGACAGAACACAGTTGCAGAGTCTGGTAAAGAGAGATAATGAGTCATTCAAAGAGTATGCTCAGCGGTGGAGGGCTTTGGCTGCACAAGTAACACCCCCTTTGTTAGAGAAAGAATTAGTCTTCATGTTCATGGAAACCCTGCCGCCGTTATACTACGATCGGTTGATTGGTAGCGTGTCTTCCAATTTCTCAGACATGATAATCATCGGTGAAAGACTAGAAAACGGGATGAGAAGCGGCAAGATTGCCCATGGTTCCACAAGTATAACCACCCAGAAGAAGCCATTTTCCGGATTTCCAAAGAAGAAAGAAGGAGAAACCAACGCCATCACCATAAGCCCACCTTATCAACCACAAAACATCCCTGTCCCCGCTCAAACACGACCAACCCTTCCACCACAAAATAACTACCACAAAAGCTACCCAGACAAAAAATAGACCACCTTTGATCCCATCCCCATGTCCTATACTGACCTCTTCAACTATCTTTCTACAAACAAACTCATCAATACCAGACCCATGAGACCAGTTCAACCACCCTACTTCCGAGGCTATAATCCCAATGTTACCTGTGCATTTCATGAAGGGGCAGTAGGACACGCTGTTGAGGACTGCAAGGCATTCAAAATTGTAGTGCAAGATCTTATTGATGCCAAAGGGATAACCTTCAAACAAGAGGACCCGAGCATCACAACTAATCCGCTGCCTGGTCATCAGAAACATGCAACCAATGCCATCCATGATACGGGAAGTCAATCCTTAATCAGAACTGTGGAGTGTATCCAAACACCCTTAGAGGTCATTCAGGCAAAGCTATGCAAGTTCGGGGTCATTGAGAGAGGATGTGCTCAGAAAGAAGTATGTGTTGATGATAATTGTGTCGGAACATGTGAGACCTTCAAGACAGTTTTGCAGGACCTGTTGGATCGTCATATAATCCAAATGGGTGTGCAAGAGAAAGAGGAAGACGTGCTGACCTTCGAGTCAGATAGGAATGGAAATGTTCAGGTACCAATTGAGGTCCCGTATAGCCGAAAGCCGATCGTGGAGAAACCTAAGGCCATTGTGATTCCTGTCCCAGCTACTCATCAAAAGAACAATGCTGTTCCATGGGGCTATGGGGTGTCAGTTCCAATTCAGACGCCTCAAGTTGTTCCCGATGTCACCAACATTGCGGGAAGCAGCGGAGTCACTAGAAGCGGACGTGTTTATGCCCCTGAAGTCCTGAAAGAAGGTCCCTCAAAGGAGGAGGAGGAAATAATTCGCAAAGGCAAAGCGCAAGAACCCAAGGAAAGTAGGAAAGTGTCAGAACAAGAAGCCACTGAATTTCTGAAGATCATGCGTCAGAGTGATTACAAAGTGTTGGACCAGCTGCACCACACCCCTGCAAAGATCTCTATCATGTCCCTACTGCTCAATTCTGAGGTTCACCGTGCAGCCCTAATGAAAGTATTGAATGAAGCTCATGTAGCTCAGAACATCACTGCTGACCAGCTCGGTGGCATTGTAGGGAACATTGTTGCATCCAATTATATCACTTTTACCGATGATGAGCTCACCCCTGAGGGAAAGGGGCATAATCAGGCACTTCACATTTCAGTTAGATGTGGTGAATATACACTCTCCAGGGTCCTCATCGACAATGGATCCTCTTTGAATGTCATGCCCAAATCTACTACGAGCAGATTAAATGTAGACTGTTCATATATGAAGCCTAGCTCAACACTAGTTAGGGCATTTGACGGATCCAAGAAGGAGGTTATGGGAGAAATGGAGTTCCAGATGCAGATAGGGCCAGAAGTATTTTATGTGAATTTTCAGATCATGGACATTGCATCATCCTACAGTTGTCTCCTGGGGAGACCCTGGATTCATGCTGCCGGTGCTGTCCCTTCATCCCTCCACCAGAGGCTTAAGTTTGTAGTCGACGACAAGCTGATAGTCGTTTTTGGAGAAGAAGAGTTCATCGTTAGCAAGCCCCATCCCTCTCAATACATTGAGGCTGCAGAAGAATCACTTGAATTTGCCTTTCAATCACTAGAAATTGTAAATGCTGCTTTTGTGGGGGAAGAGGCCCAGTTGCCCGTACCAAAGATATCTGACGCTGCTATCATGGTAGCCAAAGTCATGCTGCAAAATGGTTACCAGATCGGAAAAGGGTTGGGAAAGTACGAGCAAGGAGTTCTGACGCCGGTTCAGCTGCAAGAGTACAAGGATAGGCGTGGGTTAGGATATTGGCCCACTCAGGCTGATAAGAAGAGAATGGCTGAGGAAAAGCGAGAAAGGAGGCTAGCTAAGCTTCAGAGACGGGAACCAGGCTTGAAGAAGATTCCTATCTATGATCTCTCTCGGAGCTTTAGGAATGCGGGTATGCTGGATCCCGATCAGGTGGCCGTCATTGAGGAAGAATCAGTTGTGGAAGACAAAGGCGTGGACTTGGTGCGTCGCAGTTCTGCAGATGAAGAGCTTGATAATTGGAAGATCATTGATTTCCCTGTTATTTTCATTCCAAAGTAATGATTTTGTAATGCAAATTCTTTGGCTCTGCCCAAGGCCTTAGGATATTTCATGAGGGCATGCATGTTTTTCCTTCAAATATCATCTATCAATAAAATGTTGTTTTGGATTCTCAAATAAATAAATTTGCCTTTTATTATCATGCGTCTCCTTCTTGTGTTTCTATTTTTGCTTGTTCATTTCTTTCTATTCCCGCAAATGCAGATCTAAAATGAATATCTTTGAGAATAACGATGCCAACGATTCATATGTTAATTTTGATCACCCCGTTAACCAAGCTGAGGAGGATGTTGAGGATGACTGGGAAACTCCTCCAGAATTGATGAGAATGGTTGAACAAGAGGAAAAGGTTATCCAGGCACATGGGGAGTCCGTTGAGATAATTAACCTAGGCATAGAGGACAGCAAGAAGGAAGTAAAGGTGGGTACTTCAATGAAGGAAGGTGAGCGCAAGAAACTAATTGAACTCCTGCATGAATATGTTGATGTCTTCGCATGGACTTATCAAGATATGCCAGGTTTAGATACCGACATAGTGGTGCATAAGTTGCCAGTCAAGCCGGAATGTCCTCCGGTAAAGCAGAAACTGAGAAGAATGAAGCCAGAAATGTCCTTAAAGATCAGGGATGAAGTGAAAAAGCAGTTTGACGCTGGATTCCTAGCGGTAGCCAAGTATCCGCAATGGGTTGCCAACATCGTGCCAGTTCCGAAAAAGGACGGGAAAGTTAGAATGTGCGTTGATTACAGAGATCTGAACCGTGCTAGTCCCAAAGATGATTTCCCCCTGCCCCATATTGATGTCTTAGTGGATAGTACGGCGCAACATTCACTGTTCTCCTTCATGGATGGGTATTCAGGGTATAACCAGATCAAGATGGCTCCTGAGGATATGGAGAAGACAACTTTCACAACTCTTTGGGGAACATTCTGTTACAGAGTCATGCCATTCGGGTTGAAGAACGCCGGTGCTACTTATCAAAGGGCTATGGTAACGTTGTTTCATGACATGATGCACAAGGAAATAGAGGTCTACGTGGATTATATGATCGCCAAGTCTAAAACTGATGAGGAACACATCGTCAACTTGCAAAAGCTCTTTGAGCGGTTGAGAAAATTCAAGCTCAGATTAAACCCTGCCAAGTGTACCTTTGGCGTGCGATCGGGAAAGTTGTTGGGTTTCATCGTCAGCCAAAAGGGGATAGAGGTCGATCCAGACAAGGTGCGTGCGATTCTTGAGATGCCAGTCCCTAAAACAGAAAAAGAGATTCGGGGTTTTCTCGGAAGACTGAACTACATCTCTAGGTTCATATTCCAGTTGACTGCCACTTGTGAACCAATCTTCAAACTTTTGTGCAAGAATCAAGAGACCAAATGGAATGATGATTGTCAAGAAGCATTCGAAAAGATCAAAAAATATCTTCAGAATCCACCTATCTTGACGCCTCCTGTACCCGGCAGACCTCTGATCCTGTACCTAACCGTGCTAGACAGCTCGATGGGTTGCATGTTAGGGCAACATGATGAATCTGGGAAGAAAGAGCATGCCATTTACTATTTGAGCAAGAAATTCACTGACTGTGAGACAAGGTATTCGCTGCTAGAAAAGACTTGTTGTGCTTTAGCTTGGGCTGCTCATCGTTTGAGGCAGTACATGCTAAGTCACACTACTTGGTTGGTATCTAAAATGGATCCTATCAAGTATATCTTCGAGAAGCCCGCACTTACAGGGAGACTTGCCCGTTGGCAAATGCAGTTATCAGAATATGATCTCCTATATGTCACTCAGAAAGCAATTAAAGGTAGTGCGCTGGCCGAGTACCTGGCACACCAGCCTGTTGAAGGTTATCAGCCTATGCAGTATGACTTTCCTGATGAAGATATCATGGCTTTGTTTGAAGAAGGGAAAACCCCAGAAGATGAAAGATGGAGAATGGTGTTCGATGGTGCCTCCAATATGTACGGGCACGGAGCCGGGGCAGTGCTGATTTCCCCTGATAATCGCTTTATCCCATTCACTGCCAGACTAAGCTTCTATGTCACTAATAATATCGCAGAGTATGAGGCATGCATTCTTGGTATCCAGGCAGCCATTGATTGGAAAGTTAAGAGACTTGATGTGTATGGGGATTCAGCTCTAGTAATTCACCAAGTGAACGGTGATTGGGAGACCAGGGACTCCAAGTTGATCCCTTACCGAGATTACGTTCTAAAGCTGGTTGAGCCTTTTGAGGAGATCACATTCCAACACTTTCCTCGCAATGAGAATCAGTTGGCTGATGCACTAGCCACTTTGTCTTCAATGTTTAATATCAGCTGCGACAAAAGCTTGACTCACATCGGGATTCAGCATCGAGATTTGCCAGCACATCATTATTGCATGATCGTCGAGGAAGAGTCTGATAACAAGCCCTGGTATTATGACATCAAGCAGTACATCTTGAACAGAGAATACCCTCCTGGAGCGTCGGAGAATGACAAGAGAACCCTCAGAAGATTGTCAAGGAATTTCTTTTTGAGCGGTGAAGTTCTATACAAGAGAAATTATGATATGGTCCTTTTAAGGTGTGTGACAGAAGAAGAGGCAACAAAAATCATGAGAGAAGTCCATGAAGGCTCATTTGGGGTTCATTCCAGCAGACACACCATGGCAAGGAAAATATTAAGAGCTGGCTATTATTGGTTGCAAATGGAATCGGATTGCTATAGTTTCGTAAGAAGATGTCACAAGTGTCAGATTTACGCTGATCATATTCATGTACCACCTGCTTCCCTAAATGTCTTGACCGCCTCTTGGCCATTCTCAATGTGGGGCATGGACGTCATAGCTCCTATCGAGCCTAAGGCATCAAATGGGCATCGCTTCATCCTGGTCGCTATTGATTACTTCACCAAGTGGGTTGAAGCTGCTTCATATTCCAGCATTACCAGCTCTGTGGTTGCTAAGTTTGTAAAGAAAGATTTGATTTGCCGCTATGGGCTTCCGGATAAGATTATCATAGATAATGGCAGCAACTTGAACAGTAAGATGATGAAAGAGTTATGCGAGGACTTCAAAATCCAACATCATAATTCTTCTCCATACCGTCCCAAGATGAATGGGGCAGTTGAAGCGGCCAACAAGAATATCAAGGAGATTGTGCAAAAGATGGTAGTAACCTATAAAGATTGGCACGAGATGCTTCCTTTCGCCTTGCATGGGTATCGTACCTCAGTGCGTACTTCAACCGGGGCAACCCCTTTCTCTTTGGTGTATGGGTCGGAAGCAGTCCTCCCTATTGAAGTTGAGATACCCTCTCTGCGGGTACTGATGGAAACCAAGTTGGAAGAAGCAGAATGGGTCCAAGCTCGTCGGGATCAGCTGAATCTCATTGAGGAGAAAAGAATTGCTGCCCTATGTCATGGCCAGTTGTATCAGCAAAGGATGAAAACAGCTTTCGACAAGAAGGTTCGTCCCCGAGAATTCAGCGAGGAAGACCTTGTGCTCAAAAAGATTCTGCCTATTCAGAGTGACCCCCGTGGGAAATGGACTCCTAGCTATGATGGACCATATGTGGTAAAGAAAGCCTTTTCTGGAGGAGCATTGATACTCACCAACATGGATGGTGAAGAACTCAGGAACCCAGTCAATTCAGATTCAGTCAAGAAATATTACGCCTGAGAAAAATAAAAAGAAAAAAGAGAAAAAATGAGCCAAGCAAGAATTAGCTCGCTAGGTTGAAAACCCGAAAGGGCGGCCTAGGCAAAAAAAGAGCGACCCGGTGGACTGAAAACTCGCAAAGAGCGGTCCAGGCAAAAATTAGGGTCAGAAAGGTTGGACTAAAAAGTAAAAGAGGCAAGCAGCGTCTCCAAAAGCTTGGGTAAAAGGGTGATCAAGGATATAAGTATGGGTGATTGGCATCAACACTCCAAAGACGAAAAACGCTCATAAGATCTGTTGCGTCCATTTTTCTTGTTTTTTTTCTTAGTTTCAAAATTCTCAATGTACTCTTTTCAGTCGGTGCGACCTTTTGCGCGTTCGATTTCCATATGAATAAAAGTCCAAACTCTTCACTTCGTCTGCTTATTGTTTTGTCATTGCTTCCTTTTCATTTGTGCTTTAAAATGATGTTTTATGGTAGATGATAAATGAATTATGAAAACGTGCATAAATCAGAGCATTAAACTCATTGCGAAACTTTTGAAAATCATGAGGAAAGAAATGATCTCTCAATCAGGTAAATTCATAAAAGCCAGACAAAAGCACTGAGCGCGTCAAAATAATTCACAAAAAAAGGCTGAAGCATGACCCTCACACCATTATGGACGATCATCGTGCCTCGGGACGCAAGTTCTACGATTTGGTTGAACCGGTGAAAGAAAAGCCAAAAAGAGCAAAAGAGCAACAAAAATAAGAAGAAAAGAAAAGAAAAACAATAAAAAAGGGGATTAAAAAAGGGGAGAGCAAAAGAGCAATAAAACGAATAAAACTCATGCATTGCATAGACAAAAAAATTTCATGCAAGCAAGAAGAAGCTCCTGCATCACATCACATTCATCCCATCAAAAAGCAATCATGGCATTTGCATTGCATGCATTTGTTCTTATCACTTGCAGGTACAAGGACGGATAAATACTTCGGTGTTAATCTTCGCCCTCAATTCCCAGAAAATACTCCCTTAGTTCGGAGTTCAAATGTTCTTCAGTTCAGCGCTCAAGCGTGCATTGCAGTTTGGAGTTCAAAACCGCTCTCGTCAGAGTTCAACGCTCCCTTCTGTCCAGGTCTCACGTCGTGTACGAGCAACGCGATGGACCGCAGCCCCATGTGAGGTTCAATGGAATAGTTGTATCAGCCTAAGATACAGTGGACGCCGTGCATTGATCAGTATATCAGTTCCGGAGCTGATAACGATCCCCCCGGTCGCTCGAAAAGGCCAACAGGAAGCGTGCTCCTCAAAGCCACGTGCAAACTCGGATTCGTCAAGAGTCCGTTTAAGGATTACAGGTTTTAGGCAGCCTGGGCAATTTACCGCTTTCTGCACGCCAAGTGCCCATTTACCGCTTTCTGCACGCCAAATGCCCATTTACCGCTTTCTGCACGCCAAGTGCCCGTTTTACCTTTTTGCCCGCACGTCAGTGTTCATTTACTGTTTTCGCATCGGCACGAAAATGTCTACTCTTTATCTTCATTTTACCTCGAAATATGTTTCGGCCAATTCATATTCTTTGTTAAAATACAGATAAAACAAAAATAATAATAAATAATAAATAAAAAAAGAGAAGGAAAAGGAAAGGAAAGCTCAGGTTTCTCCAAATAGACAAAATTGGTATAACTTCTGAATTCTTTATTTTCATTTTTCCTCGGAATATGTTTCGGCCAATTCGTATTCCTTGTCAAAATCCAAATAAAGAGGGGTAGCTGTCATACCCCAATTTTGTCCGCTTCTTTTACTTCTTTTTTTTACTAAGTTAGTTTCGAGCTTACTTGGGGCCTACTCTTCTTATTTGGTCCTACACTTGTGAATTTGGGCCTTATTTTAGCGTTTGTTGAATTTGGGCTTCGTTTTAGCATTTGTTCAATTCGAGCCCGATTTTAGCGTTTGCGATTGGGTTTGATTTTAGCGTTCGTTCTAATTGGGCTTCATTTCAGCCATTTTTCTAAGTTGGGCCTATGTTTGGTTTTGATTGGGCTTGGCCCAATTTAATCATTCTCATCCACTTCAACCAAAGACAAAAATCTGTCCAAACAGCAACTTATAAGCATCCCAAAAAATAAAAATCAGAATTAATAAAAACTAATTTACAATAATCCAAAAATCCAAAAAAATTAAATTAAAAAATACAAAAAAATTACATCAAAAGGGCCAAAATGGCCAGATCCGAAAATAATAATAAAAATACAAAAAAATCAAAAAAAACGAAATTACATAGAAATAACAGCAGCAACAACAGCTTCCTTGGGCCTGTTCTTGCTGAGCAAGTTTCCCCCAGAGGTCCAAATACCTGAAAAAGGAAAGAAATTGAGAGGGATCAGCAAAAACCTAATTTTTCCTACCTATATAAGCAGGCCTTGACCCAGCAATTGAGACACAGAAATTACCGAGAAAATCAGACAGAAACTACATAGAATTCAGAATCAAAAGATTAGGGTTTCCCATTGAAACCCTAATCACGAAACACTAAAGAATCAGAAGCAGAAGTGGCAGGAGCAGTCAGGGTAACAGTAACAGTGATTAACAGCAATCAAACAAGTTCAGAATCTGGAAAAACAGAAGCAAGAAAAGGCAGCAGAGCAAGCCACAGGAAGTTTTACAGAAGCTGGAATTTGAGGTTGGTTTTTGTCTAATTTAGTATAAAATAGGTCTCTTTGTAAATAAATTGTATTTGTTATTAATCCGAAATCAGCATCAAAGCAGCATACATTCAGATTATTAGATTAGTAATACGAATTGTATATATAAACTCTAAAATAATTAGGCTCAGTTTATGTTTTTTTTCTAAGAAGCATTAATACTGTAAATAGGCTAGGGTTTAAACAAAAGAATCTTTAGGTTTGCAAATAGTCTAGAATTTTCAAGTTAATTAGGATTCTGCCTATGTTAAAAGAAAACGAACATAGGAAATAATATCAGAAATTAGTTGTAAACCGATTAGGGTTTTGTTTATCTGTTTTAGAAAAGAAATTAGCAGTTAAGTTTGAAATAGAAAATTAGGGTTTACTTTTTAAAGGAATCAGGAGCCAGGCAAAAACAGAAATCAAAAATGAAAAAGAGACAGACAGAAAACAGAACAAATCAGAACCGAATCCGTACCTCTTAGCTCCGGCCACCGTAGACGGTGGCCGTCCTCCTCAAACCGCAGTCGCGAACCTCCCCATAGCCCCCACCGTTTCCTCCCCCTTTTCCATCACCACCGTGGACTCCTCAGAAACAAATAAAAACAAATACAAAAAAAAGGAGATTAGGGTTAGAAGCGGAGGAAGAAAAAATGAAATTAAAAGTCAGAAACAAGCAGGAGAGACAGAGGAGGAGGGAAGAGGAAAGTAAGGCTTTACCTATGGCTCCGGCCACCGTAGACAGCGGCCGTTCACTCCGAAACACCGCTGTCAGCCATCCCTCAGCCATCGTCGTCCCTCTCCCCTTGCGACCCTTAAAACCGAACGACAACGTAACCACTACCACCGTAAACCTCTTCTCTTCCCCTTCGTCCCTCGGATCTCTCTCTCTCCGCAAACTGCGCCTTTTTCCTCGCCGGAAATCCCTCTGTCAATGCCCAAGATTCTCGCATATTCTCTCCCTCCTGAATGTTGGTGCGGCGCAAATGGGGAAAAATGAGATTTAGGGTTCGAGAGAAAAAGGAGAGGACGGGTTCGCTGTGGAGTGAGGCGGAGAAAGGGGGAATTGAAGAAACTAGGGTTGAGAGGAATTGGGACGGCGCCGCAGGAGAAGGGAAAGAGATTAGGTTTAGGTCTTTTTTTTAGCGCCTTATATAGTGTGGAAACCGAGGGGCATTTTAGTCTTTTCGTTTAACTCAACACTACTTACACCCATTTTTTCTGTATACGCCTCCCCTCTGAAAGGCCCATGAACTCGTGGGCCAATCTGCAAACTGGGCTGCTGCTTTTTACACCCAGTTTTCAATTATACAACCCCTTCTAATAACACCCCATTTTACCATTTCACCCCCTTTCTCGTTTTTTTAATTTAATTCTCTTCAAGACAAAATAATTTCTCATAAATCAAAAACTTTGTTAATAGTCTTGTGAAGCCTTTGCTTGCATGACTATTAACAACGAGGTACTAGTGGTGGTCACTTGGAGCCTTTGCTCAATTGATCATCATGAATGCCTAATTTTCCTAAAGATTTTCACTAAATCAAAAAACTTTGTTAGTAGTCTCGTGAAGCCTTTGCTTGCATGATTATTAACAATGGAGTGCTAATGGTGGTCACTTGGAGCCTTTGCTCAATTGATTATCACGAAAGCTCAATTTTCACAATTAAACAAGATAAAAAACAAAAACCTTTTTCAGGACAAACAAGAACTACGTAGCTTTGAATTCTCCATCGCACCGGGAGATACGTAGGAGCGGGCCACGTCCCGTCAAGCACTTCTTTTTAAAAACCCTTTTTTCCTCCTTTCTCGCCAAAAAATAAAAAAATTATTAAGTTCTTTAATTCATTTTCAATAAGAAATAAAGAGGCAAATTAGATATTTTTCAAATCAACACTTAAAACCACACATTTAATTAAAGGTTCCCTCTCAGTAGAGAGGACGTGTGAGGTACTAATACCTTCCCCGCGCGTAACCGACCCCCGAACCCTAATCTCTAGTTTTGCAAGACCAATCGCTTTCCAAAAAAGGTTTTCCTAATATTTTCCTTAATAAATATTGGTGGCGGCTTCATTGTCTTAGGAAAAGTTGTGAACGAGGAAGGTTCTCCCTCGGGGACTTTTTCGGGCGCAACAATCATCAAAATTCTTCAGACCATTAGATCAATACAGACATATGTTGACCCATAAACCAGACCTTTGCGTCCATAATTCAAAGCTACTCCCTTGATCCCAAGCGATCCTCATTTCATGTCTTCTCATTCATTGCTTTTTCATTAACACATCCAGTGTTGACTCTCACTTGCAAACTCCAAACAAACAACAACAAAAAAAACAGAAACACTCATTGTCATCCAGAATTCCTTATCATTCATCATTTCGTAAGCATTCCTTTGTCATTCAATCCTCAAACATTAAAGTGGGCATTTGCATCATATTAACGTTAGCATTTCCATAAAAGAAAAAGAACAAAAATCATTGCATCAAACGTCAGAGCATCACATCATATTAATGTTTGCACTTCATAGGAGAAGCAAAAAAGAAACAAACAGAAGTTAGAACAGGAGCATTCCATTCATAAAAGCATCAATAACCGCATACACTTGCATTCAAACATCAAAGCATTATGTTTGCATTTCATAAACTACAAAGAAGAAGCAAATACAAAAGAACAAAAGCATTCCATAATATTCAAGACATCAATCATGGCATATGTTTGCATTACATGTCTCATTCATTGCATTGCTAAGCAAAATGCGGACGAACACAAGATGTTAATCCTCATGCCTAGTTCTAAGAATCAGCACTTCAAGTGTCAATCTTCAATCTAATTCTCAAGTCAGTCATCCTGGACTTGTCAGTCTCAAAATCTCATTCCCAGTCGCTCCTTCAGTTCGGAGTTCGAATGCTCTTTCAATTTAGAGTTCAGTCACTCCTTCAGTTCGGAGTTCAAATGCCCTCGGATCCAAGTGGTTCATTAAAAGCACGCTAAGTGTTCATCCTCATTTACTATTTTCTCATCAACACGCCAAGTGTTCATTTACTGCCTTCTCACCAGCACGCCAAGTGTTCATTTACTGCTTTCTCATCAGCACGTCAAGTGTTCATTTACTGCTTTCTTTCTAGCAAACCAAGCATTCATCATCATCCCATCAATCATCAAAGCAATACAGTTGCATCACATCAATACTTGCATCTCATAGGAGAAAAGAAAGCTAAAGCATCCCATGTCATTCATCATTTCATGTTATTCAATATTCACATTTCATAGGAAAAAGGCAAAGAAGAAAAAGTTTTCCATTGCATGTCACCTGCCATTTCATCAAAACACAAGAGCATTACATATCATCAAACACCAAAACTTTGCATTCGCATACCCATGATTCTTAAAAGAGCAAAAAAAAGAGAAGCCAAAAGAGAGAAAAGAGAAGAGCCAAGAGAGCAACAAAAAGAAAAGAAAAGAAAGAAAAGAAAGAAGAGAAGCTAGAGAAAGGGAAAAAGACATATAAGAACAGGAGAAAATCATGCATTCATCAGACATAAACAAAAGAAAAAGAAAATCATGCATTACGTACAGACAAGAGAAGAAAAGGAAAATCATTGCATTCATCAAGCATATAAGAACAGTAGAAAATCATGCATTCATCCGACGTAGACAAAAGAAAAAAGAAACTCATTACATTTACATTCATCACAAGAAAAAAGAAAACAGCAATCATGGCATTTGCATTGCATGCATTTGTTCATTTTCAGCCGCAGGTACAAGGAGAGGATGAGCACTTCGATGTTAGCCTTCGCCCCCAGATTCCAGAAAATGCTCCCCCAAGCTGGGAGTTCAAGAAAACGAAAAAGAAAAGAGAAAAGAAAAGAAAGAAAGAAAAGAAAAGAGAGCGCTCAGGCGCGCATTGCGGATTGGAGCCCAGAGAGATCATCGCTCCCTTTTGCCCAGGTCTCACATCGCGTACGAGCAACGCGATGGACCGCAGCCCCATGTGAGGTTCAACGGAATAGTTGTATCAGCCTAAGATACAGTGGACGCCGTGCATTGATCTGTATATCAGTTCCGGAGCTGATAACGGTCCCCCCGGTCGCTCGAAAAGGCCAACAGGAAGAGCGTGCTCCTCAAAGCCACGTGCAAACTCGGATTCGTCAAGAGTTCGTTTAAGAATTACAGGTTTTAGGCAGCCTGGGCAATTTACCGCTTTCTGCACGCCAGGTGCCCGTTTTACTTTTCTGTATGCACGCAAGTGCCCATTTTACCTTTTCTGTCTGCACGCCAAGTGCCCGTTTTACTTTTCTGTATGCACGCAAGTGCCCATTTTACCTTTTCTGTCTGCACGTTAGTGTTCATTTACTGTTTTCGCATCAACACGAAAGTGTCCATCTTTCCAAAAAAAAAATTCGGGTTTCTCCAAATGGACAAAATTGGTATAATTTCTGAATTCTTTATTTCTATTTTACCTTCAAAATATGTCTCGCGCAATTCATATTTCTTGGTAAAATCCAAATAAAGAGGGGCAGCTGTCATACCCCAATTTGTCCGGCTTAGGTCAAAACCCTAATTTTCCACAAAAAATAAATAAATTGAAGAGCGAAGAGCCTTATGCACTGTATTTCGGATCCTAGAAGGCATTCCAAGGTTCTTGAAATCATTTTTAGGGTTGGAACGCATTTTTCGGGCAAATTAGGGTTTTAGAGTCAAAAAGGGTATTTTGGTCAATTATAACGGTTTTTTTTTCTCTCGCTTTCAAAAAGGCTCAAAAATATGTATAATTAAAAATAGAAATCTGAAATCAAAATAAAAAATGAATAACAAAATAATATTGGATGCTTATTGTATTTTTAGAATTAGGGCTAATTCCTTTTTAGGTGCTTTTTGCTTTTATCCATTTTTGGCCAAAGTAAGCACCAATTTTACAAGCAAACAACCTCCCTCACTCCACCCTCATGCTCCACGCCACTGTAGCGACCGAAGAATCCGGAGGAGGGATCCTTCGTTGCTTTTGAACAATGGAGCCGCCATCAATATTTATTTTTAGGAAAACATTGAAAAAACCTTTGTTTTTGGGTTCGGGGGTCGATTAAGTGCGGGGAAGGTACAAGCACCCCGCAACATCCTAAAAAGGTTACCTTTTAATTTAATGTGTAGAAAAATTAGTTTAAAGAAAACATTTTAATTTACCCTTTTTTGCAAAAAAAACGGAAAAGAAGACTTAATAAAAATTTTAGTTTTTTGCGCTCGACGGGAGTGGGCCCCCGCTCCTACGTATCTCCGGGTGTGATGGAGAAATCAAAGCTACGTAGTTCTTGGGTAGAAAATATTTGTGTGTTGGTATTTTTTATTTTTTTGAAAAGTTTGGGAAAACTAGAGGCCGTTCATGGTGACCAAACAGATAAATCCAGAGTGGTCGTCATTAATGGCTTATTCGGAAAAGAAGGTATTTATAGCGTTCAAACAAGCGAGGCCCAGAGTGACCGCTATAGACAACCGGTTTGTGATTGAGCGTTTGTACGTTTGAAAACGTGCTTACCGGGAAGCGCGATAAAAAAGGAGTCGAAATTATGTTTGTACTTTATTAACTAAAAAAAAAAGTTTAGGCGGATGTTTGCGATGATCAAACGAGTAACCTCAGAGTGATCACCGCTACTAATCCGCTGTGAAAAAAGGAAGGTTAGTCCTAACGGTCAAACAAGCAAGGCTCAGAGTGACCACTAGTAACAACCTATTTTTTTTTTACGCGAATTTGATTATTCGAAAGAAAGAAAAAAAAGAACCGTTCGGAAGCATCACGTTGTGAATAAAAGCGGAATAGGTGATAAAAGGGGGGGTGCAAATAATAAAGGAGTTGTATTAAAAAAGGAGGTGTGAATAGCGTTTTGACGCTAGAAACAGCCGTTGAAGGTGCGAGTAGCGTTTTGACGCTAAAAAACGGTTGATTGATTTCTTTTTTTTTTTATTCTACTCTAGAACACGTGATTCTTGAAGCGCTTTTTTTTTCTTAAAAAACAGAACCTAAACTAAACAAGCCTGGTGTTTTGAAAACGGATTATGGAGAAAAATTCTTTTGTTTTTTTGTTGTCATAGTTATTATTTAATAAAAGGGGGCCTTTTTACTTTTTTTTTTTTGAAAAAAGATTTTTGTTATTATATTTTTTTTAGAAAAGGGTAGTGACATTAGTAACCATTTCCTTTAAGAAAATATTTTTTTATATTTTTTTTTAGGTTTATTTTAAATCCGAAAATTAGTAACCATTTTTTTTAAAAAAAAACATTTTTTCATCACTTTTTTTTTAATCCGAAAATTAGTAACCATTTTTTTAAAAAAAACAACATTTTTTTTATCACTTTTTTTAATCCGAAAATTAGTAACCATTTTTTTAAAAAAACAACATTTTTTTTTCACTTTTTTTAATCCGAAAATTAGTAACCATTCTTTTAAAAAACAACATTTTTTTTTATCACTTTTTTTAATCTGAAAATGGCAACATCAAAAACATCAATAATAACAGCAACATATATATCTATAAAAAAAGCAACTAAACTAAAAAAAAAGCAATAATATGTTCAAGGAAAAAAGGCAACCAATATTTATAAAAACAGCAACTAATATTTATAAAAAGTCAATAACTAATATTTATAAAAAACAGCAACTAATATAAAAAAACATGACAACAACAAAAATAAAAACAGCAACTAATATTTTTTTTAAAAAACGTGAACAACAATAATAGAAAAAATAAAAAAACGGTATGACAGTAACATAAAAATGTGTCTAAAGTATTTACAGCAACTAAAATAACTAAATAAAAAAAGGCAATAATAATATATAAAACGCTACAGCAAAATAAATAGAAAGAAACAACAATAATATGCTAAAAAAAAAATTACATTACAATACCTTGGGCAAAAAAAACGAGATCCGGTAATGTTGAAGAACAAAGCTTTCTTCTTCAGATTTCTCAATACAATAGAAATTTTTTTTAAACTAAGAAAACAAAATCTAGGAAGTAGAAAAAACAGAAAAAAAGGGGAAGAACCTAAAACAAGAAAAGTGAACAAGCCCCCTCTTCTTCGAAATCATGGCCTCCATTTATACTAAGGGTGGTGTCTCTGTCTTCTTTTTTTTTTCTGAAAAGCTCCATACCTTGTACAGTAGTTTTTTCTTTTTCTGACTTGAGGAAGAACTTGACATGATAGAGTTGGTGAAGGTTTGAGAGAGGAGAGGTTTATGATGTTTTTTTTTCTTTTGTCAGAGAGAGAGGGGTATGCGTGGGGATGGAGTGTGTGAGTGAAAAGAAAAATTTTGAGTGTGAGAGGAGAGAAAGAGGGAGAGGTCCGTGAGATGAGAGAGAGAAAGATGGAGTGTGTGAGTGTTGTGTGATGAGTGGATGAATGAGGGAGTGGGAAAGAGAGAAAGAGGGAGCGTGAGAGATGGGGAAAGAGAGAGAAAAAAAATGTGGGTGTGAGAGAGGGGGTAGAGCCGTAGGAATGGGAGAGAGAGAAAGAGAGGGTTGTGTGTGAGAGAGGGAGAGTGATGGAGAGAGGAGAGAGGTTGAGTGTATTGGGAAAGAAATATGGGGAAGAGGGAAGTGTGTGGGAAAAGGAAAGAAAAAAAAACAAGTTTCAAGGCATGGAAAGTGGGGAGTGAATTTGGTCACAATTTAGGGCTAGGGGGGAATTGGATGAAAAAAGAAAAATTTATTTTTTATTTATTTATTTTTTTTTTAAAAAGGTGGCCGAATTTGAGTGAGTGAGGGGGAGAAAAATTAGGGTTTTGGTGGGAATTGGGTTATGGGTTGTGGGTTGTGGGTTGTGGGTTAGGTTTTTTTTTTTGTTGGGGTTGGGCCATGCGAATTGGCTAGGGTTTTTTTTTGTTGGGTTGGGTTTTTTGATGGCCCAATCCATGACAGCACCTTATTTTTTTTTATAGAACCCCCCTACTTCCTTCTTTGCTTATTTTTGCCTCTTCACTTCTAATAAAAATATTTTCTTGTGTTAAAAACTTGTGACAATTAAAATAATGACATAAAAAGGAAATAATTATTTTTATCAAAAGTAAATAAAATTTTCTCATTTTTTGATAGGACAAAATTAGGGTATTACAGCTGCCCCTCTTTATTTATATTTTGCTAGGAAATTGGAGGGATTCCGAATTTCTCGAGAAAAATAGAAATAAAGATAAAAAGACGCTAATTTTGGCCAGACTGAGGTATTTTGGGGTTTTTTTTTGTTTTGAAAAATTTATGAAAACTGGGTTGATTTAGACAGAAAGTAAATAGGGAGCACTGGGGCTCTGGGGGATCGCTGGGGATCTGAAGGAGCACTGGGGCTCTGAAGAAGCACTGGGGCTCTGAAGGTCTAGTTCAGAATCAATGCTTGGCACATCGACTTGCGTTCGACTGAGGGACCGTCGGGGTCTGAAGGGGCGCAACTAGCTTATGGTACTAGTAATGCGGTCTGTATGTGGGGTGGCCTTTTTTCGAGCGGCCGCGAAGGACATACACTGAGTCTTAGGCTGACACAGCTAGTCTGAAGGACCTGGGGTCGGGCGATCCGTCGTGCTCAGTGTCGACTTAGTGATCTGGTGGTATGGTTCGAAGTCGTTGCTTGGGCGTGTTAATTCGAATTGACCTGAAGGACCTGGGGTCGGATGATCCGTCGTGCTCAGTGTGCGACGTGATCTGGATTGAAGGACCATTGTTGGTCTGAAGGAGCGCTGGGGCTCAGAAGGACCACTGGGGACCCGAAGGATCTGCTCGCAGCTCGAATACGAGGTGAACTCTGCTTTTGAAGGGACGCTTGGGTCCTGAAGGGATTCACGAATCCTGTTGATTGATTGATTGAAATGGCTTATGCTGCTGCACTGGATTGAGGTACCTGCCTACGTCAGCTGATGCGAGGAATGGTGCATGGAGTGTGGATGCATGTTACGCGGGGGGCATGTTATGCAAGGGCGTGCTATGCAAATGCATGCAATGCTATGATTCTGGTGTAATGATGACATGGAATGCTCCTGTATTTTAATGGAATGACATGCAAAGGAAAACTTTCTCTTCTTTGCTCTTCCTCTTTTTCTCTCTATGAGGAGGAGCAGATTCTGGGCGAGCATACAAGCTCTATAAGTATAGGACGAGCATATAAGCTCTATAAGTATAGGACGAGCATATAAGCTCTATAAGTATAGGGCGAGCATATAAGCTCTATAAGCTGGGGACCAACAGGTCCAAAGCAAATGGTTCTGAAAATTCTTTGGAAAGTTGAATTCTGGGGACCAGTGGGTCCAAACTTTCTGATAAAATTTTTTTCTTTTTTCGAACTTTTGGGTAGCAAGCATGAGGACCAACATTTGGTGCTTATCTGCATTCACTTAACAATGCATTTGAATGGTGCAGGTCATGCAAGTGATTTATGCAATGGTGGATTGTCTTGGTATGCAAATGTACGTAGTGATTTATTGAATGGAATGCCCTTGTTCTACTTTTTGTTCATTTCTTAACATGAATGGAATGATGAATGAAATGGGAAACTTTTGTTTTTTATCCCTTTTCTGAAATATGATGCAAATGCAATGACGTGAAAGGATTTTTGCTTTTCCTTTATTGCTTCTACTATGAGATGCAAGTGCGAATGCGATGCTTTGTTGTTACGGGAAAAATGAGATACCTAGATGCATGAGGTAAAAATAACATTTTTGTGAACATTTTTGTGATGATAAGATGCGAGACTTTGGATGCAAAAAGTGAGGTGAATCTTGATCATTCTTTCGAAACATTTGAGTTAAATTCAAAACCCGGTGTTATCAAGCTTTTTATTTATCAACCAGCTCATTTATTCTTTCTCTTCCTTTCCATGATGACTGAATTTTAGATTTCACCTAATCAACTTGTGTTCCCTCTCTTTGAAGCATTGTCTAGTAAGTATACAAAAGAGTGCAAATGTCAGACAGGTGTTTGAGACATGGCAGGTGAAGGGGTGAAAGGCAATGGCTTTTGCCGGACTGCCCCAATCTAGGCTTGGTGACTATGAATGAAAGGCTTGCCCCTGTTTGGTGATATTGATAATTTGAGTGAACATGGTATGGACACTGAACAGGCCTTCCCAAGACCAGGGTGGATGAGTGGTGAAGAGAATGGCCCAACTTTTAGATCCGAGTGGTGTTCTCAATGCAAATCTTTGGTTCTCTACTAATGTCTTGACCTTTGGTGTGAAAGAAGCCTCACTTGGTGATCACTAAACCTTGTTTCAATGCAGCTTGAATGCGTTTGAAGTGCAAGTCTTTCTTTTTCCGTCAGCTTTTCTTCCTGACTGTTTGTTTTTGCTCCCTCATTTCTTTTTCCTGAGGGTTTGTTTTTTCTTGATCAGCTTTCTTTTTTCTGATCGTTTGTTTTTTCTTTTTGAGCAAACACATTGTAGACAGATAAATTTAGTTGTCCTAAGATTTAAAATTTGAGAAAACGAAAGCAACCGGTCATGGACTTTTCAGGATTATGGTGTTTTGTTGTGAAGGGATGATTGGGTTTATCGGAGTGTTTGGGGCTAATGGTGGGATGATTTTTGTTCGGCATTGGCTGACAATCGATGATTTATGATGGTTAATTGGCTTGATAAGGTGTTTGGAAGTTTTATTCCTGGCTAAGGGTTTGTGGAGGGCGGATTGCCAAGGTCAAGGGAAGTGTTTGCGGTTTATGGAAGGAGGGGTGTATGATGGAGTGTTTGAAGGATCTCTGGTGTGTTGTAGTAATATGTACCAGCTCACCACTTACATTTCTTTTGTATTTTCTTTTGTTTTGGGATGTTCATTTTTAAATCCCTTTTTCGACTTTCTCCCTTTTTTTTTTTTTTGTGATTCTTCTTTCTTTGACTCGGGTGAGCTGGTAAAAAGTGATGCACTGTTTTTTTTTTTTATATTTGAGGTGATCCTTGTCTAGGGTGATTTTTGTATTTTGGTTTTTCTTGGCTTAAGGTGGGTAGGAAAGGGACCTTCTGGGATTTTGGTATTTTTGAGGAGATGGCCAAACTTTATTTCAGATCCCGATTGCTTATTTATTTATTTATTTTTTTTGTAAAACATGACAACAGTTCACCTATCTATATGTGTTTGCTCTTTTCTTTGCATTTTTTTTTATGCCCTGATTTTTGCCTGGACCGCTCTTTGCGAGTTTTCAATCCACCGGGCGCTTCTTTTGCCTAGGCCGCCCTTTGCGGGTTTTCAACCTAGCGAGCTTATTTTCTTGTTTATTATTATCTTTTGAAGGACTTGCACTCAAGGAATATGATATTGACAAGGAAACTTAGTGATCACAGAACTTCCCCAGCATGGAGGACTCAAAGGTTTTAGTGAGGAAAGCAACTTTTTATTGATGACAATATTGAAAAGGAACATGTGCCCTTATTGAAATATCCTAAGGCCTTGGGCAGAGCCAGAGGATTGCATCACAGATAATTGCTTTGAACTGAAAAATTACATAAAAATCAACAGTCACTCATAAATACTATGAAATGCATGGGAAAGATGATGCTGCCTTCAACATTTTGATCATCTTCAACTGTTGCCATTTTGACCTGATAGCTCTGAACTCAGAGGGTTAAATCCTTCACCACCCTCTTCAAAGGTTAATCGCCTTGAATCAATAAGACCCTGAACCAAATGTTTCAAAAGATAACAATTTTCGGCAGAGTGACCGATTGCCCCAGCATGGAATTCACAAGTGGCCTGTGGGTTGTATCCTTTTGGGAATGGAGGTTGTACTGGCTTCATCTCACGAGGGGAGATCAAATTGTGGCTGATTAGGCATCTGCATAGGTTGGTATATGACATAGGGATAGGGTCGTATCGAGGCGACTTTTTTTGGCCTGTTATTGGATTAGCTTCTTCATTCTTCTTTGCAGGAAACCCGGAAGATGGGTTTTTGTGCACACTCGTGTTACCTGGGGAACTCTGGGCGATCTTTCCACTTCTTAGTCCGTTCTCTATCCTCTCCCCAACAATCACCACATCTGAAAAATTGGAGGATGCACTGCTGATCAGACGATCATAGTATAGTGGTGGCAAAGTCTCCAAAAACATAGAAACCAATTCCTTGTCCAAAAGAGGAGGTGTACATTGTGCAGCCAAAGCTCTCCATCGCTGGGCATACTCCTTGAACGATTCATTGTCCCTCTTGCTCATGCCCTGCAGCTGCGTTCTGTCTGGTGCCATGTCTGTATTGTACTGATATTGCTTGAGGAATGCATCGGCTAAATTCTTCCAACAGCGAACCTGAGATGGTTCTAACTTCATATACCAATTGAGAGATGCCCCTGCAAGGCTCTCTTGGAAGCAATGGATTAACAGTCTGTCATCATGAGAGTAAGTAGACATCTTTCTACAATACATCGTCAAGTGACTTTTTGGACAAGTCGCGCCCCTGTATTTGTCGAAGTCGGGGACTTTGAACTTTGGAGGCAGCACCACATCAGGAATGAGGCACAAGTCTCTGGCCTCTCTTGCTCTGGAACCGAAGCCTTCAACCCTTCTTAATCTTTCCTCTAGTATCTGAAACTGATCTTTGGTCTGCTGATGCTCAGCGGAATAAACCTGAGGGAAGCTGCTTACATTATGAGGGAGCTGGAGCATTGGAGCCATAGTTGGAGTTGAGTGATGAATCGGAGGGTATGCAGAGTTTCCAGTCGTGAAGTCCTGAGCCTGTGGAATGGCAGCTAGCTGAGGAGTGAAGTTCTGAAGAGTAGCCTGGGGTATAACAGTAGGATGCGGGATCTGAGCCCGAGGTTCACCAATCATTCCTTCAGATCCGATAGATGCCGGTTGTACATTCTCGATAATGGCTACAGGACCAGCTCCCTGATTAGCTTTTGGGTTAGAAGGAAGAGTGTAACCTAGAGGAATTAGAACCCTCACCATTTCTGACATCTGCGTCCTTAACCCATTCACATCTGCTTTTAACTCATTCACCTCTGCTTTTAACTCATTCACTTCTGCTCTTAGTTCTTCATTTGTTGCCATGTTCCTAGCTAGAGAACAAGTCCAATTTTGCCTTTCTCTGTCAACAGGACACACACTATAAGCCCAAGAACGATTGACTGGACAAATGCATGCAATATTTTAGACTTGAATCAAAGGGAAGCAATTTTAACAAGGTAATTATGTGATTACAAAATTGCCCCCTTGCCCAGAGGATTTAACCCAAAAGTCAATCATGTACCAACACGGGGAGAGTATACACTTTGGGCGAATGGGGCGGGACTAGACTTGGAGGGTGATGAGGGCAAGGAAGGAAACTGGCTGACTCGAACAAGAGAAACTGCACCTAGTATGCACGCTCACTAGAAGAATGCTTCACAGAGAGTTACCATTTTTTTTTTGAGTTGCTTCAGTCTTTTGTCATGGAATGGATGGGAATGCAGTGCTTTTGAAAGAAATGCCAATGAGCTATTGATTTGAAAAAAAACTGAGTGCTTTGGAACACCCGGAGTTAGCAACCAAGTAAGGATAAACCTTTTCAAAAAGGATGGTTGTTTTGCATGAACGTCTCGCTTCTCATCACAACTTTTATTTTATGCAATGAATGAATGAACAAATTATGATATGCAAGTATGATGCAAATGCGTGGAGAATGACCACTCGAAAAGTGTGGCTTATTCTAAATAATTTTGTTGCTTTTTAATGCAAGACAAAATATGGAATGCCAATGCGAATGATGCAAGGATGATGTCCCCCTTTTTTCAAAATGATTTTTTTTTTATCTGATTTGATTTTTATTTTTTATTTTTATTTTTTTAGAGGCGAGACAAGATACGAAATGCTAATGCCCCTTTTTTGAATGATGAGAGATGCAAGAATGGTGATATGAGGCAAATGATTGTCGTTGCCCGGAGTAACTTGCATGAAACATTGAGCGGATCCTGACTCAATACTTCACACAATATACTGAAACGTTTCGACAATTAGTTGACTCAATTTGACTTCCTGCTTGAAAATAAAACACGTGTGACTGGGTCAAGGTGCCCTGACATCGTAGAGTAACATCTCAAATTTGTAGTCGACAAACAAATTTGAGATATTACCCTTCGCCGTTCAAAGGTGCAATTCTATCCATTAAGCCATCACATGAGAAATTTTTCTTTTTTTTCGAAAGGATGCATGCAGGGAGAAATGATGTATTCGAACAAAGTGATGTGGTTAATGAAATGATGCATGAATGCCACATTGACGCGATGTCCGCATTGTTTGATAAGGATTTTTTTGTACATGCACCCGGATGAATGTGATTGTTTGATTCCAATGACATCTAAGATGCTCAGAGGAATCGTTATTTTAGATGATTTTGGTTTTTAAGAGACAATACAGCGTGTAACTGGCGTCGCAAATTCTCATTGATGCTCAACGATGCATGGAAAGAGTGATGACATGTTTTTTTGTTTTTTTTTTATATAGAAAATAATGCATGCATGGAGGAATGATGCATTTGAATGCATTATTATTGGGTACAGTGACATGACTAAAAAACAATTTTGATTGTAAGGGAAAAGACAATACTAAATAAAACAAAAATGCTCCATTGTGTCCTAAATGGGCCATGTCTAAATTGGTATTTTCAACATGATCTGGGGTTACTTTAGTGATCATCCTTTCGGGTGGCTCTATTCACTTCCTCACAAAGGTCTCCAGAGCTGAAATCTCCTTCGTGATATGACCCACAACGATAGCGAGCTACCTGGTGTGGGATACCACAAAAGAGCGTACTCTGGCTGAGACTTTCATGAGAGTCAGACAGATAAAATCCAGAATGACTGACACTAATCGTCTCCACTCGTCCTAGGTTTTTTTCAGACCCGGGTATAAGGCCCCACTCAGAAGTGTGTGAACAAACAAGTGTAAGTGATGTGTGTGATATAGGCATAATACCTAGACTACCCAAGCTGCAAAAGAAATACAGATAATAGTACAAAGGTTTTCTACCCTAAGGTTCAATAAAGCAAATAAATAGATAAGTAAAATAGACATGCAAATAGAAGGGCAAAGGGTAAATAAAGTACTTAAATTAATAATAATCTACACATTTGACTAAATTAGGCTTGACCCTCTTAAATAGTCCCCAGTGGAGTCGCCAGCTGTAGCGACCGAAGAATCCGGAGGAGGGATCCTTCGTTGCTTTTGAACAATGGAGCCGCCATCAATATTTATTTTTAGGAAAACATTGAAAAAACATTTGTTTTTGGGTTCGGGGGTCGATTAAGTGCGGGGAAGGTACAAGCACCCCGCAACATCCTAAAAAGGTTACCTTTTAATTTAATGTGTAGAAAAATTAGTTTAAAGAAAACATTTTAATTTACCCTTTTTTGCAAAAAAAACGGAAAAGAAGACTTAATAAAAATTTTAGTTTTTTGCGCTCGACGGGAGTGGGCCCCCGCTCCTACGTATCTCCGGGTGTGATGGAGAAATCAAAGCTACGTAGTTCTTGGGTAGAAAATATTTGTGTGTTGGTATTTTTTATTTTTTTGAAAAGTTTGGGAAAACTAGAGGCCGTTCATGGTGACCAAACAGATAAATCCAGAGTGGTCGTCATTAATGGCTTATTCGGAAAAGAAGGTATTTATAGCGTTCAAACAAGCGAGGCCCAGAGTGACCGCTATAGACAACCGGTTTGTGATTGAGCGTTTGTACGTTTGAAAACGTGCTTACCGGGAAGCGCGATAAAAAAGGAGTCGAAATTATGTTTGTACTTTATTAACTAAAAAAAAAAGTTTAGGCGGATGTTTGCGATGATCAAACGAGTAACCTCAGAGTGATCACCGCTACTAATCCGCTGTGAAAAAAGGAAGGTTAGTCCTAACGGTCAAACAAGCAAGGCTCAGAGTGACCACTAGTAACAACCTATTTTTTTTTACGCGAATTTGATTATTCGAAAGAAAGAAAAAAAAGAACCGTTCGGAAGCATCACGTTGTGAATAAAAGCGGAATAGGTGATAAAAGGGGGGGTGCAAATAATAAAGGAGTTGTATTAAAAAAGGAGGTGTGAATAGCGTTTTGACGCTAGAAACAGCCGTTGAAGGTGCGAGTAGCGTTTTGACGCTAAAAAACGGTTGATTGATTTCTTTTTTTTTTTATTCTACTCTAGAACACGTGATTCTTGAAGCGCTTTTTTTTTCTTAAAAAACAGAACCTAAACTAAACAAGCCTGGTGTTTTGAAAACGGATTATGGAGAAAAATTCTTTTGTTTTTTTGTTGTCATAGTTATTATTTAATAAAAGGGGGCCTTTTTACTTTCTTTTTTTTGAAAAAAGATTTTTGTTATTATATTTTTTTTAGAAAAGGGTAGTGACATTAGTAACCATTTCCTTTAAGAAAATATTTTTTTATATTTTTTTTTAGGTTTATTTTAAATCCGAAAATTAGTAACCATTTTTTTTAAAAAAAAACATTTTTTCATCACTTTTTTTTTAATCCGAAAATTAGTAACCATTTTTTTAAAAAAAACAACATTTTTTTTATCACTTTTTTTAATCCGAAAATTAGTAACCATTTTTTTAAAAAAACAACATTTTTTTTTCACTTTTTTTAATCCGAAAATTAGTAACCATTCTTTTAAAAAACAACATTTTTTTTTATCACTTTTTTTAATCTGAAAATGGCAACATCAAAAACATCAATAATAACAGCAACATATATATCTATAAAAAAAGCAACTAAACTAAAAAAAAAGCAATAATATGTTCAAGGAAAAAAGGCAACCAATATTTATAAAAACAGCAACTAATATTTATAAAAAGTCAATAACTAATATTTATAAAAAACAGCAACTAATATAAAAAAACATGACAACAACAAAAATAAAAACAGCAACTAATATTTTTTTAAAAAAACGTGAACAACAATAATAGAAAAAATAAAAAAACGGTATGACAGTAACATAAAAATGTGTCTAAAGTATTTACAGCAACTAAAATAACTAAATAAAAAAAGGCAATAATAATATATAAAACGCTACAGCAAAATAAATAGAAAGAAACAACAATAATATGCTAAAAAAAAATTACATTACAATACCTTGGGCAAAAAAAACGAGATCCGGTAATGTTGAAGAACAAAGCTTTCTTCTTCAGATTTCTCAATACAATAGAAATTTTTTTTAAACTAAGAAAACAAAATCTAGGAAGTAGAAAAAACAGAAAAAAAGGGGAAGAACCTAAAACAAGAAAAGTGAACAAGCCCCCTCTTCTTCGAAATCATGGCCTCCATTTATACTAAGGGTGGTGTCTCTGTCTTCTTTTTTTTTTCTGAAAAGCTCCATACCTTGCACAGTAGTTTTTTCTTTTTCTGACTTGAGGAAGAACTTGACATGATAGAGTTGGTGAAGGTTTGAGAGAGGAGAGGTTTATGATGTTTTTTTTTTCTTTTGTCAGAGAGAGAGGGGTATGCGTGGGGATGGAGTGTGTGAGTGAAAAGAAAAATTTTGAGTGTGAGAGGAGAGAAAGAGGGAGAGGTCCGTGAGATGAGAGAGAGAAAGATGGAGTGTGTGAGTGTTGTGTGATGAGTGGATGAATGAGGGAGTGGGAAAGAGAGAAAGAGGGAGCGTGAGAGATGGGGAAAGAGAGAGAAAAAAAATGTGGGTGTGAGAGAGGGGGTAGAGCCGTAGGAATGGGAGAGAGAGAAAGAGAGGGTTGTGTGTGAGAGAGGGAGAGTGATGGAGAGAGGAGAGAGGTTGAGTGTATTGGGAAAGAAATATGGGGAAGAGGGAAGTGTGTGGGAAAAGGAAAGAAAAAAAAACAAGTTTCAAGGCATGGAAAGTGGGGAGTGAATTTGGTCACAATTTAGGGCTAGGGGGGAATTGGATGAAAAAAGAAAAATTTATTTTTTATTTATTTATTTTTTTTTTTAAAAAGGTGGCCGAATTTGAGTGAGTGAGGGGGAGAAAAATTAGGGTTTTGGTGGGAATTGGGTCATGGGTTGTGGGTTGTGGGTTGTGGGTTAGGTTTTTTTTTTGTTGGGGTTGGGCCATGCGAATTGGCTAGGGTTTTTTTTTTGTTGGGTTTATGTTTTTTGATGGCCCAATCCATGACAGCACCTTATTTTTTTTTATAGAACCCCCCTACTTCCTTCTTTGCTTATTTTTGCCTCTTCACTTCTAATAAAAATATTTTCTTGTGTTAAAAACTTGTGACAATTAAAATAATGACATAAAAAGGAAATAATTATTTTTATCAAAAGTAAATAAAATTTTCTCATTTTTTGATAGGACAAAATTAGGGTATTACAGCCACCCCTCACTTCAGCCCCATCAAGTGCACATCACAAAAAGCCTTTCATCATTTCTTTTACAAGCACACCTTTGAGTCCAATAACATTCAATACACAACATATCTTTTACCTTCCTTCTCTCTACACCACTAAGTACACACTAATTTCTTTACTTCCCTCACTCCATCCTCATGCTCCACGCCACCATCACCATCAGCCCACATCAAGCCTTTCATCATTTCTTTTACAAGCACACCTTTGAGTCCAATAACATTCAATACACAACATATTTTTTACCTTCCTTCTATCCACACCACTAAATACACACTAATTTCTTTACTTCCCTCTCACAACTTTAAACCCATTAGATCTTTGGCCTCCCAAGGAAATTCAATAAGAACAACTCACTCCTCTCCTCCCAAAAATCCCAAGAAAACCGTAGCCCCTCTCCTCTCCCTCACTTCCTCTTGTTTTTCTTTCATCTCAAAGGAACCTTCCCATTTCTCCTACACCAAAAAACCCTAACAAACAACTCACCTCATTTGCATCCTTCTTTCACATACTCCCTCCATTTCTCATTCAAAGTTCAAGCTTCATCATCAAGTGGGTACTTCATTGAAGAATATTGGAGTTTTGTTGATTTGTGTCTAGCTTCATCTTCTCATCTCACTTTCTAGCTCAAAGCTAAGGTAATCCTTAAAACCTTGCATCACCTTTGAGTATTTCCTCAAAAATATAAAAAGCATTCATCCTATCATCTTCATATTCTCATATTGTTGATTGTTGTTGGTGAGAAGTGTCATAAGCACTTTGACAAGCACTTAGGGAGGCTTGGGTGCTTATGGTGCTTCTCACCCTTTAATAATTGTTGATTTGTGTTGATTTGGATCTTAATCCTTGCCTTTCATGAGATAAAATGTTGTTTTATGGCATGGTGTATTTCGCATACTCTCATAAAAATGTGATTTGCTAGTTGTTGTGTTTTCTCACATTTCCTTGCATATTCACTCTTGTTTGCATAACTTTCACAAAATAAGAAACCCATTTCAAGCATGATAACATTCGGCCATGGGCCTAGGTTTAGGGTTCTTGAATGCTTTTGTTTATTTCATGATTTGGGGATAAATAATAGTTGATTTAGGGTATGTATGCTCCTAGGTTTTAACATAAAAAATTAGGGTTTGGGTTTGCTTTATTAAACTTGTTTTTGTTGATGATTGGCAAGGTGATTCACACTTGTGCACTTGTGCACTTAATCTTAAGTGTGAGGATTGACCAAAGTGATTCAACATTCTTTGATACTTTGGTTGCTAAATAATCTGCTTGCTTATGCTTGCCTATGATCATGATTGAGGCAACTCTTTTCCTTAAGCTAACAATTTCATTGCCCACTCTCATATAAGAATATCATCAACACTTAGATAGGTCAATTCCATACATTGCATCTTCCAATAGATGTGCATTTAGATTCCCTTGTGTCTTGTAGAAATATTTTGAGTATGGTTCTCACCTAGCATCTTCCATTAGATGTGCATTTAGGTTCAATCTTGCCTCTCTTGTATTCTTGCTTAAATGCCCAATTCGAGTTCCTTCCTTGCCTACCTTTGTGTTGTGATCTAATATGTATAGTTTAGGCTTGATCTTTGTTTGCAAATTCAAATGTTGTTGCTTAATGATTTGATTCCAATGATCGTGTTATGCTTGAATTCACTAATTCTTTCTTGCATTCATTGTTTTCATTTCTAAACGACTTGGCATAAAAATGGTTACTAGTGGCAATCCATCACAACCTTTGTTGGTTTGATTGTCATGAAAGCCTCAATTTCAAAAGAATTTTCGTAAGTATAAAGCAAGCTACTAGTGATAATCCATCACAACCTTTGTTGGTTTGATTATCATGAACGCGTCCAATTTCAAAAAGCATTTTTCTAAGTATCAAATAATCAAAAACAAGTTATTAGCGGTGACCCATCATAATCTTTGTTAGTTTGATCACCATGAAAGCTTGCATTTCCAAAAGGCCTTTTCAAAGAGAGTTACTAGTAATGATCCATCATAACCTTTGTTAGTTTGATCATCATGAAAGCTTTCATTTTCAAAAGACGTTTCAAAACGATTTTTCAAAGCTCGCAAGAACTACGTCGCTTTGATTCCCATTTGGGATACGTAGGAGCGAGTCACATTCTCGTCAAGCGCACTCATAAAAAGTTTAGCATTTGCATAACAAAAAGAAAAGAGTTATTTTCGTAACAAAAAAATCACTTTCGCAAACCGAGATCATTTTCAGAACAAAAACCTTCTCCTTTCTAAAATCATTTTCAACCCATTGTCGCTAGTGGCTAACCAGAACCTTTGTTCGTCTAGCCATTGGTGGCGATGTCTTTTTCCCGAAAGAATAATAAATGATGATCCATCATAACCTTTGTTAGTTTGATCATCGTGCAAATCAATCTCTTTCGAAAATCACTTTCAAAAAAGATAATAAAAACGAGTTGTTATTGATAGTCCATCAGAACCTTTGTTCGTTTGACTAGCGGTACAACTCTCTTTTTGAGTATTTAGTGGTGATTCATCATAGCCTCTGCTAGTTTAATCACTCGCTAATGCTTGTCCTATTTCGAAAACTCACTAAAAAAGATAAAAAAACAAAAACTTTTCAAAAAGACAAAGAAGAACTACGTAGCTTTGAGTTCTCCATCGCACCAGGAGATACGTAGGAGCGGGCCATGTCTCGTCAAGTGTTTTTTTTAAAAAACCATTTTTTTTCCCTTTCTTTTTCATGATAAGTAAAGATTTTCATTAAGAATCTTTCAATAAGAAGTAGAGAGGCAAAATTAAGTATTTTCAAGTCAACACACTAAAACCACGCATTTAATTAAAGGTTCCCTCTCAGTAGAGAGGGCGTGTGGGGCGCTAACACCTTCCCTACGCGTAACCGACCCCCGAACCCTATTCTCTAGTTTCGCAAGACCAATCGCTTTCCAAAAAGGTTTTCCTAATATTTTCCTTAATAAATATTGGTGGCGGCTTCATTGTCTTAGGAAAAGTTGTGAACGAGGAAGGTTCTCCCTCGGGGACTTTTTCGGGCGCAACAGCTGGCGACTTCACTGGGGACTAAAAAACATTTTTTCAAAAGTGGGTCAAGCCTAATTAATTAAGTGTGTGGTTTGTGTGATTGATTTGAACATCTTGCTTTGCCTCTATTCTTCTTCTTTTTCATAAGCATGTTTCATCCATATGCATTCTTCTTCTATGTTTGCTTTTGTTTAAAATAATAGATAGTTACTTCTTTGCTTAAATGCTTAGTTCCCTCATGCGTATTTCCCCTCTCTTGTCATGTCCCCTTCTTCTTTGCTCGCTTTCTTGAGGTAAGTAGTGCATTGTTGTCGGCACCCTAGATTAGTTGTATTTGATTGGTATTGAACCCTAGGGTAGACGACATGTTATTGCTTTCTATTGCCTGGACTGTTCTGGATTTTCATTTGCAGGTGGGGTAGTTTTTGAGGAAATGCCCTTCACACACACACACTTGTACCTTGAGGCTATATGATTAGAGAAAGAGACCATAACCCAGGTCTATTAGGATACCATAGGATGAGTGGATTCGAGTAGTGGGAGCCCACCAGGACCTTTGTCCGTTTGGCTACTCACGAAAGTTTCAATCAAGAGTCGTGCTCTTTTATGATGCTTCGTATCTAGCAGTTTGCTGCATTTACGAGGATTTTCATGAGAGGGGCTGTGGCTCTGATGACCTTTGTGAGGGTGTGAATAGAGCTACATGAGAAGATTATCCCTAAAGTGTCTTAGATCATAGGTTCTACCCCCTTTTAGGTCACAAGGGTTTCCCAAATTGTGTGCTGCATTGTTGCATTTCGTCCAGTTAATTTTTCCCTCAAAGATTTTCAAAAATAAAAAAAAAGAGATATGATTCTCCCTTAAACACCTATATGAGGTGGCATATAGTGTGAAAGTTTTCTAAATTCCGCAAGTGAATACCCTCTTTATGCAAAAACCTCAAAAAGAAAAGAAGTATCTTGCATCCTGCATCATTGCATCATTGCATCATTACACCATTGCGTCATTTGCATTAAATGAAGTTCCAATTTTGGAAAAAAAATCATTCATCTGGCACTCCATTTCATTGCATAAAAATGAAAAACAATTATCATCTGCATAGCATAAGCATTTCATTTATAATCATGCAAAAAAAAATCCTTGTCAAGTTCATCCAAGACGAGGCATTCATGCATAAGCATTATTTCAAAAAAGACACAGTAGAACTACGCAAGCTTTGATTCCTCATTACAATGGGGATACGTAGGAGCGGGTCATACCCCGTCAAGCACATTTTTCTAAAACCTTTTTTCCAATAAATCATTTGCATCTCCAAATAATTTTCAAAATCATGTTCCAAAACTAAAAATCAAAAGTTTCCAATGCATGCATCTTCTCTAAACAAAGAAAAATAGAAAAGCTCTTCATGTAAAAGCTCAATGAGTAAGAGTGCGCCTTCGGATGACGAAGGGTAATATCTCAAATTTGTTTGTGCACTACAAATTTGAGATGTTACTCTACGATATCGGGGCACTTTGACCCTATCAAGTGAGGTTTGTTTTCAAATAAGAGAATAAGTTTGAGTTAACCAAATGTCGAAGCATTTCAGTATATTGCGTGAAGTATTGAGTCACGATCCACTCAATGTTTCATGCGAGTTACTCAGAGTAACGACAATTGGTTGCCTCACATCATCATTTGCATACATCCTTGCATTACATAAAACAAAATTTTCAAAAAAAGGCAAAAAGCAAAACTTTCAAAAAATCATCATAGTCTTTTCTTTTACCGGGCTACATGAGGTGATGTTCCCAAAATTTCAGTCACCAAACTCGAAAAATGTTTTCATCTTATTTTTCATATGCATGTCAAGTCGCATTATCGCTGTTATTTTCATATAAAAACATCATTTGCATGACATAAAACAAAACTTGATAAAATTCATACATGCATTTTTCTCAATCTCATTTAGGTTTGTCAGGAGTGTATTCTCCGCATGTGTGCGTTTACATTCACTAAGGCTTTTTCCCCTAATTTTCTCGAAAAATCCAAAAATCGTGCACTATAATACATTAACCTCTCATCTTGCATGCATTTCCATAAAAATCATGTCTTCCCACGCATTTTTTTTATTTTTTTAAAAAAAAAATCATTGTGAGTATTATGCATTTCATTGCACAAAAAATGAAACACAAGAAAGCGTCTCATTCATAATCATGAACAAGAATCATCATCAAATTTATTCAAAATGTAGCATTCACGCATCATTTCGTTAACCTCATCACTTTAGTTCAAATACATCATTCCTCCATACATGCATCTTTCAAAAAAAGGAAGGGGCATTGGCATTGCATACCTTGTCTTGCCTCTAAAAAAAAATCATCATTTAGAAAAAAGCAGCATTCCTGCATCTTTCATCATTCAAAAGAAAAAGGGGGCATCGGCATTTCATATCTTGTCTTGCCTCTATAAAAATCATTCTTGCATCATTCATCATCCAAAGATGCAATGACATTTCATATTTCGTCTTGCATAAAAAGAAGGCTTAAATATGTTTTAGGCCCCTGCAAATATAGGGTGTTTTGGTTTAAGCCCCTGCAAAAAAAAAATTTTGTTAAAAGCCCTTGCAAAATGACATATTTTGTTATAAGCCCTTCTATGACTAAAATGTTAGCCTTAACATAGAATGCTATGATTGCTGGATATGTTGAGAAGGGCTTATAACAAAATATTTCATTTTGCAAGGGCTTTTAACAAAAAAAAAAATTTTGCAGGGGCTTAAACCAAAACACCCTATATTTGCATGGGCCTAAAACATATTTAAGCCTAAAAAGAAAGCATCAAAAAGAAAAACTTTTAGAATAATCACACTTTTCAAGTGAATATGCTTTCATACATTTCATTTTCATCATGTATACATCATAATGTTTTCATTCATGCATTGCATACAACAAAAATGTCGTGATGAGAGACGAGATGTTCTTGCAAAGTAATCTTTCCTGTGGAACATCATGAATTTCCTACGGTCGGGGGACAGCGGGGAGGCTCTTTTCCTAGAAGGTAGATCATCATCATCAGAAGAAGTATCAACAAAGCCAAGGGCACCAGTCCCCTCCGAAGGCACTTCATGCTATTTTCCTGCAGATAATTCTTGCAGACAGCGGGGAGGCTCTTTTCCTGGAAGGTAGAAGCTCCTGGCCGAAGAAACAGCACGAGCAACCCAGTCATAACTAAAACCACCACTCTCCACCACTTCATGCTCAAGCGGCAGATCATCATCAGAAGAAGTATCAACAAAGCCAAGGGAACCAGTCCCCTCCGAAGGCACAGTGTCACCATCGACCGCAGGCGACCCCCCCTCTTCAAAGTCCTCAGCCTGGCTCTTAGCAAGGTGAGCACAAGGGTGCATCCGAGTCGTCTTCTTCGTCCTTGCCATCTCTCAACCTACGGGACAAGGGGCAGAACAAGCAGTCACGAGACAGACAGGAAAACTTAGAGACAACCCCCCTCCCCCGAGGTTGGAGATTTTAGCAAAACAAGACATGCTCAAAAGAACAAAGAAGCTAGAAAGATAAGCGGAAAGTCCGCCCGGAAGTTACCTCAGTAAATTAGACGCGGCAAAGACTCGCGGGAATGTCAACGGATGATAGTAAGAGCAACTCCCCTCGGTATCAAGCAAGCCCTGAAAATTCATAGATAAGAAAGCGGGTTAAGAGTCAGGAGGAGCAGCAAAAATAAAGCGGAGTGCCAAGCATACGTCCACACAAAGCCAGTGCCCATGAGGGCATCTGGCAGGGCGCCAAGGAAGTCGACAGCCAGCGCCCATGAGGGCGCCTGGCAGGGCACCAGTCAAGAGCAGCCAGCGCCCATGAGGGCGCCTGGCAGGGCGCCAATGAGGAGAGCCAGCGCCTAGGAGGGCGACTGGCAGGGCCCCTGTGAAGAGGCAGCCAGCGCCCATGAGGGCGCCTGGCAGGGCGCCAGTCAAGAGCAGCCAGCGCCCAGGAGGGCGCCTGTGAAGAGGCGGCCAGTGCCCATGAGGGCGCCTGGCAGGGCGCTAATCAGAAGCAACCAGCGCCCATGAGGGCACCTGGCAGGAGGGCATTGTCAACAACGTAAATAAACGGTAACGAACAACAAATACTTACCAGGAAGAAAAGACGTTGAAACAAGTGGACTCTACTCCCTCCTCTCCTTTTTAAGTAGGCACTAGGTTGGTGACTTGGTCCCTACTCCTTCCTCCTCCTCGAAGTAGGCGCTAGGGTTGACAGTCACTTGGTCCCTACTCCTTTCCACTCTCCAAGAAAGCGCTCCAATGATGGCTTGGTCCCTACTCCTCCACGAAATTTTAAAAATGTGGACCACAAGACAAATACCCGCCTATTTATAGGAGGCAAGTATTTAAGGAAAAATTTTACTCTTATTTCTTTTTGCTTTAGAGAGCAGGAAGCTAAGGACACCATCGTCGCAAAGGTAGTGTTTCGCGCAACACCACGGATCTGGCAAATCAACGAAGACCCTCAAGCCAAGACCATCCTCCGGAATAATCTCGGCTTGGGGGGCAACTGTTCTGGGACTGAATCAAGAGGTCCATTTAGCAATATCAGGGGTTGCAATTAGCAACAAGATATGGATCAGTCCAATCAACTTGGCCCATATCCACTACATACAAGCCCAATACGCTTGGAGGGTTCAGATCGCCTCCACTGATCTGACGATCCACAACGAACATCGATTTCCTATAAATACCGGCTCGCATAGCCATTTATACGGTACACACTCTTCCTTTGCATATACATTGTCTTACTCTCATACTGACTTGAGCGTCGGAATGGCTTGTAGGTACCCCCCGGGTGCTCACTGACCTACTGCCACGACAGCAAGGGACCTACCAACAGCAGTCCACCAAAAAGCTGCTCGGTACAGAACAATGTGTCTTATATTCGCCCTTTTAGACCTTGGGCCGTGGTCACTAATTGTGTGCAGGAGTATCATGCTGCAATGGTGGCTTCTAAGTCAGTGCAGGATTGTGACATGGATCATGTTAATGTTAGGTGGATCCCCTTGACGATGGTTGGTTGTGTCTTAATTGTGATGGTGCTGTAAAGGCTACTTCTAAGGTTGCTGGTTGTGGTGGTCTGGTGAGAAACTCTAATGGTGATTGGCTTGCAGATTTCTCTAAATATATTGGTTTCTGTGATCCTTTTGTTGCTGAGTTGTGGGGTGGTTTCAGTGACCCTTTAAAAAGTGTTATCTTATTTTATTAGATTGTGGTAAGTCGTATGTGTGTATATTTTTGTTAAACCAATCCTCAAACTGCAACTAAGCATTTTGTTTTTGGAACGATTAGTGGTATACGCTTTATGGCGAGATTGATTTATGAGTAATAAAATTATGATTGACTTGTATTTGATGTCTGTCTTTTAATGTTTTGAAATGGTATCAGATTTCAGCAAGAACTCTGCGAGTCTGACTTATGCTACTATGCTAGTAGCTTAGTAATAGTTACTAAAGGGTTATAGTAGTAATTTACTAAATTAAATAAATTAATAAATGTTTCTTTTTTTTAGGGATTATTAAAACAAAAGCATTTATTTACTCCTTGATTTTCTCTTCCACTATCTTCTCTCTCACAATTCCACCATCTTCTCTCTCACAATTTTATCTGTCACGTTATTTTCATCTGTTATTTTTCTTCTTCTTTTTCTTTTTCTTCTTCTTCTTCTTATTCTTCTTCTTCTTTTTCTTCATGTTACATATATCTTTCTTTATTTTTCACGCAAAAGAAGCCTAAAAAACGCACTCACGCCAAAAAATAAGACGCCCACGGGTGTTTAAAAAAAGGACTCCGTTGATCCACGCCATTGATCATGTCTCGTTATGATGTTGATGAACATGGGACTAAAATCAGTTTTTCATCGTTATGATGTTGATTAACGGACTAACCGAAGTTATGTTATATCCTGGCTAGAAACCCACTAACCAAAGTTATGTTATTCCCTGGCTAGAATTGGACTAACCAAAGATATGTTATTCCCTGTCTAGAATTCCTCTAACCGAAGTTATGTTATCTTTTGGTTAGAATTGTACTAACCGAAGTTATGTTATTTTCTGGCTAGAATTCCACTAACCGAAGTTATGTTATTCACTGGTTAATGTCTATTAACAAATGTTCCGTACTTATGTGGTCTTTTTTTGTTTTTGTTGTTGCAGTACAGGGTTGTCAGCATCAGCATGAAAATCAAACCGACATGATTGTCTTAGATACACAAAGTATTATTGATTGCTTTTTATTTTATTTGAATAATTTATTTGCATTGTGAGATGTACATGGTTTTGTGAGAGATACTCATATGTAAGGTGGCTATATTTTTTGGTTAGTACAATTCTAACCAAAGGATAACATAACTTCGGTTAGAGGAATTCTAGACAGGGAATAACATATCTTTGGGTAGTCCAATTCTAGCCAGGGAATAACATAATTTTGGTTAGTGGGTTTCTAGCCAGGATATAACATAACTTCGGTTAGTCCAATTCTAGCCATGAAATAGCATAACTTCGGTTACTATAGTTCTAGCCAGGGAAAAACATAACTTCGGTTAGTCCTATTGTAGTCAGGGAATAAGATAACTTCGGTTAGTACGATCTAACCAAATAAAAATATGACTTGCGCGCAATTAACGATGAAAAACTGATTTTAGTCTCATGTTCATCAACATCATAACGAGACATGATCAATGGCGTGCTTCAATGGCGTGGATTAACGGAGTCCGTTTTTTAAACACCCGTGGGCGTCTTATTTTTTAGCGTGAGTGCGTATTTTAGGCTTCTTTTACGTGAAAAAATAAAGAAAGATATATGTAACATGAAGAAAAAGAAGAAGAAGAAGAAGAAGAAGAAGAAGAAGAAGAAGAAGAAGAAGAAGAAGAAGAAGAAGAAGAAGAAGAAGAAGAAGAAGAAGAAGAAGAAGAAGAAGAAGAAGAAGAAGAAAACGAAAAAGAAAAAGAAGAAAAATAACCGATGAAAATAACGTGACAGATAAAATTGTGAGAGTGTGAGAGAGAGAAGATAGTGGAAGAGAAAATCAAGGAGTAAATAAATGCTTTTGTTTTAATAATCCCTAAAAAAGGAACATTTATTAATTTATTTAATTTAATTAAAACCACAAAAAATGGATGTGACACAATTACCCCTATTAAAAACTAGCCATTAGATTGAATTTCATTGAAATTTTGTCAATCCAATGGCTAGTAACGATTTAGTAACTATTACTAAGCAAATGGCTTAGTATCATAAGCCATAGCCGAACTGTACGTAGTAGATATTTTTGAAAAAAGTTTTAATTAAATGCAAATTATGCAAATTGAGTTTAGAGACTATGACGTTCGAAAGGGTAAAACGTTAGGTCCTCAATAACTTATTTTAATTTGGTCAAAAATAACTTATTTTAATTGACGTAAAAAGAAACTTATTTTAATTATTTTATTATTTAAAGACTTAATAAAATAAAACAAAATGTTGATTGGTTTTGCTTATATCATATTTTAATTTAAGATGTAGCCAAAAAAATATCTTAATTTAAGTCAAAAATATAATTTATAAAAGTGAAGAAGAAAATTTGTCAAAAAAAAGTGAGGAAGAAACAAGGTTAAATTATAGTTTTGGCCCCCTGTTTTCAAAAATTTGGACATTTGGTCCCCTTATTTTAAAACTCAGACATTTAGTCCCCCAATTTTAAAAAACTCATAACTTTTAGTCCAAAGAGGGATTTTTCAGTTTTTTTGCTGAGTTGGCCTTTTGACAAAAAAAAATGCTGATGTGGCAGCTGACTCAGATTGCTGACATCATTTAATGAAGCACCACATAAGCATTGCCACGTCAGATTTATTATTTATAATAACTAAATTAATTAATAAACTATATTATTATTGTTATTAACATTAAATACAAAAATAGAAATGAAAATAGAAATGAGATGAGATTTAGCAGAACGTGAAATTGAAGAACCCTAATCCCTCTTCTCTCATTCTTCTGCATCGATCTTCTCCATCTCTCGTCTCTCACCTTCTTGCCATCTTGTCATCTTCGTCGCACCATTATCTTCATCTTTTAGGTCGCGATTTTCTTCAAATCTCCTGGTTCTTCTTCACGCGATTTCAGTATCTGCATAATCCCGTCAATTTGATATGCACAATATGATATGCTCTAAAATTATAAAAAACTGCACAATTTGGTGGAGGTTGTGGCTGCTCACTTCCCCTAGCAGTTGCTCTTTCTACCCCATAGCAAGCTCCATCATATCCTTCCAAGCAATCTCATTCAACTTCTTTAATGCATCCATTAACCTTTGCCATTGTGGTATTGCTGTAGCCCTTGCACAACTCCAGAATGCAGTCTTCATTTCATCACCAGGATACTTCTTTTTCAATTTCCATATAAATGTGTAGCACAAAGCCTATGCTCCATTTGATCTCCATAGGCAGCTATAAGAGGAACAAGGCCCTGCATCAGAAATAATAAAGTGAATATATATGGCACAATTAAAACAGAATCATAATGAATGAATGAATGAATAGAACAGAAGCCTATGCTCCATAATGAATGAATATAACACAATTAAAACAGAATCATAATCAGAACTAAGTATAATTGAACAAAAACAGAATTATTACCCACAATCCCTATATCCCAACATAACACTTTCAACAAACATTGAACCCCAATCACTATCACAAACCATACATACCTGGTACAATACTTTGCATCTTCTTCCGTCGCTCCTCCAACGCCTGGTATCTTCAACTCCTTCGCAGCATTTTCCTTCGCCATCACGTCGTAACATGTGAAGCCCCGATACTCCAAAATAGGCCAAGTACCCGTATCGGACACGTATCCGATACTGATACTTGGCGGATACGCCGGGATACGTATCCAGGAAGTGTCGGGGAATTTATATTTATTTTTTAATTAAAATAAGACCGGATACCTACCGGATACATGAGAGATACCTTCAAGATAATGTGCTAGTGCATGATACTTATGCGGGATACGACGCTATTTCGGATACTCGCTCGGGATACGCGGCAAGGAGTACTCTTTCCATTTTTTAAAAACAAAAATGTTTCTTTTAGATAAAAAAAAATTATATTATATTATTATAAAAACTATAAACCAGTAGACTAAAAAAAATTAACCTATAAACTAATTAAACTAATAACAAAACCCTAATATTAAAATCAGTTGCGCTGAAAACGTGAGAAGAAGAAATGCAGTGTGAGAAGAAGAAACGCAGTGAACAGCAAAGTGCGAACTCCTTCGAAGTGACCCATAGCTGCTGCGATTGCAACCCTCCATACAGGTTTATTCCTCTCTGTTTGTCTGTTCGTTCTTCTCTTCTTCAATACAGGTTCACTTTATTTCCTATTTTATAGTTTTTCCTATTTGTTTTTCTCTGCTTGTCTGTTGCTAATGCTTTGCAATTGTTATTTTAGTTTTTCTGTTTCCTCTTTGTTTCCTTTTTGTTCAAAGCACAGCCACTCTATTTGTTCAAAGCACAGCCACTCTGTTTCTGTTCTATACGTTATTTTAGTTTTTCTGTTTTGCCTTTGTTGCTTTCCTTTTGTTGCTTTGGAGTATGTACTGTACGTTACCTATTTTTCAGTTTGCCTATTTGTTTTTGTGAATTTGTTTTTGTTACTCATTTTGCCAATTTTTTGACCAAACTGTATTGTACGTTTAATTTTAATTTTGTCTATTGTTTCTGGTTTTTTCCATTCTTTAATCTATATTTGTGTGTATTTTTTCTACTGTAGTTTGAAAAATGCCTCCCGTGGAAGAAAGTATTTCAAGTTCATTTGCTTCAAAGGAACCTCAAGATGACCATGCTCCACTTTGGAGATTTGTTAAGATATCAGATAAGAAAGATGAAGGAGGTGGCAACAAGGTTTGGTCTTGCAACTTTTGTCAAAAAATGGTGAAGAGTTCATATTCTAGAGTGAAAGCACACTTACTCAAACTACCCAATTGTGGGGTTGCTGCTTGTCCTAAGGTTAGTGATGTTATCGCAGCTGATTTAAATCGAATTTGTGAAGAGGCTAAGAAAAGATTAAAGCCTAAAAGTGTTCCATTACCTACTGAAAAATTGTAGTAGTGAGTGGCTTGGTCAAGCTTCAAATAGAGTTCCTCCTCATCGAGATGGTGAAATTTCTAGGGAGAGGAATAATTGTCTAAAAAGATATTTTGAAGATTCTGGGGAGAGAACAAAAGTTTATCAAGAATTCACTGATTTCTCATCATGTGGTGGTGATTTTGCTTGTTCCAATTCAATTGAAGATAGAGGGACCTTAGATGCAAAAACTTGGTGGGTGATGCATGGATCTTCTACACCTTTACTCCAAAAGCTTGCATTAAAACTTCTTCTGCATCCTTGTTCTTTCTCATGCTCCGAGAGAAATTGGAGTACTTACTCGTTTATCCATTCTTTGAAGAGAAATAAATTGGATCCAAAAAGGGCAGAAGATTTGGTTTATGTGCATACTAATCTTCGTCTTTTGTCTAGGAAAGATGAAGGATATGGTAAAGGAGAGACAAGGTTGTGGGACATTAATGGAGATGCACATGATCCACTTGATGGGGTTGGAATTGAATTAGCAGAGATGTCTCTTGATGAACCAGAGTTGGAAGCTATGTTATTTATTGATGATGGAAATGGAGAGGAGGAGAATGACACTGTTAGTGTTAAGTAGTGAATTCTGTAAAGCTCAAACTTGTTTTGGATATGACTTATGTTTTTTTTGCTATATTCTAACTTGGATTGGAAATTGCATAACTTTTGTGACATGTTCTTAGGAGAAAGAATATATTTTGAAATAGGTGGAGAGAAGACATGTAATTATCCTTACTTATTTTGATCACAATTATCTTTTTTGTAAGTGTGATCATTTCTATTGAATATTATAAGCAATTGTCAATTAGTAAAGTGAAATATCTTTAGTTATATTTTATATATTTTTATTTTTAATTTAATTTTTTATTGAAGTATCTCTGCCGTATCGTATCTTGGTTTTCAAAATTTCCCCGTATCCACGTATCCGTGTCGTGTCGTATCCCGTATCCGGGCTACATTGGTCGTTACATTGGTCGTATCCACATATGTGACTTCATTAAATGATGTTCGCATGCTGAGTCAGATGCCACGCCATTTAATGAGTGCCACGCGAACAAATTTTTTTTTTGTCAGCAGGCCAACTCAGCAAAAAAAACTGAAAAATCCCTCTTTGGACTAAAATTTCTGAGTTTTTTAAAATTGGGGGACTAAATATCTAAATTTTTCAAAATAAAGGGACCAAAACTATAATTTTGCCGTCGTTATAATATGATAATGATACAAGAAGTTTATTTAAAAACACATCTTATCTTCTTTTTTTTGTTGAAAAAAAACACATCTTATCTATCCCTCGAAATTCATGTGGTATTAATTCTAATATACAGACTAATTTAAATACATAATGGACAGATTAATTTATTAGTTCTTTTTTGACAAAAGATTAATTTATTACAAAAAGTCATGACATGACATAAAGTCTAACGGTGTCCGTTATTTCAAAAATAGACAAACGGTGAACAAACATGTCTTCAGCGTCCTTCCACCTTACCGCGCTGTTCAAACATCAACACATTACACAACAAACTACATACAAACTACAAAAACAGACAAAAAGTGGGTTAGTTGCGGCTAGAAAAAGTAAAATTTAAAAATAATTTGAAAACAGTTTATTTATTTATTTTTTGTCCATACGATGAAACGAAAAATAAACACCACGCACACACTACCACCTATCACACTCGGGTTCGAATTCGAGAGACGATGTCTCTAGGTCACTAAAATTGCCAAGGCAATCAACGGTGATGGACAATTAAAAATTGTTTTAAATGAGGAGATTTTCCACTAACTTTTCATAATTTAAAAAAGTTTTTATTGCATAAACTCAAAAACAACTTTTAATTCCTTTAAAATTAATATAAAAAATCTGTAAAAGTTAATTTCTGGGTGTGTTTGTTTGAGGTGAAAAAGGGAAGAGGAAGTAAGAGAAGAGGTAGTGATTTTCTCATGTTTCATTGATGAGAGAATTGGAAAGAGGGGGAGAGAGATGATTGTTTTAGTGTTTTTTGCAATTTCTCCAATTGTGGGAATAAAGTGAGTAGAAAAGACTCAATTATTATGCTTTTACCATTTTACCATCACTTTATCACCCTAATTTTCTAATATTTTTTTGTTATTGAATCAAACTAAATAAGCAAAACAAATATTTAAGTAATTGAATTAAATGATTAAAATAGTTATTTAGCTAATTTAATTAAATAATTAAAATAAATATTAAGTTAATTAATTTAAAGTTTAAATCAAACACATAAGGTTTTTTTTATCTTTTTAAAACTAGTATTCTTTCTCTCGTCTCCCTTTCGCTCCAACCAAACTAAGAGACAACTCTCTCTCTCTCATTTCTCTTCTCTTTCACTTAAACCAAACAACACCCGTAATCTACTCCATTTTTCGCATTCAACTTTCTAGATATATTCATTACTCTTTTTCTAAATATATCAATATTAATAGTACTAAGTTGTGTTGGTATATGAAAAGTTAGCATTCAATGTTTAGGGTAATTTAATAATAGTTATACAAAAGTTTAACATATTAATTACACAACCAACTTTTCTTAATAACCGTCAAAAGTGCAACGAGACCTTATATTATGAGACGGAGGGAGTATACACTAACTGTGTATAGGGTTTTTACACCAACTTCCAATCGCATTTCACTATTTAGCCTTGTCATATTATTTTCAATTAAAATAAAAAAAAAACTCGAAAATTAGTCAAAATAGCAACTCATGGAAAGAATGAGGTTAGAAGAACATGAGGTATGTGACATAGCGATTACTTTGACTTATTTTACGATTTTTTTATTTGAATTAAAAATAATCTAACGTGGCTAAGGTGAATTGTGATTGGATATTGATGTAAAAGCCTAAATACACCGTTTGTGTATATAAATTAAACTCTTCATTCTAATCCACAGAAAATAAGTAAAAAATAAGAGTTTAATTTCTATACGCATATTGTATCTAGGCTTTTACAACCACCACCAATCACAATACATGACGTGGTTGGTTACTAATTGACTAATTGGTGGTTACCAGTTGACTAATTTCCTTTTCTTTTAATGATGTATTAGCCTCTAATTCGTAGATAGTGTAAAAAAACCTATACATCTATTGTGTATATAAATTAATATTTTTGAAAAATAAAGAACATAAATGAATAAATTAATTTCCCTATTGGCCTATTCCAGTCAAACTTTTTTTTTCTTTTTTTTCTATTGGCCTACTAATTTTTTTTTTCTTTTTTTTTTTTTATGCCTCTAAATCCAGCAGCAAAACAAAAGCACATACACACTGTTTTTCGCCATCTCAAAAAAGGTAAAAAGTAATTAAAAACCTTCCATTTATATTTTTTCAACTTCCCCCCTTTGTACAAATTCTTGCCGTTGTAAATAAGTCCAAAGTCTTATCTCTTTCTTCTGAAGCCAACTGCAATTAAAAACAAGCAACAGAAAAATCAACTTCTTGTTCCATTCCACAGAATCTTTCTACAAAAATCAATATACAAAAAGCAACAACGAGAAAAAAAAACTAACGCAACAGAAAGAAAAAACGTAAAAAAAATTCCGTCGTAAAAGCCTCAACGCCGTCGTCAACCACCGTATCAATCTCAAGGTGAGGAAAAAAAAAGAAACCCTAAATAATTTTATAAAAAAACAAATGCAAATTTGCGCACCTTTGAAAAATGAGCTTAATTGTGATTATTGATTATCAAATTTTCATTGCTTTGCGATTAGGGAAAAGGAATCGATAGTTGAAATTTCGAAGATGTCGAGGTTTCCGTTTTTCAATCGATCGAATACGGTTCATGCGTCTTCAACGGAACCGTCACAGAAACCGTTCGATCATCTTTTGGATCGGTCCGGTTCGCTGAGTAAATTTTACGGTTCGGTGGAATCTGTGAAGTCATCGATTCGTGGAAGGATGGTGAAGAAGCTATGCAATTTGTTTGAATTGCCGGGTTCGAAACCATCGGTTGCTTCGGAACCGAAGCGAGAATTGCTTCCGATTTCGAAATTAGGTTCGGATTCGGGTATGTTGTTTAGATTGGCGGGAGCAGAGGATCGGATTGTTGTGTATTTGACGAGCCTGAGAGGAATTCGTAGAACGTTTGAAGATTGTAATGCTGTTAAGATGATTCTGAAAGGATTTAGGGTTTGGGTTGATGAAAGAGACGTTTCCATGGATCGTGCTTACAGAAAAGAGTTGCAGGTACAAAAGCTTCTTCTCATTATTAATTTTGATTTTTTTTAATTTTAGAAATGTGCCTATTTTTTTCTCTCAAAAAATATTCACATTGATATCATCTTTACTTAATTAGTATATAATTAGAAATTAGTAAATTTTTACAATAGAATGACATAATTTTAGATCCCTATTTACGTAAAACTGAGTCTGAGTTTATGACATGAACTGAAATAAACTCACGTCCATGTAGAAGCTACAATTAGTAATGAACCTAAAAATTGAAGGTTTTAAATTGTGATTGCAACTGATGGTTATGTTTATATTATAATATTTGATTGATTGCAGAATCTAATGACAAAAATTATGTGGGAGTTATTGAGGTCTCATGGATAAAAAAAATTAATGTTGTGGCTGCAACCATGGTCATAGATTTTTGTTTGAAATTTTGGGTAAATTTCAATTCCTATTTTTAAATGTGTGGCTTCTTTATAGCTTTTTTTGGTGAGACTTCTTTGTAGCTTTATAATATCAACTATAGAACATAATTTTATTATATTATGTTTGATTTTTTGATTAGTTCAATATGCACTAGATATGAAGAAATTGATATGTTATGTTTTGTTATAATTTAATTTGTCTATTAATTAATTGTTGCTGTAGTGTGTAATGGGTGAGGAGAATGTAGCACTGCCTCAAGTGTTTGTGAAGGGAAAGTACATTGGTGGTGCTGATGTGATTAAGCATCTATTTGAAAATGGCGAGTTAGCGAAAATTCTTGAAGGGTTTCCGAAGATGAAGCCTGGCTTTGTTTGTGAGAGTTGTGGAGATGCGAGGTTCGCGCCTTGCGAAAATTGCAGAGGGAGTAGGAAGGTGTATGATGAGGATGAAGGTTTGTTGAAGAGATGTTTGGATTGCAATGAGAATGGACTAGTTCGTTGTCCTTGTTGCTGTTATTGAATGAATTTTAGGTGATGGTGGGAGGGTTTGTTTCAATGCAACTCGTTAACCTTATAGTAGGTTAACATGGTTTTGAGGTGGTGATGATATTTTGCGCCTTGAACATCGTTTTGTTTTGTTCAAGAGCGTGCCCTAAAAAGTGTAAAAACTGGTATAATAATAATAATGTGTATATGTAAATATCTAATCTAGTGATGTACTACATAATTATTTGCAATTATTTGTTGCTGATAGTTTATGATGAGGACAATATCTTAATGTTTGTATATATCGAGTTTGTATTAATCATGTGATTGTACTGATACACGATGTCATAATAATATATACATCAGAAAATGGATAACAAACAATCTGCGATAATAGATAGTAGATGCATTGACTAGTACTACCCCAATGATCCAACACATTGCAAGATTGTGGTGAAGGGAGGAACGATATTGACGTTGTAGCCTGTAGGTGAGAAACGAATGGTGTTTTATATGGAGTGGCGTTTTATAGTGATCTTGTTAGTGTTATAGATGAAGAGAGACGTATCAGACTTTGAATTCGTTATCACGCCCTGTTGATATCCCTAATCTCAAGTGCCATTTCTCATCAAGGCATAAAATTATCCGGACATGGCTTTTGAGACATATGACGGCACAAAATCATCAAGAAGGGGATATTTGGAGGTGAGAATGAGTTGTTTGGGGCTTGAAGATTCCAACCTTTGATCTTGTGATCATGAGAACTAAGGGCTATGGGGCATTAGATGATGGTGTGTTTGGTAGAAGAGAAAGAGGGAAGAGAGAAAGAGAGAAGAGAGCGTGTGTTTGACACTCTCTCTTCTCTCTTTCTCTTCTATCAAACACACTCTTAGGAGGCCTTTGTTTCACCGATTTAAAGATGGTTCCCAGGAATCTATGATGAGAATAAAAGATTATTGTGTTTTGAAAGAAAAAAAAAATTGCACTCCTAGGAATGAGGTTGACTGTGAAAACTTTATTTTCACGTTAATATAAACCTGATGTCTTCCAAAAGTGGTGGTAATATTTTATTACAGAATACGAGTTTCAATTTTTGAAACAAAATTACATTCCTAATTCCTTCCCCCACTCACCCACTACCTAAAAATCACCCTCTAAGTTAACAACTTGCTTTCCATAAGAGCATTTCGTACTAAAACGACATAACTCAGGTATGCATTACTGAATGTTACGTTTCTTTGCTTTTTTCTTTTTTATGAATTCATAGTTTTCCTTTTTTTTCCTTTCATTTCATGTTTTTGTTTTGATCTTTTATATTGCAAAAAAAAGTATAAGTTAATAATCACTTTAATTTTATACTTTTATTTCACCTTTAATAAATTAATAAGTTAAAATTGTTGAACCAATGACAAACGCTCTTTGTTTTGTATGATAACAAATTACATCTTGTCTACTCATGGTTGCAGTTGTATGAAAGTACAGGGACTAAGTCAAAAGCAGGATTCTTAAAGTGCAATGGCTTGCAGAAGAAGCAACAATGAAGTTGAAGACCTAATTGTTTATCTGCTTTTGATAGGACTCAAATGTAAGATCCTATCCCTTCAGTGTTATGACTTTTAGTAGAAGATAGATGATGTTTTTAAAAATGTTTTGAAAAATAAAATTGTTGTGTTAAAAGCCTTTGGAAAATATTATTCATGTGCATGCTTGCATGAGAAAGGCACATAAAAGGAAAATGTTTTTCAAGCTAAAAAATCGATTATATGCAAACACATTGGAGTATACAATCGATTCCTTACTTTCCTTATTTGAAAGAATCGATTATGAGCCTATGAGTATTCAGGCTCAAAATCGATTATGTGCCTGATTGTTTCAGAGCACATAATCGATTACTCACTCAATGTATTAACCAAAGAATCGATTCCTTACTTTCCTTACTTTCCTTTTTTGAAAACAATCGATTACATGCCTATGTGTTTAAGGCTCAGAATCGATTATGTGCCTGATTGTTTCAGAGCACATAATCGATTTCACACTCCTTGTTTTAAGCAAAGAATCGATTACAATATATTCCTTTTTCATTCTTCATAATCGATTACATGCTTAGGTATTTTAGAGCACATAATCGATTGTCACTTGTTTCCTTTTTATGAAATGAATCGATTATGTCATTGCTCACCACAGAGCACATAATCGATTATGGTGTTTGTGTTTTTAGTCCAACGGTCAATTTTTTACATTTTCTATAAATAGGGACGTTGGATCTCAAATGAAAAACACACCACTACACTTCTCTTCTACATACATTTTCAAATCAATAGAAAAGAGAAAAAGAGCTTCCATTGTCAAATCTTTTGTTAAAGTTCTTCATTTCAAAACCAATCATCTCTCTCTCTCTCTACTATATTGTTATTCTGCTGGAGTGATTGGTTCATAGTTTCTATATTGTATTGATCTGTATTCGTGGTGGCTTAGAAATCCTGGGACGTGTTCTTGGGTCTCTCAATCTGGGAGATTGAGTTGGTTTGAAATCATGGGAAGTGTTCTTGGGTCTCTCAATCTGGGAGATTGAGTTGGTTTGAAATCCTGGGATGTGATCTTGGGTCGTTCAATCGGAGAGATTGAAGTGGTTATTGTGAAATCCTGGGAGGTGTTCTTGGGTCGTTCAATCGGTGAGATTGAAGCGGTGTTGAAATCCTTAGCGGGGAGCTCGAGTTCTCAATTTGGGGAAATTGGGATTTGCTATTTGAAGTTGTTTGTTTGTAAAACATTCTACATCATATAGTGGTTGTCAGCAAGTACAAAGGTTGCAAAGCCGGAGGCCGAGGACGTAGGGCTTTTATCCCGAACCTCGTAAAAATCTGGGTGTATCTCTATCCCTGTCTCTTTACTTTCTTTATTGTTCATATCTGCTTATAGTTATATTTGATATCATTACGCTGCATATAAATATCTGTATATCGAGAAATCTGATTACTGAACCGTTAGCGTAATATTGCAACTGTGAATAAACTGTCATAAGTAAAGCCTGCTTAGTTAATGCATATAGTTTAAATCTTAGTTTCCGCATCTGATTTAAACTAGCATTGTAAAAGTCTTTTGAAAACTGAAAAGAATTCAAGTTTTGCATATAACCTTATTCACCCCCCCCCCCCCCCCCCTCTAAGGTTATCATATAGTCCAACAAAAATAACATTGAATATTTTTTTGACCAACATTGAATATTAATAGGGGTATTTTGATAATTACAATGTTTATTTCCAAGAATGTATAGTACAAACCACACAAGTTTGTAAATTATTCCCAAGAATTGGATTCCTGAGTTTGTAGCTAACCAAACATGTTTTAGAAAATATTCGGCAATCATGTTCTCCGACATTGGATTACTAAGCATGTGATTCCTTAGAATGCAATTTCTAACCGGGAAACAAACGCCCCATTAGTCTAAAGTGGTACTAAACTAATCCTCTCTCTTTCTCTCTATATCCTATTTCTCTTATAAACCAAACAATAGAAAGCCACCCTCTCTCTCGCTCACACTCTCTCTCCTACCAAACACACCCTAGAGGGAGAACAGAAATCATTCAGTTGTTATGTTATGGGTTGGGCCTAACTCAACCCTACAAAACCGGTTTGCAGAGTGAGAGACGTCTTACATTTAGGGTTTTGCTTTTCCCACACCCCCTCCTACTCTTTCACACCCCTTAACAAATTTTATTCCAAAAATAACCTCGCGTGAGTCGCTGCGAGGACGTGTTTTATGACTGTTCGAACGACCTTGTTCGAACAGGTTCGCATGACCTCATGCGAACAGTTTAAAAACGTCCAAAAGGGTGTGAAGTCAAAATTTAACACACTCGAACGATGTCGTTCGAATGTGTTCGAATGAGGTCATGCGAACAGGTGAAAAACGCCCAAAAGGGTGTGAAGTCAAAATTTAACACACTCGAACGATGTCGTTCGAATGTGTTCGAACGAGGTCATGCGAACCTGTTCGCATGACCTCATGCGAACAGGTGAAAAACGCCCAAAAGGGTGTGAAGTCAAAATTTAACACACTCGAACGATGTCATTCGAACCTGTTCGAATGCCCGTGTTCGAACAGGTGAAAATTCGTGAAAAAAAAGAGGTTTGGCCTGGCCTTTTGGTCTTTTCACACCCTTATGGGGTGTGTTTCGAGTAGGAGGGGGTGTGGGAAAAGCAATACCCTACATTTATAAACTCTTTTTCAGACCATATCACATTTGATGTAAGACTCTCTTAACACACCTCCCTCACCTCCGGGACTGGACAATTGGAACGTCACCTGAGTGGCCCAACAATCTTAGATCGACAACTACACTGAGTTAATTTCTTTTGTAATTCCATTTTCCTTGTAATTAGATTAGATGAATATTCTGTTAAATACTTCAAATTCTGACCAGTTCTCTCAGAGAGCTGATTGTAACCGTTGGGGTACATAAGAGACTCAATACGCTCAAATGGATTATGTGGAACCAGATTTGCGCAACTAGATTATTTTAGGGACCAAATACGTATTGAGCCTGTTTTTAAAACCGATTTGAGCATGAGCTTCGAAGAAGGTAAAAAGATTGAAATTTATCAATAAGCTCTCTTCCAAAAAAATACTTACTGATAATTAATATTTGTTCATCTACATAGGGATGGTCACAGTCTCAAAGAACAATATACAAAAGGAAACTGAGACATGACAATCTAAACTGATAAATAAATGTTCCAAAATATATTCAGCTATATTATGACCCTCAACTCCTATCTCAGCTACTGAGTAAGAGGAACACATTCAAGCTCAATTTCAAGCACACCTCTCTCAACATTTTGTAGCCTCAGTGAGATTTCTTGTCTGACTTTCCCTTCTTCAAGGTTGATGATTCCATCTTTCACAAGAGTATTGTCACCACTTGCTACCCATTTTCCAAGCTGCATAGACTCATTGATTGAAGATTTTTCATATGCCTTTGCTGCTGAGACTAGAGGTTGGATGTCTATTTCAGCCTCACCCATAAAATCATCAGTTGTGAATGTGTCCTTGTCATAAACAATCTGCATATAAGCATCACATTAGATCTGATTGAACACGAATGGCTGCTTAAAATTGATTACGAGCTGTATTATTAATGACATAACTAAAAGGAGTTATTTATTATTTAAATGTAAGCAAGGAGGAAATGAATAAAAAAGTGTACATGATGCATCTTGATAAGTTCAATGCTACACATCAAAGACTTTAAGTGTCCAATATCGAATGTGATATGGCCTGAAAAAGAGTTTATAAGTTGGAGACACCCCTCACTCTAAAAGCCAGTTTTGTAGGGTTAAGTTAGACCCAACTCAAATTCTAATATTGTATCAAAGCGAATCTAAGATCTGTTGGGCCCTCAGGTCACACTCCAATTATCCAGTCCTGGAGGTGAGGGAGGTGTGTTAAGAGTCTCATATCGAATGCGATATGGTCTGAAAAAGAGTTTATAAGTGGGAGACATCTCTCACTCTACAAACCGGTTTTGTAGGATTGAGTTAGGCCCAACCCAAATTTTAATACTAGTTGAGCAATGAGGGTAAATTGGATTTTTTTAAGAGATAAAAGAATTTGTGCCACAGAACTCAAGTTATGTACCGGAGTTTGAGAATGTTAAAAAGAAAATGAAAATTAGGACAAAGTTTTCATTAGTACAAAGTTGAAAGGATTTCTAGCGTGAATGCACGAAAGTAACAATCACAAAAATAGTCATGCCTAAAGTTCTAACATTTTTTCATTACTCACAGTAAGGGCTTGACTTATCTACTGGCATAAGCATTTGTGAAACTATTTGAGAGTTTATGGAAACAACTTATGACACGTTCATAAGTTGTTTTCTAATTTCCATAAGCACTCCAAGACAGCTTAGGAAATTAGCTTATAGGTAATAGAAAAACAGTTTAACATTATTTTATTTTTTATTACATAAACAGTTTATGCTTAAGCTCTTATATGATAAGCGCTTATGTTATAAGCGCTTAATTAAGTCTTAAGTGTCAAATCAACTCCAATAGACGTATGATTATGGCCACTAGTTACCAAAACACTAATTTCATACTTGTTTGTCTTATGATTACTCACAGGAAATCATAAACAATTAAACTTACCACTTTAAGAGGAGGAATGCTCTCAGGAATTGACAGCATTAGGCTTTCATTCCAAACTGGATTTAAATTGTTCTTTATTACACGTGTCTTCACTGACTGCAAAACAAGATATTAAAGATGTTACATTTTTTATATTACTTTTCCCTTTGCATGCATGAAGCTCAGATAATTGAAAGATGAAGAAACTTACTTGGTGTCCTAGAGAAAGAATGACATAAGGGTCACTAGTCATTACGTCTCGGATAGCAAGGTTAGTCCCTTTAACCACATTAACCTTGATCAATCCAACAAATTCAACCATACCTGCCTATAACATTAAATAGGTAGAAACAAGACTCAGTAGTCAAGAAGAAAGGAAATTTCAATAACCGACTCGGACACCAAACAGGACAAGGACATGAAGACACCAGTTTTAATTTGAAAAATACAAGTAATTGAAGTGTCCTTGTCGGTGTCCAACACGATACTGGACACGTCTTCAGCCGAAAGTGTCGGTGCTACAAGATAGTACATACTTGTCCATTTTCACTCATTTTCTATCAAGATAACATACAAAATAGTATATTTCACATTATATAAATACTCCAATTCTCAAGATGCTTCCTAGTAAGTCTTTGAAGTCACATGGGAAAATAGGTCATAAAATTCCCAATGCAGTAAATTCTATAAAGTACAATTAAATCTTGCATAGGTCATTTTTTTGGGTCATATCATATAAATAGAATTCTCAACAGAATACAACTGCATTATATACTCTATAGGACTTTAGCATATCATACTTAATAGTATTAACCGACTTCAAATGAGACATTACCAATGAGTTGCTCTTCTTTGTACTCTTATGCTCAGAATCTTTTCTTCCCCAGCTGTTTCGAAATGATAGCCCAATACGACTTTTAGTTATTTGTTTATCAAAACGTTTTTTCTCTGCTGGATAATTGCTGCTTGAGGAGCTGCTCTGACAATTTGATGAACTTCTTGCATGAGATGGTACAAAGGGACAAGACAAATTCTCCTCAGATTCCAGAAACTGTTGCAGCTCATATTTTCTCCTGAATAATAATGAAATTAAATTTGTGAAACACAATGATAAAATTATGAATTAGTTGTGTGTGCGCGTGCGTGCTTTTATCCAGTTTACCTAATAAAATCAGTGCGCTCCTCAATTGAAGAATGTGGTTTTGGTTTTTTAATGTAACTTGGCAACAAAGCTTCATACTTTTTATTGATTACTGTATTTCCACCCAACCTCACCAATGCATCAACTTGTTCATCTGTCCAATCATCTAGATTCAACGATAGAACCTATAATAATGTCAAATCACGTTAAAATTTCCATTTGCAAGGTAGATGATATAGGTATAAAGACAAATGAAAGGTCGAATAAACGAGTCTTTTTGCATGTGCTGTTGGGATTGGGAACATACCTTTGATATATGGACTCCTAGGCTCCTGTGTATACCAGAGCACTTGATGCAAATAAATACTCCAAGGCTTGAAGACCTGACATTCAGACAATGCAGTGAATAAAATCAAATGCAAATCATATGAACTAATGATTTTCTAATAAAGCTAATTTGTCAATTCGTAGAATTTGGATTTAGGCCTAACGCAACCCCAAAAACTAGTTTATGGGGTGAGGGTTGCCCTCCACCACATATAACTACTAATCAGACCATCTCATTATCCCATGTGTCGCTTCCAACATTAATTAATCTAAAAATCTCGTAATCTAAAAATACAAATAAAAAGAAAGTGTCGGAAAAGTATCGATGTAAGGCATCTTCAGATTCTTAGTTAACTTAGGCAAGGAAGAATGAGATTTGTCTAGAAAGACACTATTAATATATTAGTTCATGATCCAAGATAATGTTATTCAAACAACTTGAGAACAATGCACACAGGAAAATTTAATCCTTTAAAAATCAAGCTGATACTTACACCCATTTTGGCTCTGATGATCCACAATCAGCACAGAACTTGTTCCCAGCTTGACGCATCAGATTGTCTAGCCTTTCCTGTGGACCTAGTGATTGGAATTTGGAAATGCACAGAAATGGTATAAGTTAAACTACTAATCAAGTAAAGTGGTCTGTTAGATTATTTAACTCTTCAAGTTAATAAAACTGCAACCATTAGTTTATTGCATGGATGTGGAAGGTCCATCCATCAATCTATTACCCATATGTAAATGATAAGCAATATATTGTTGATAATGTTCAATTTTGATTCTTTCAAATAATAGCTAAATTGCTAAAATACATTCACTAAGAACATGGAAGGAAAACTATGAGGTCAGTACACAAATATCTTGATATTTCACAGGAATGATTCCCAACTTTTTGTTTAGCACCTGGGATACCTATACATGTGTATGTCCTTGTTAGGTTGCACTTACCATTCTTAGACATCTAACCCCAAATTACTAAAACTACTCTGTCTCAACTTACCATCTATAACTAATTAAAACTTATATTATTACACCAATTATTTTACCATGTTTATGAGATTTAAATAATAAAATAACAATTGATATTGTATGGTTATTTGATAACTGTAACAATAATAGGTTTATCATATAATTCATGTAATAAAAAGGACTAGTAGCAATTTTATTCCAAAAAGAAATTAATAAGAAGGTAAAATAGGCAGTTCATAGAATGTTCAAATCTAATGTCTAGCCAGACATTTGATAACAAACGCCCCCTAAGGCTGATCCCTGTTGTAAAATTGTAAAAAAAATATAATAGTTGACTGGCCGTCCCCCACTGCTAGTTGCATTGGCAATTTCAGCAACATGGAGATGTCAGCTCTCGGGCGTGACTGTGTGATAGTGTGTGTGTGGTGTTTATTTGTCATTCCGTTTAAGATAACAAAAAAAAGTTGATAGACCAAAATACAACATTCAATTCAAAAAATAAGTAATGTAAAAGTCAAAATACCAGATATCAACCATCGTTCCCTTTGACTCTGAGTATTCAAACTTGGTGTTTCAGAGCAGAAGAGATCATAAAGGCAGGATCCTGACCCTGCATTTGAGACATAAACTTATTTTGATGTACTTAACTTCAAAAGTTACTATCAATTCAAAGTCCTCAGCAAACAAAACAGCTATCCATATCCATATAATCTACAAAGGGGAAAGAAAAAGGTGAATAAAATGATCCTTTACATATGAATGATGAGTTCAATTGGTATACACCGACAGTGTAAAAAAGTTTTACACCGACGACCAATCACAAATCACAGTTGATGTGACTTTCAAGATGAATTGATTCCAAGTCAATTTTTTTATGATATCTCATTTTATAATTGGTTGGCGTTGTAAAATATTTGTACACTGTGGGTATATACTAATTAAATCCTATGAATGATTCTATTCATCTTGTATGTAACATCATCCACTCATTATATTACTTTGGGGGGAAAGGGACAAGAAGTTTTTACCTGCCAAACTTTTGATATCAGAATTTTCTTGATGTATAGACATCTCCATCCTCAAGCTATGTAACCAAATTAAGCAATAGCATTACAATCTAAGAACAGACATATCTTTTGTCAACAGCTTCTCTGCATGGAGATATAAAAGCCCTTTTCACATATTTTATTTTCAACTAAACATGAAGAAGCACAAACAATTGACAAAGAAGTTGCAATGAGAAAAGGCATAATACAACTCAAAATGAAGAAACATAAACAAAAAGAAAATAGGTTTGAATTGTGAATTAAGAAACAATTTTTCAATCAGAAAATCTTACAGATCAGATGATATCTTTTCTCCACATGAATTTTGGCATGAGTTAATGGCAGCTTAGACTCTGCAACAACCAAAAAAAAAAACAAAAGATTGTCAAAATCCAAATAGGGCAAATCAGAGAAATCATAATAAGGTAATAAAAGGTTTTGTGAATCATTGAAGCAACATACAATGACATAGAAAACCTAGAAATTTGTGCATGCAACCCTTGAAGATGAAAACCCGGAAACTTTATTATTGAATAAAAATGAGAGAAATGGCAATTACATAGTATTTAATTCGGATTTAAAAGAGAGAAATGGAAATTACAAAGACAAAAGTCAATGTGGAAAAATTAATATATTGTTGAGAATGAAACTTCGCTTTTTTTCTTTTTCTTTGTTGAGATGAAAGGAATGTTTGACTTACCAAGGAACAATGATGTTCAGAGAGAAAAAAATTTGAACGCGCTTACATGGAGGCGTGTTAAATCTTTGTACATTTCAATGTGACGAAGTATTTAAGAAACACAGATTGGTATCATCAATTTCTCAACTACTATAACCCATAAATAGAAATTCTTCGTTCCTAATTTCTTTTCTTTTATCCGTCAAAATTAAAAAAAAAAAATTATCATTTCATTTTATCCGATAAGATTCATGCTCCCTCCATTCCTTATCTTTGATAATTTAAACTTTTTATTTGTTTTCCAAAATAATGATTTTTTAAAAAAATATAATATATAATTGATTACATTTTTTAAAGTATGCACTTTTATATTTTTATATTTATTGAGAGTTTTAAAGATGTAATTGCCTGATAGATTCATACATATTTGGAGATATTAATTCCAACATTCAAATCTCGAAAAATTAATATTTTTTCTAACTAATTATGTTCATTCTTTATATCCATTTTTTTATTTTGGGTGTTTTCAGCTATTTGATTTTGTTCCTAAATAATTGGTGTTTTAAAAATTCAAGTTATAATTGACCAAGTTTTCCCATGCATATTGAATGTTTTAAAAACCTAAGATAGAAACTTGAAAACTATTCTGTACCTTGCAGTGCTGGGTAGACTGCAGTTGGTAGGTCACCTGCGACCTGGTTGGAGATTAGTGCGAGCTCGGGAGGGGTGCCTGCGAAGCCACTCCGACGCTCAAGTAAGTATTGAGAATAGATGAGTCATTTAGCTAGGAATGAGAATGTATCTCTTTATGCCAATGTGTGCCAGTATTTATAGGGAACCGTGCTCGTGGTGAGCTGTTGGATCGGTAAAGTGGATCTGAGTCATCCAAGTATGAGAATCATGAATGGGCTTGTGTATTGTGGATATGGACCAAAGTGATTGGGCCAATCCATGTCCAATTGTCGAATGGGTCTCTTGGTCCAGTCTAGAACAGTTGCCCCCCAAGCCGAGATTATTCCGAAGGATGGTCTTGGCTTGAAGAATTTTTGTCGATCTGCCCGAAGCGTTACTTCGTCAGTCTTGTTGGGTCGTGTGAGAGATTCTCCTTGTGACAACTGTGTTTTTTTGCTTTAATGTGAACTGTGACTCACACCTCCCATGGTGTAATCCGTGAGGCTGACGCCCACCCAGGTGCCGTGAGCCAAGGCTCCTAGCCAAGTTGCCGTGACATAGGCGCTGGCGCCCTCGTGGGTGCCGTGTGCCCAGCATTAAGCCAAAGTGTCGTGTCTCTTTGATGTTGGCGCCCTCCTGGGAGCCTTGTGTCAGGCACCAAGCCAAGGTGTCGTGTCTCTTTGATGTTGGCGCCCTCCTGGGCGCCTTATGCCAGGCACCAAGCCAAGGTGCCGTGTTCTGATGTTGGCGCCCTCATGGGCGCCTTGTGCCAGACACCAAGCCAAGGTGTCGTGTCCTGATGTTGGCGCCCTCATGGGCGCCTTGTGTTGTTGCTTGTTGTTGGGCGCCTAGGTGTCGTGTTGCTGGGCGACTAGGTGCGGGGTCCTGTTTGTTGTTGGCGCCTTGGTGCTGGGTGCTTAGGTGTCGGATGTTGTAGTTGGCGCTCTCGTAAGCGCCTGGGTGCCTGATGCTGACGTTGGCGCCCTGGTAGGCGCCTGGGTGCCGGATGCTATAGTTGGCGCCCTCGTAGGCGCCTGGGTGCCTGATGCTGAAGTTGGCGCCCTGGTAGGCGCCTGGGTGCCGGATGCTGTAGTTGGTGCCCTCGTAGGCGCCTGGGTGCCGGGTGCTAGGCATCTTCTATGATTCCAACACTACAAAAAAAATGCAGGATTAGCGATGGATACCCAATCCGTCGCTAAATCCAACTTAGCGAGGGATTTAGTGACAGCCAATTTCGGCGCTACAAGGCGCGCCATTTTTTTTTTAAATTCAGATCTGTCGCTAACGCTGACGTGACTGTTGGCAGATCTTGAAAATCGTAAGATTCCCAAATCCGTCGCTAATAGTAAAATCCGTTGCTAATGTTTGGGAATGCTTGAAATTTAAATTCCGTCGCTAATATTCAAATCCGTCGCTAAATATCCCTCGTTAATTTTAATTAAATTTTCCTATCTCCGTAACACACTCTTCTCTCACCATTCACTTTCACCTCATTCACACTCACCCAATTATCTCCGCCACCACCACCCATCCCCTTCCCTCCGTCGCAGCAAGTAACGCCACCATTCTCTCTTCTCTCACTTCTCACTTTCTTTCCTCTTCTCCATTCTTCTCTCAAACTCTCTCAAAACAAAACAGCGAACCACACCACCACACCACCACCGTCCACGCTACCAATGTTTGTTTCTTCTCACTCTTCTCTCTCTTTATCTCTCTCCGAACCTTCTCTCTATTTCTCTCTAATCGTTTCTCTCTCTCATTCCTCACCATAGGCACAAATTTATTTCTTACCACCCACCGGAGTTCGCACAGTCACCGGACAGCCACCGCACCGTAGTTCGCATAGGCACAAAACGGTTAGTTTTTATTTATTTTTGTTTTAAGGAATGATTTTTGTTTAGTTGTTTTTAGTTGTGAAATATGAGTTTTAAATGTGTATGTTATTATAGAATAAATTTTTGTTGTTTGAAAGATTAATATTAGTGTTTAAGATTGTGAAATTTGAAAGGTTGTTGTATGTGTTTAAGATAGTGTTTAGAATTGTAGAATAAAATTGTTGTTGTTGTTATTAATTAGAAATGTGTAATTGAATTGAATTGAAATTGAAAAATGTAATTGAATAATGTATGAAAAGTGTATGTTGTTGGAGATGTTAATTGAAAAGTGTATGTTCTTGCTTGTCATGATTTTTTGTTGTTTATTTGTTTATGTTCTTCAAATTTAATGGGAAAAACATTGTTTTTTTATTCTTAAGGGTAAATTTTTTGATGAATTTTATATTGTTAAGCTTAAATAAATTTTGAATAAGTGTTAGTTTTCAAAATTGGAAATGTATATTATTTGGGGGTAAATTGTTGCACAGCTCATTTGTGTATTGTTGTTTTGATGTTTGATTAACCCTAGGTTAGAAGACTATATTGGAAGTTGTTATTGTGTGTTGTTGATGGAAAGGGTGAGGTGCTGTCCCTCACCCCCATATTTTGCTTGAAATCATCTCCATTGAGATAATTGCGAGACTATACTAACAATTTTAAGGTTGGGAGTTAAAAATAACTTCCTTCACTACTTATATGGAAAAGGGTTTTGTTTGTTCTGTCCTTAACCCCCATATTCGGCTTGAAATCATCTCCATCGAGATCATATCGATGCCACTAACTTGATAGGTTATATTTTAGGTTTAGTTGTGGGGATTTAACACGTTTTTTTAAATGCGTATAGATGAATTGGAATCAATTGAATCGTATGGGTGTATGATCGGTTATATCCGGGAAGAGCATTTTTTAAGGAAACTTTTGTAAATGGGGTTGAAGAGTTTATTAGGGTAGCGTGGCGACATGGTAAGGCTAAAAAGGAAGGGGGGATTAGATGTCCATGCCTTAAATGTGACGGTATACCTATTACACCTGATGATGAAATTAGGGTGCACTTGTATCGTATCGGGTTTAGGCCTAATTATTGGATTTGGGTGGACCATGGAGAATGATTTCCAAATTTTGACTTAGGGGCTTCTTCAAGCAGTTCTAGTTTTGATGTTCCATCTAATGAACAATTTGAGTCGATGTAAAGCATGATTTGTGATGGTCTCGGAGTGAATGTGCCATTTGATGAGCCTCAATATGACGATCATGATGAACTTCCAAATGAAGAAGCACAAAGATTTTATTGTTTGTTAAAAGAGTCAAACACACCGTTGTTTGATGGCTCGCCAGAGTCAAAATTATAAATGTGTGTGAAGCTTTTATCTCTCAAGTCCATGAGCAATATTTCTGAGTTGGGTCTCAAATGATGTTAGACGGGACACCTAATAAGGATAGTTTGCCAAAAAGTTATTATGAAGTAAAGATGTTAGTTTCGAAGTTGGGATTGGAATGTAAGAAGATTGATTGTTGTGAGGATGGGCACATGTTGTTTTTCGACAAAGAATTTGGTAAAACCGATGGTGCCCCGCAGGCTTGTAGATTTTGTGGAAAGCCGAGGTATAAAGTTCGTAAAGGGGGAAAATGTAATTATAAACCCATTCCTGTAAAGTCGATGTTCTATTTGCCTATAGTTCCAAGATTGCAGAGAATGTTTGCATCGCCTGAAGTTGCAAAGAAAATGACGTGGCATTATGAGAATAGGAATACCTCAGACATTTTACGCCATCCATCTGATGGTGAGGCGTGGAAACACTTTGATCGAGTGCATTCAGATTTTGCCTCTGACCCACAGAATGTTCGACTTGGTTTGTGCTCTGATGGATTTACTCCATATATCCAAGCATCAGCGTCGCCCTATTCTTGTTGGCCAGTCATTGTTACCCCTTACAATCTTCCTCCTGAGATGTGCATGACTAAACCGTATATGTTTTTGATTTGCTTGATACCTGTCCCATCCAATCCAAAAGCTAACATTGATATCTTTTTGGAACCTCTAATTGATGATCTCAAGAGATTGTGGCAGGGTGTTGGGACATATGATGCAGCACGAAAGAAGAATTTTATGATGAGGGCGGCATTGATGTGGACAATTAATGACTTCCCGGCTTATGGTATGTTGTTAGGTTGGGGGACTCATGGTAAATTAGCATGCCCCCACTGCATGGAACACACAAAAGTGTTTACGTTGAAATATAGGGGAAAGAATTCTTGGTTTGACTCGCATCGTAGATTCTTACCACCAGATCATGTATTTAGAAAGAACAAAAGGGCATTCAAGAAAAGGGTAATTTAAACAGATGTCCCACCGCCTTTGTTGACATCGGGTGAAATTTGAAGTAGAGATATGAATTTGCCACAAGCCACGGAGGTAGGTGTGCTCTCCCGATTGGATGATTATGGACGAGTGCATAACTGGACAAAAAGAAGCATATTTTGGAATCTCCCATATTGGAAAGATAATCTATTGAGACACAATCTCGATGTTATGCACATTGAGAAGAATTTCTTTGACAACATATGGTTCACCGTGATGAATGTGAAAGATAAAACCAAAGACAATAATAAGGCTAGAACACTGTTGCGCCCCGAAAAATCCGGTTTGGGACTTTTCGTTTGACAACGTGGAAAAAGTTTGGAGCCGCCACCAATATTTTAATTTTAAGACCAAAACATTGAAAAAAGGTCTTTTAAACAAGGCGGATGGTCTTTTGAAAACGCAGAGATGTAGGTTCGGGGGTCGGTTAGGTACGGGGAAGGTATTAGCACCCCACACCTCCTTTCTACCGAAAGGGAACCATTAACTTGATGTGTGGTTTGGACAAAAGTTTGAGTTTGAAAGCGGTTTATTCTACTTCTTTTCTTTTCTTTTATTTAAGGTTTGTTTTATTGAAAACAGGAGGGAAGAAGAATATTTTTGGTTATCTTTGAAAATCAGGACAAAACAAAGATTTTTTTTTAAGAGTGTGCTTGACGGGACAGAACCCCGCTCCTACGTATCTCCCGGTGCGATGGAGAATTCAAAGCTACGTAGTTCTCGGTTTTTTTTAAAAGTGTGCTTGACAGGACAGGACCCCGCTCCTACGTACCCTCACTGGAAGAGGGATCAAAGCTACGTAGTTCTCGAGAACAAAACAAAGTTTTTTTTTAAAAGTGTGCTTGACAGGACAGGACCCCGCTCCTACGTACCCTCACTCGAAGAGGGATCAAAGCTACGTAGTTCTCGGGGTTATCTTTGAAAATCAGGACAAAACAAAGATTTTTTAATAGGGTGCTTGACGGGACAGGACCCCGCTCCTACGTACCCTCATTGGAAGAGGGATCAAAGCTACGTAGTTCTCGGTTTGTGGTTTTGAAAAAGGATTGAGCTTTCGCGAAGACCGAACAACAGCGGTTAGAATGATCTCGCTACTAACTCCTTTCGAAAACAACATCATCATTAACGACCTAATCGGCAACGGCGCGATTGGTGTTTAATGACAATTGGTTTATTTTTGAGAAATGAATAAGTTCTCGAAAATGGGATAGAGCTTTTGCGAAGACCGAACAACAACGGTTAGAATGGCCTCACTACTAACTCTTTTGAAAAAGAAATCATCATTAATGACCTAACCGGCAACGGCGCGATTGGTGTTTAATGACGATTGATTTATTTTTTGTTTTGAAAGTAAAAGTTTCTTTTTGTTTTGAAATGATTTTAGGAAATGGGTTTTAGAAAAGGAGTAGAACATTTCAAGTCAATTCTAAATCCATAACCAAATGCAAATGAATGAATAATACTCGAGTAAACATGAACATATCATTCATTAACCAAGATTAAACATGCCCATACAATCAAAGGATTCAATTATTAAAGATGCAAAACAAAGTTCTCAAAGAAATTGTGTGTGTGCAAGAAGGATTGTATTTTCCCTAATGGCTCTATGCTACAACATGCATGTAGACTTACGTCTCCATTAGGAGGTCATACAAGTGGAGAGGAGGGTACACAATCAAGTCAAGACATTTACATGGCATCAAGAACAAGTGAATACAATTGATTGTAAACATAGAGTATTCTAAGTTAAATGATTGAATATGTAAGCAAGGATGCATGATTAGGTAAGCATGTAAGTGCATGAGTGTACAAGGAATGAATGCATAGCACTTTATTTATGAATGGATGGCATACCAGGATGCATAAAAGGATGCAAGAGATATAAGCATATGAGGATGCATGAGAGTGTCACATAAACTAAGTATGAATGAAGATGTATGAATGTGAAAATGTTTTGGGTATTTTTGCAAGTTGATAAGTTGTAAAACTTTGAGTAAGAAGTTAGTGAAAAGTAAAGTAAAAAATGCATGAAGTAAATGGTAATTATTTAATGAGATGGTAAAGTAAAAATGCATTAAGTAAATGGTAATTATTTAATGAGATGGTAAAGTAAAAAGGTAAAAAGTAAATAAACACTAAAACCAAGTTGAATCACATAGAGCAATCCTCTCACTTTGAGAAAAGTGCACTAGGCACTAGTGAGAATCAACTTGCCTATCATCAACAATTTACAATAAGCAAATTAAAATGCAAAGATTAACTAAACACACAAATAAGTTGAATCACCTAGAGCAATCCTCCCACTTTGAGCAAAGTGCACTAGGCACTAGTGAGAATCAACTTGCCTATCATCAACAAAAAACAATAAGCAAATGAAAATGCAAAGATTAACTAAACACACAAATAAGTTGAATCACCTAGAGCAATCCTCCCACTTTGAGCAAAGTGCACTAGGCACTAGTGAGAATCAACTTGTCTATCATCAACAATGAACAATAAGCAAATGAAAATGCAAAGATTAACTAAACACACAAATAAGTTGAATCACCTAGAGCAATCCTCCCACTTTGAGCAAAGTGCACTAGGCACTAGTGAGAATCAACTTGCCTATCATCAACAATTTACAACAAGTAAACTAAGACACAAGAATGAATGGACACATAAACTACATTGAGTCATTTCTAGCAATCTTCACCACTTAGGTCAAGGTGCACTAGGCACTAGTGGGAATCATATTGCTAAATCATCAAACAACAAAAGTAACATTTAACACTAAAATGAAATACTAATAACAAGATTAAACATCACCAAACAAAGAACAACAACAAAATCAACTTGGAAATATTTTTAGATCTATAAGCATGTGAACCAAAGGAAACATAGATCCACATTTTATTTAATAAAGAAAACACCAAAATTAACACAAAGCAACATAGATCTATTTTTTGCAAGGATTTATATGATTAAGCAAGGAAGTGCAACAAAATCATATCAACCCTAATTTTTATGATATGCGAAATGCTAAAGCCTATAAACAACAATTTTATTTATGAAATCTAGTGCAAAATATGTAAAGATGCAAGGGAAATTATTCAAGTAGAAGAATAACTCCTTCAAGGCCAAGGACCCTCAAACACCCAAAGCTCCCTAAGTCTTTGTCAAAATGTTTGAAATGGATCCTCAAAGCAAACAACAATCAAGAAGGATTTTGGAGTAGAGGAGAAATTATGCAAGAAAATTAAATATGAGGTGCAAAGCTTCAAGGATTACCTCAAAACTACAATGAAATGAAGAAGGAGATGATAAGCTTAAAAATTACTAGCTCTTAGCAATTTGATGATGCAACCTTGAAGAGAATGGAAGGAAAGATGGTGATCTAACAAGAAATGGAGGATTTGGTGGTTGATTTTTGAAGAAAATATATGGAAGAGGGGAGGAAGAGGCTACGGCCAAGGAGAGGGAAGGAGAGGAGAGGAGGTGTGCTAGGGTTTTGTGTAGGAGAGAATGAGCAAAAAAAGAAGAGGATCCCTTAGGTGTGGGAATGAGGGAGTATTCATAGGATGAAACTAGGTCTAAGGGTAGTTTAGTCTTTGTGATTTTGATGTGCTCTAGGATTGAGCTTTGATTTTGAATGGAGGGTTGAGATCACTTATCACAAGGATTGAGGGTGGAGAGAAAACACAAAATGTGAGAGTGAGAGAGTGGGGGGCGAAAGTTAGAGGGAAAAAAGAAAGAAAAGAAAAAATGAATTTCTTATTTTGGAAGAGATATTTTATGTGAGGTAGGGTTAAGGGCATTTTAGAGAAGAATTGTTACCAAAGAGGGAAATTTGGGTTTTCTTATGAAGGGGTTAGTGTAAGTGAGTGAGGTATTTTACCAAAGAGGGTATAATGATTACAAATTGGAGAGAGAGGGAGGGAGAAGGAGGATTTCGAAATTGAGGAGAGGAAGAGAGAAAAAAACTTGTTTTTTTGGTCTTTTGTCTTATTGAGAACACTTCCCTTTATTTGAGCTTTTTTTGGATTTTTGGGCATGGGAAATAATGAGAATGCAACTATTGAAAATGTGTCACATGCTTTTGGGCACCATAAAATATTCCCTCTAGTCACCTATGACAATAAAAATTGTCACTTAAGAATTGAGGAATATTTAATGGTCCTTTTTTATTTTTCTATCCACTTAAAAATGGAAAAATACATTTTTAATTATTTTGACTAGGGTTTTCTTTCTAAAAAATTGTACAAAAATTATCCTTGATAGAATAAAAATGTACTTTTTGTGGATGTGCATTTTTGGCGAGAAAATCATCTTTTTGCGAAAAATGACCAAAATGCCCTTTTTGACCCTAAAACCCTAATTCGCCTAAAACGTGCATTCCAACCCTAAAAATGATTTTAAAGACCTTGGAATGACTTCTAGGACCCAAAATGCAATGCATGATGCTCTTCATTCTTCGATTTATTTATTGTGGAAAATTAGGATTTTGACCTAAGCCGGACAAAATTGGGGTATGACAAACACTACAAGAATAAATGCTTTTTCCTGCCATTTTTTCCGACGAACTCCTATTCGTCGCAATTTCCGACGGGCTTCCGACGAAAAAGTCGTCGCAAATGTCCAAAGGAAAAAGGCGCTTAATTTCCCGCTTACGTTTCCGACGAAAACGTGTTTCGTCGCAACTTTGCGACGGCTATTTCCGTCGGAAAACGCTAAAATGTCGTCGCAAACTAAATAACCCAATTAATAGTCAGAGTGTTCGCTCGAACCCTCCTCATTCATTCACTCTCCTCTGTCGTTCTCTCCCCCACTCTCCACACCGTTCGCACTTCCCTTCTTCTCCTCTTCCACGCATCCCATTTCCTCTTCTCCAAAACCCTCTCACTCTCTCTCAGTTTTGACCACCACCACACCCTCACGCCTTTCCCTCTGCGCGCACCTCTGTCTCTAGCTCCCCTCCGCCGTGAGCTCCACCCTCACGCCTTTCCCTCTGCCGCGCTCCTCTGTCTCAAGCTCCCCTCCGCCGTGAGCTCCACCTCACGCCTCTCAAGCTCTCAAACTCTCAAGGTTAGAGTTTGATTTTATCTTAAATAAAAACCCTTAATGTTTGATTAATTCGAAACCCTAACCTCCTATTCTACACAAAATCCCTAATGTTTGATTAATTCGAATCCCTAACCCCCTATTCCTAATTTGTCAGCTTCAATCCAAACCCTAAGCCTCCTTTGTTCCTATATCAAGCTTTGAAGAAGCATTCAGTGAGTGTTCCTCTACTTTGAAGCTTCTAGGTAAACAAGTGATGGTTCATAATCGATCCCTTTTTCTTTTTATTTGTTTTGTATGATTTATAATTTATAATATATTGAATGTGTGTTGCAGGTTCTTTTTGATACAGACCGGAAATAAACGAGGGGACCACAGATCTTGCCATAAAACCAGCCTCGTTTATAAGACAGATCAAACACATACCTTTAAACAAGCAATTGCCTTGCCACAGAACTATAGAGAAATTGAGAAGTATTAATTTGATCAAAATATTGCACCTACAGAACTTTCCAGAGATTTTTCTTTTGGAAGCAATCAAGCTATCTAACCAAATTATACTATTTTCTATGTTTTAGATTGACAAACAAGAGTTTGGGTTGAAACCAATGAATTTCCCAGGACACTGCTTGAGGTTTAAACACAGATTTCGATCATATAGAGGTAATTTTTTTGGTATAGACAAATATCTTCAAATTGCATATTTTATATTTGTACTTGGGGTGGTTGGCTGAGCTAATCCAGAGTTTATTACTTTATATAATGTTCACTATGTATTTAGTTATCCTTATTTATGTTCTGCCTATTGGCAGGTGATGAGAATCGCTGATAAAGGAGCTGATATTGTCCGGATAACGGTTCAAGGGAAGAAAGAAGCTGATGCATGTTTTGAGATTAAAAACTCCCTTGTGCCGAAAAAGTAAGCATAGATTATACTGAGCTATATTAGACATGGTCGATGTTGTAAGCCTATATTGTTTATGTATTCATCTGCTTCCTTGTTTACTTATGTCCAGCTACAACATACCGTTGGTTGCTGACATTCATGTTGCTCCCACTGTTGCTCTGCGAGTAGCTGAATGCTTTGATAAGATTTGTGTCAACTCTGGAAATTTTGGTATGCATATATATCTTCATCAATTCGTTAGTCTTCTTTTATTCTTTATTTCCTTTATGTCTTTTTCTTTGTAATTTAAATGTATTGTCTTCAATTCTGAATCCAAGATGGTCTTTCACAGCTGACAGACGAGCTCAATTTGAAATACTAGAGTACACAGAAAACGACTGGCTACATCTGTGCTAACTTGCCCTGGCTCCGACCTGTATATAGGAATCTTATTCATGTCCAATAGTCATCGCAATAGATTGTTATATTAGTTCAAATTTAACTCTATTTATGTTATTTTAATGATATGACTTCAATATGTGCTTAACGTGTAGGTATTGTGGTTTTCTGTTTCAGAGTTACAAGGATTTAACTGGGACTTCTTGGACCTATGTGTACATCATTAGCTTCTACTTATTAACTGTTTTGCTGCTTTTGAATTTGGTATGATTTAATTTTCCTGTATCTAATACCTCATAATTTCATAATTTGGAATATAAACTGCATCTTGGGAATGAGAACATTGAGAAGTTACTGTGTCTCTCAGACAAGCATGCATGCATACCATTACTAAATACTTTGCAATTACAGTAATTACAAGTTCTAAGTTAAATTAAGTAGTTAGCTGTTATAAGTAATCATGTTTAATACTTCTATCATTTAGAGGGAATGAAAATAGCTTGTTTTCTTTATCATGCCAGGGCCCGTTTGTTATTATAGTTTAAAAAAGAAGTGATTTTGAAATAATATAAAGATTATTTTTTAGAGATGTTTAAGATATGCAAAAGTTATTTTTCATTAGTTTATCATAATAAAAATCGTTTTTTAAATCATCTCATCTATTGAAAATGATTTTTAAGAGAAGTTACTCAAAATTGCTTCCTACTTCAAGTAGTGTCTAGATGTTCTTTAGATTCTCATTTTGTGTAGAAAACTGTAACAAATATATGAAATACTCTTAAAGTGATTGCTATTTTTTTAAAAATTGATTCTTCTAGAAAAAGGTCCTAACAAACGGGTTCTGATTCTGAATTGTACTGTCTCAACAAATTTTGCACAAGTTAGAAATGATTTCGCCATTCTTTTATTTCAGGTTATTGCTTTTGTCTTGGAGGCATTTTTTGCTGAAATGGAGCTGGAGGAATCAGAAACTAGTGATGGAAATGACAAGGTTTGTATTTAATCTGAATTCTTACCAATAAAGAAATATAAGTTGCTGTGTCTGTCACACACCTTTTAAACAGCTGCACTAAACATTTGAAGTGATTCGTGTCACATACATCAGGGTTGAAGTTGTCGAATCAGTCTCTTGCAAATGCAAGATTAGGTTGCTTATGGTTCGCCCCAAACGGGAAATTTTTCCCTGAACCCTCCTACGACAAGAGCTTCATAGCATCTGATTACTACTACTCCTAATGCTACTACTACGACTGCTGTTTCATTTTCAAATTTTCCTTCTTTCTTTTCTAATGTTATTTGAATTCAGAGTTTCTATATTGTTTACTTTCAGGCAAGAAAGGCTCTCAGAGCACTGAAAGGATTGGTTAAGATACAAGCTCTTGTTAGAGGCTATCTAGTTAGAAAAAGGGCTGCTCAAACTCTTCACAGTATGCAAGCTCTAATAAGAGCTCAGGCCGTTGTTCGAACACAACGAGCTCGTCGATCCATGAACAAAGAAAATCGATTTCTACCTGAAGTTCTTGCAAGAAAATCTGTGGTAAAATAACTTTTTATTTCCCTTGCCTCATAAGCCCCATGCTCCGTTTTTCTTCAATCTATTTCTAACCACAGTAGACAAGTATTTGCCTGAGTCTGATATACTGAAATCATATAGGAAACTACCAATTCAGTATTTGCCTGGTTTTCTTTCTTAACAAATTTTGGAAATTACCAATTCAGTACTTGTGTGCAGCAAATATGTGTGCAGCAAATATGGAACGATATTGGGGAGAGCGAGAAGGACAAAGATCGTATGTTGATGGAATTGGAGAGGGAATGCTTAGAAGTTTACAGGAGAAAGGTTGATGTGGCTGCCAACACTAAAGCACACTTTCATCAAACCGTTGCAGCCAAGGAAGCTGAGCTTGCAACACTAGTCGCTGCACTTAGCGAACATGATGTTCATTCTCCGGTAAAATTAACAACTTGCTTGTATTCAGTATTAAAATAAATAAAGTAACTGGTCATGCAGGTTATGCTTGTATTCAATTCCTTTAATAAATAAATAAAGTAACCCGTTGCAGATAAGTGATTTTAATAATGTTAAGATCATAATGTGCTATCAATTCCTTGATATTTTTGACTTACCAAAAGCCTTGAAGCACTTGACTTTGATCTGGTCAATATTCTTAGTTGTTGTTCAGGTCAATATTCTTGTTTGTCTTTTTGAAAATTAATATATAACACTAATCCTCATACATTTCGTCATTTTGTAGGCAGTTACTTGTTTGGATGGTGATGACTGCAAAGTTCGAAATGGCTTTGCAAGTATTGATGGAGATTCTGGTCTTGATACATCAATTGCTTGTGATTCTTGTGATATGTGGTAAGCCCAAGTGAATGATTAGGTTAATAAGTTTCAGTTATGCAGTCTTAAATTAATTTTTTTAATTCAATATATTATATATCATAGAGTGAGTAAAATTAATGTTGTTGCAGTTATGCAGTCTTATATGACTATGATGAATTGATGATGTTGTTGTAGGATTGTTACATCTGTAATTGAATATATCCCAAGGCTTAGAGCCATTGGGCAGAATTTGTTTGCATTTCTTAGCTTATCACAGAATTTGCAGATTACCTTAGTCATAAGTTCATAACAAACACTAATAGATGGATAGTTAAGTCTAACAGGTGCATTAGAAGTTTGATGGGATTTAAGGATACAGTCAGACATATACTTGCTTTCAGAACATATTATGGATTGCTTGTCTTGTTATATTTTACTTAGTTAAGATGACCCTGACGCTATTAAACTATGGCAATGAATGATCAACCCAATATATGATTTTAAGAGATAGTGTTTATAAAATAGTAGAAAAAAGCTTGTGCAAGTGTTTGTCAATCAATTTTATGGATGGCAATGTAATCAGTTAATGATTAGTCGTAAGGATTTTTGGGGAAGTACCCCCCTGATTGTTTCTTGAACTGCATTGTGACAGGTATCATGTGTTCTGTATCTAACTATTTTCACCTACAAAATTCCCAGGTAAACTTCCTTTTAGTAGAATCACAAGCTTATGAAATAAAATTGTCTGCTGATGTTGTATTAAATCCTGTATCTACTATTTTTGGTTTTGTTTTTCTTTCTTGATTTTGGGGCTTGATATTCGTTTGTCTATACTTAAGAGGCTTCAATTGGAATACTGGAAGAAAGTTGTTTTCTCTTGAGCCATCATGGGAAGTGAAGTAGGGGACAGTGTGAAAATCTTCCACTGTTTGCAGTTGTCTATAGATTGAGGTCTTAGATACCCGCTGTTGAGAGGAAGAGGGCTGCTGTTTGCTGATCAGCAGCTAATGTATTTGCTTATGCAACAATTGGATATTATCAGCAGCTAATGTAATGTGTTTACAGAAGATGGTGCAACAGCTCAAAATGCTTGAACAACAAGTGCAGGATATTCATGAGCAGCATGTGAAAAATACTCAGGTTCTCCTAATCCCTATCATGGATAATTATTTTAGTTTATGGTTCTCTTTTCCTTACTCTTCTCTTCTACTATAATTTTTATGGTGATTTTGCTCACACAATGCAGGCAGAAGAATCTGACATGGAGGAGAAAATGAAGGGTCTTCGAGATGAGGTTAATGATGCTGAGCAAGAATTCGAGATGAGTACTTATCTGTCTTTACAGACAGGAGAACGAAGGATGTCGAAATGAAGCTTTGTCGAAATGAAGCTTTGTTCTTCCTATATCATTCTTTCATTCAGTGTATAAATTGGAGGTTTAGTGGTGAAGCTTTTCCTTATAATGTATTTGTCTTTTTAGAATTTTATGAACCCTAGCAACTGAACCCTTTTGGTGAATGTATGTTCATTCCCTTGTTGTTGTTGAAATGTTTTATTATATTTATTGCATGATGATGGCTTATGATGTAAACATTGATTGTATATGTAAAGAATTGAATTGACGTTCAAAAGAAAAAGAATTCGAATGAAATGTATTTAATTTTGTATAATTTAATTTTTTTTTTATTTTTTTTAATATTTCCGACGGATTTGCGACGAAAATGTGTCAGCGTTTGCGACGACTTTGCCACGGATATTTGCGACGGGTTTCCGACGAAAAAATTTGCGACGAAAAACTCCGTCGGAAAAAATTTTCCGACGAGCGATTTTGCGACGACTTTTTGTCCGTCGGAAACGTCAATTTCCGACGAAAATCGCTGCATTTGCGACGGAAATTGCCGTCGGAAATCGTCGATTTTCTTGTAGTGAGAATGGATTCTGCTCTTTACTGTAGCAAAAGTCGTTCCAATTTGAATTTGGTGCCAATGGCTAATGGCAAGATGTCAAAACCCAAAGCCAAATATTGTCTTACACCCGATGAAGCAAAAGATGTTTGTCGATGGTTGAAAGGATTGAGGATGCCAGATGGCTATTCTTCTAATCTTGCAAGATGTGCAGATGTGAACACCGGGAAGATGTATGGGATGAAAAGTCATGATTGTCATGTATTCATGGAGTGTTTGCTTCCAATTGCTTTTAGTTCATTGCCAAAGTGTGTTTGGAACCACTTACTGAAGGCTGGACGCCCTCTTACTATTGTTGAGCTGCACAGGGCCACACATGTCAGGAAGGATACCCAGACTTATGTTGATGAGCGCTCGAGGACCACTCAGGTAAATATACAACTTGATTTGTATTATATAATGTTTTCTTAAAATGGAGCGCTTATTATGCTATGTTTTGTGGTTATGCAAAACAGGAGAAACATGTTGAGACGATGTTTGAGCCGACTCAGGGGAGCTGGAACCCTGAGTCACTTGGTCCAATGTCTCCTGAGATCATGGCTTTGGCAAACCGCAATTGGGAGAAGTTGGTAGGGGGATGTACAAGAAACGTATGTATGGTACGGGGCCCTTGGCTCCAAATTTGAGATTTGAGGATGATCAGTTTGACACCAGCGGACCCTCCTCTAGTAGTCGGCCTCCTCGTCCTTCAGGTGAGACAGAGCAACTCAGGCAGCAGATGGAGGAGTGCGTGCTCAGTACCAGCAACAGATACAGGAAATGCATGCTCAGCATCAGCAGGAGCAGCAGAAGCAGAGTCGGACTATGAAAGATATGCAGACAGACTTCTTTAGGTTTGCACGTCAGCCAGAGAAGCTGTTAAAGTACTATAAGAGCATGAAGCCAGATGCCTCTGAGTCTGAGGAGTCCGAGTCTCATGATGGCTCGTTTTAGTATTATGTTGTTATTTGCTGGTTTGGACATGTTTAGAATTTAGATTGTTATTGCTGGTTTGAAGTTGTTTAGGATTTGGATATTTGGTATTATTGGTTAGTTTGGATGAATTTTATTTGAGTATTCTCAAAATTTTGGATATTTGGTATTGTTGGTTAGTTTTATATATTTGGTACTAGTTTGGATGGATTTTATTTGAGTATTCTCAAAATTGTGCTGCATTGGATATATAGTTATTAAAAGAAAAAAAGCAGGTTTTCAAATTTGGACATGTGGCATAAAATAAAGCAGTTATTTTTATAAAAAAATTAAATTAGCGACGGATTTGCCCTCACTAATTTACCTCACTAATTAGCGAGGGAAAATCCGTTGCTAACATCCCTCGCTAAAATCTCGTCGCTAAAATAAAAAATTCCGTCGCTAATTCCCTCGCTAAACCACATTAGCGACGGATTTTTGAGGTTTAGCGTCTGGGTGCCGGGTGCTCATGACATTGGCGCCCTTGCTGGCACCCTGTGGGTGCTTTGACCTTGGATCCCTGCTGGGTGGGCGTCGTGACCTTGGTTGCTTTGTGCCCCTATCCTTTTAAACCTTCCGCGAGCTTTTGTGCTGCTTCTACCTTGCTAAGGTAATTTTGCTTGGCTTTTGGATTTTAAGTAGATAGTTGCTAAGTTTGCCTTGCTTTAGGCTGATGAGTTTTTCGACGCCCGCCGGGACAATTTGTAATGAAGTATACCCTTAGCACGGTTTACCAAGACTCGGCCTGGATAGAACTCGCCCAAGGGGTTGTGACCACTAAGGTCAGCTTGAAGTATACCCTTGGCACAGTTTACCAGGACTAGGCCCAGATAGAACTCGCCCAAGGGGTTGTGACCACCAAGGTCAGTTTGAAGTATACACTTGGCACAGTTTACCAGGACTCGGCCCAGATAGAACTCGCCCAAGGGGTTGTGACCACCAAGGTCAGCTTGAAGTATACCATTGTCACAGTTTACCGGGACTCGGCCCAGATAGAACTCTCCCAAGGGGTTGTGACCACCAAGGTCAGTTTGAAGTATACACTTGGCACAGTTTACCAGGACTTGGCACAGATAGAACTTGCCCAAGGGGTTATGACCACCAAGGTCAGCTTGAAGTATACCCTTGGCACAGTTTACCAAGACTCAGCCCAGATAGAACTCGCCCAAGGGGTTGTGACCACCAAGGTCAGCTTGAAGTATACCCTTGGCACAGTTTACCAGGACTCAGCCCAGATAGAACTCGCCCAAGGGGCTGTGACCACCAAGGTCAGCTTGAAGTATACCCTTGGCGCAGTTTACCAGGACTCGGCCCAGATTGAACTCGCCCAAGGGGCTGTGACCACCAAGGTCACTTATTTGTTTGGGCGTGCCATGGCACTCTTTACTTCATTACTAGGATTCCAAGAGGTGTATTTAAAAACGTCGCCTTGGGAAGATGGTGTATCTTTGAGCTAATGTTGAGGTTGCCCTTGTGATCCATGCAGTCCCTCCCTGCAGGGTATGTCGGGTCTCAAACTTGTCTCGCTCCGCCCCTAACTATGGAGTTGGACCTTTTTTCTTTCTTGATCTTAAGGAATTTTCTTTGGAACAAATGTTAATGCTAATGAGCTAGAGCAAAAACTGTAATTGCACAATGAACTTTTGTTAATCATTCATATCGATCTTTACATTTACCATTTGCGCCCAAACAACAAAATTCTTAACTAGGCCAGCTCTAGGTTCAGGTCTTGATGCCTTGCTCTCTATTCAGAGTCACGGGTCTCATCCTCTTCTTCATTCACGTACTGGGCGAGCTTCCCTTCGCGGATCAGCTCTTCAATGCCATCCCTGAGGGTGTTGCATTTGTTGGTACTGTGCCCATAACTTTTGTGATAACGACAGTACTTCTTAGAGGTTCGACATTTCCTTTGCACGAGAGGTTCGGGCTGTTTGATGTCCCGAAACTCCGCGTTGGCGCATTCGGCAAGGATCTCAGTCTGGGATGTGTTCAGCAGTGTGTAGTCTGAGAAGCGACCTTGTCGGGGTCGGGACTCCCGATGAGTTCTCTCATCTTGGGCTCCCTTCTTCCATGGTTCTTTAATGGCCTTGTAGTCCAGCTCGTCCTCCTTGCTACCAACCTTGGCTTCCTCTTGGTACACCATGTTGTCTTCTTCATAGTCCATGTACTTTTGTGCCTTCCGAAGGAACTCAAAGCTTCGGGGTTTGTTAACCCCCACGTCCCTTTGAAACAGGCTTCCCTTCTTGAGGCCATCCTTCATCCAAAAGAGCCTCCTCTTATCTTCAAGGTTCCTGACGTTGGTAGCCTCCTTGTTGAACCTTTCCAGATATTCTCTAAGTGTTTCTTTCTCTCCCTGCCCGATTGCCCTAAGAATCTCTTCAGATTTTGGCTTCAAACGGGAGGCGGCAAACCGGGTCGTGAACATGGTAGCTAGTTGCCCCCAGAATGAGACCGAGTTTGGTTTCGACTCCTGGAACCAAGCTAGTGCTGAATCCGTGAGAGTGAGGGGAAAGATCTTGCAGTGGACAGGTTCTTTTTCCCCTGGTAACGCATCATGACTGAGAAGTAGGCCAGATGCCTGTCAGGGTCCCCAGTCCCGTCATATGTTTTGAGGGTTGGGATCTTCTCTAAGGTCCTCGGAATTGGGCAGGTCCATCGTGAGTTGTGAGGTGACCAGTCCCCAAGATCTATGTCTCGACGGTCACGTCGGGCTAGAGATCTCCTCGAGGTAGATCTATGGCGACGCCTCTTATGGGTCTTGGCTCGGCTCCGCGACCTCTCACGGGAATTGGAGGTTGCGAGCGATGAGGTCCTGTGGGGAGACTCCTCAGGCCAGTATGTACCAACAGACGAGGTTGGAGGGGTGCTTGGAGGTGAACCCGGTCCTTGGTGTCTGCCACGTCGAGGAGGAGAGTGGCGAGCTCGCTTCCGTCGAGGTGGAGAGCGATGATTGTGATGACGCCTGGGTGGAGATCTGTGACACTTGGAGCTCATTGTCCTTGGGGAAGGAGTGTTCCAGCGAGGATGGGGTTGCTCAGGCATGGCTACCTTCGCCTCTTTATCTGCCTGAGACGCGCCTCTTGCTGCAACATAGTCTGGGTGCGGTTGCATAGCAGGTCCAAGAGCTGGCGGATGGTCGTCGCATCCCCAGGTTGGACGGGGATCTGGATCGAGGCTGGATGGGGTGCCGGGACCTGACTGTTTTGGTCTGGCGTGGAAGCAGCAAGGCCTTCGGGAGTGCCCTCTAGTTGGGGTTGCGGAGCGGCAATGCTTTGGACTCGGGGTCTACCTCTGGGTGCCATGGGAAAGCAGGAGGAAGTTCAAAAAGTAGGGATGGTGTGAAAGATAGATATCTCCCACTGTGGTCACCAATGTTCTGTACCTTGCAGTGCTGGGTAGACTGCAGTTGGTAGGTCACCTGCTGCCTGGCCGGAGGTTAGCGCGAGCCCGAGAGGGGTGCCCGCGAAGCCACTCCGACGCTCAAGTCAGTATTGAGAATAGATGAGTGATTTAGCTAGGAATGAGAATGTACCTCTTTATGGCAATGTGTGCCAGTATTTATAGGGAACTGTGCCCGTGGTGAGCCGTTGGATCGATAAAGTGGATCTGAGTCATCCAAGTATGAGAATCATGAATGAGCTTGTGTATTGTGTGGATATGGACCAAAGTGATTGGGTCAATCCATGTCCAATTGCCGAATGGACCTCTTGGTCCAATCCAGAACAAAAACAATTGATGATAAAATAATGGTATTTTGATACTTGTTTATTTTTTTGACTCAATTTTGATAATTGTTTATATAAACTAATTATTCTTAATTTACATGTACAAAGTACAAACCTTGATATACTAAAGATAAAGAATGGAAGAAGTACTAATACTAATACTAAATTACTAATTACTAATTATTAACATTTACTTATAAAAACTTAGTGATAATAACTTGTGTAGAGTAACTTTTGATTCCCTAAATATTGTGTTTCTCCAAATTGGGTCTATATGTTTTCATTAAGCTAATTGAATAATTTTTTTATAGACAATGTTAGTGGCGGAGAGAGTAATATTAGTTTTTCAGGTGAATCTGAAACTTCTGCTTACACTTCTTCAATATCTCATAACTCGCCAACTGAGCTAATCAAGTCATTTGGTAATATTAAGTAAGTACAAAATCAAAGCATTTAACGTTGAAGTATTTAAGCTACACCAATATATAATACACCCATGAGTATGATTTGAAGGAATATTTAAATCAACTTCCCCTGCTATTTCAACTGCCTCCACCAATCTCTGTTTTTTTAAAAGGTCATATAGGATCTTTGTCCCTAACATGCATTGCTTAATATGTCTTGTACATATTTTTATGTTGAGGCCTGCACGTTTTTATATTTGGGGTCAACGGATAAGATTAAGCAAGGCCCACTTTATATATTGTGGTTGAGATTATTTTATTTATCAAGATTTTGGTAAGGTCCCATTTTTTTATCCCACACATATACCCTATACCTCCACCAATTATGTTATTTCCAAATTACCCCTGCTAAATTTCTAAAAAACCGATTTATCTAATTTAAAGATAAAGTCGTTTTAGAAAAAAAATTAAAACGGATTTACTTTTAAATTAGATAAATTCATTTTGGAAAAAAACCAAAAACGGATTTATCTAATAAATAGATAAATCTGTTATTGTATTTTTGCAAACCGAATTTGCCTCAGCAATAGATGAATATGTTTTGTAAATTTGTAATACCCGATTTATCTAATTTAGATAAATTCGAAGCTAAATATTTAACAACGGGTTTATCTAATAAATATATAAATCCGTTTCGTAAAATAATTAATAAAATAAATTAAATTAAGCATTAAATTATAAGGAATATTAGTGTAAAAATGTTATAAAAACACTACTAAAAATTCGTTGTAGAGTCAAAACTAATCTAAAAATTATAAAAACACACTAAAAATCTAATAAAACAATAAATAAGGTTATGCAATTTTTTTCCGATTTTTTGAAGATTATGAAAAATTCAAAAAATTAATAAAATATAGTAAACGATTGAATTTGGGATTTTGATAGATGTGGTTTCGGGACAATCGGAGTAGGTTGCCCAAAAACCGTTTTTTAGGCTAGATTATCTAGCCGGCGTACAACATCGTCACATCTAACGAATATCTACATACTGAACAGAACGAAAACATCACTGATATATCCATATCTATTTTATTTTAAAAAAAAATAATTATAATTTTTTAACATTTTTTTTGATAGGCAAGATTAGCGGGGGTTGGGGAAATGTTAGTTTTCGGGGATTTGAACCCCAGACCTCCTTCTTGCACTTTTTTAATGCACTCATTCGATATCTCTTAGCTCGCCAACTGAGCTACCTAATTGGGATTTTTTAACAGATTTATCAATTTATTGTGAGAAACGGATTTATATATTTAACAAATAAGTCATTTTGAAAAATTGCAAAACGGATTTATCTATTAAATAGATAAATCCGGTTTTGAAAAATTGAAAAACAGATTTGTCTATTTAATAGATAAATCCGTTTTGAAAAATTGCACAACAGTTTTATTCTATTAAGTTTGTTTTCAATTTTTTTTGCACAAAGAATTTATCCTAAAAATAGATAAATTCATTTTACATTTTTTAAGGGGTAAAATAGGGATACAAATTTTGTGTGGGGATATAATGTATCGAGGTGGGGTACAAAAAACGCGTGCCTTTTGGTAAAGGAACAAGAATATTCTTTTTTATATATCTTAATAACAATAACGATAACAATAATAACAATGTCAATAGAATAGGTAGTGTCATATACAAGTGTTGTTGAAAAGTAAAATGTCGACCAAAAATACATTATACTATTCACTAGGGGAATGCCCGTGCGCTGCACGGGTTGTTATAAAATATTTTTAATTTTTTTCAGAATTGATATAATAAAATATTCAAATTGTTAATATAATTTATGTATATTAAGAATATAGTATAATATAAAGATTTAGTTGTGATTATTATATACAAATTATTTATTTGGGATAATATTCTTATATAAAACAGAATTTTTAACATATTAAATTTATGGGTAAGAATATTAATAATAGAGACAACTGAATGTGTATATTGAGACTTAAATCATAGAAAACGAAAGTTGAATACTCTTTTTTATTTTGATGAACAATTAATAATTCGTATATTAAAATCAAAACTATAAATGAAATTAAAAATAAACATGAAATTGAAGAACTTTAATATAATTTATTTGGAGAAATATCTCAATGGAAATAATACACAATATTTATTTATTTGAAAACCAAAACGATAGTTGAACATGTGCAAGTTAAAAGAATGAAGATGGTAGTGATAATAGTTGAATATAAATAATAAAAATGATAGGAGTATAAATTTTATGTTAATGTTTGAGCTCAAGTCTTTTTAATCAAAATAACATTTTCATAGTTTTTACTTGTTTCGGTATGGATTGGAGACTTTTCTAGAGAAGCACACAACCATATTCCTTGACTTAAAATGTCTTAGAAATTTCAATGTTATCGTAATAAAATTCACATTAAACGCTATAAATTAAAATCACCGAAAAAAAGGACTAACAAAAAACAATATAAATTAAGAAGACGTTACACTTATTTTTTAACATTAAAATGAGAATAACTCTTTTTTTGTACAAATGCAATGAACAACTAACATTTTCTTTGTAAAAAAAATAACATTTTCTCTATTATATAAAGAAAATGACTCAATGTCTTGACAAAACGTACTTGTAGCGACTGAAAAATCCGGATGAGGATTTCTCGAAGGTTCAAAAATGAAGCCGCCACCAATGTTTAGTTTAAGGGCAAACATTGGAAAATCCCTTTTGGAATGGATAAGGGTCCTTGAGACCAGATTTGGGTTCGGGAGTCGGTTATGCGTGGGGAATGTATTAGCACCCCACGACATCCTTCCTAAGGAAGGTTACCTGCTAATTAGTTGTAGGAAAGAATATTAATTTTGAAAATGTTTATTTTTACCCTTTTATTGTGAATTAAAAAGAAAGAAGAAAATTGATATTTTATTTAAGAAACTGATTATTTAGGAAAAGACTGAAAAAGGTTTTTTATTAGTGCTATTGACAGAGGTCGGCCGCCCTCTGCTCCTACGTATCTCTTGGTAGAAAATCAAATCACACGTAGTTCTTGGGTAAAAAAGTTTGTTTGTTGGTGTATTTTATTTAGGGATTTTAGGACTCCTGAGTGATCAGTTCATTCGTCCTAAAATAATGGCTAACCCGACTGTACAGTCGGCTTAGTCCCCTACTTTGTGAAAAATGGAGTTTTTGAAGTTTGGAAGATAGTTTGATGTGTGGTGGTTTGATTTTATTTGAACAGGGGTTTTAGGACTCTTGATCCGTACGGTTCATTCGTCCTAGAACGCTAACTAACCCGACTGTACAGCCGACTTAACCCCCTATTTTGAAATTTTGATTTGTGGAAAGAAATGTGTTTGTGTTTATTTTAATTTAGAAATTTGTTTGTTTTCAATAGGGATTTTAGGCCATGATCCGTAACGGTTCATTAGTGACCTAAAAAGCAGACTAACCCGACTGTACAGTCGACTTAGTCCCCTATTTATGTTTTTTGAAAATGAAATATTTATTTATTTGTTTTTATAGGTCTTTTGTAAAAGAAATTATTTTTGAAAAGAAATAACAAAAAGGGATGAAATAGTAAAATGGTGTTGCGTTTAGCTGCTCGGGGTTGCATTAAAATAATGGGGGGTGCGTTTAGCAGGCCAGCCCGTTTATTGGTGATCTGCCTGTGGGTAATGGGCTTGCGTAGGGGGTCACGGTGATGAAACACCGGAGTGCAAACATCAGCAGCCCAATTTACCTTTAGCAGCCCACGAATTCTGGGTATCCAGGGGGATGTATGGAGTAAAACTTAGGATGCAATTAGTGATCAGTAATAAAAAAAATTAAAAAAACAAATGACAGCCAAACACACTATAAAAGGGAAATCAATTTCTGAAACCCTAATTTTCTTTCCTATTCACATCCAGCTGGGCCGTTTTCACAAAAAATGGGGAGAGAGAGTGAGTGCGAAACTCGCGGTGGAGGGAGAGTGATTTTCGGCGACAATTATGGAGAGAGAGAGGGTTATGGAGACGGTGAGAGAAACACGAAGGGGGAAGAGAAGGGCGTGAACTTCGCGAGGAGGAAAGGAGGGAGAGGAGGGGATCGACGGTTCCGGCCAGGAAAGAAAGGGATTTCGTGGAGAGAAAGAGAGAGGTAGACGACGCGGGGAGAGAGACAGAAACGAAGGGGAAGGGAATGAAATCAAGGAGAAGGTTGGCGTTCCGTCGCCATTAACGGCGACCTTGTGGTGCTGTTACGGCAAGGCGACGGCGGGAATCGCGCCGGAATGGTCGCTGCCATGGACGCGCTGGTGACAGTGGCGCTGTGAGGCTACTGTGCTTACGGCAAGGAGACCGAACCGGACTAACTGATCTTGTACGATGGCAGCGACGGCACAAAGGGGCTTGCAGGCGGAGGTTGTGGCGGAGACGGTGGAACCAACAGTGATAGCACGGTTGGGGAGGACGATCTAAAGGAAGGTGATGGCGTGGTGGTCCACAGGCTGTTCACGACGGCGACGACGGCGCGTTTAGGGGGAGACGACCACCGTCACGGTGGTCGGAGCCGGTACGGTTCGTTTTCTTTTTTCTATTTTTTTTATTTCTCTGTTAAGCCTAATTTGTTTCACTAGAAAGGAACTCTATACTGTACAATACTGATTTCAAATTCTAATCTGTCCCTAATTTCGTTTTTTTGAAACCTAATTTTTCCACTGCTGGGTCCATTTTAAATTTTCTAATTAATTATAACTTCATTCATGTTTTTTAGAAGAAATAAAAACTGATTCTGAATGTGTTTGAATATGTTAGACATGCTGTTGGGACCTGTTACTAATTTGTTTTTTTTTTGAAAGGGAGATTTCTAAATAAACTAGTTCTTTCATTACAATGCCTATTTTTTTGAAACCCTAATCTACTTACAGTCCCAATCTGTTCTTAATCCTAATTTACTTATAGTATCAGCACTTCTAAAAGCATAACATAAGCTTAACCCTTTTTAGTTCATACGTACAGTTTACTAATTTCATAAGTTGATCAAATACTGTTTTTATCTATATACAAACCACAACTATAATTCTTTGCAAAATAACCGGTTTATGAATGTGCAAACCAACCTCTTTTTCAGCCTCTGAGAGTCTCGTAATATTGCTCTGCTACTGCTGTTGTTCCTTCTAATTGCTACTGCTGCTCTATTGCTTCTGTTTCCGAATTTTTGTTGTTTTGCGATTAGGGTTTCAGTGCGAAACCCTAACCTTTTTGCTCTGATTTTCTGGTTGCCTTTTTGTGTGTGTGTGAATTGTCCTTTTCTCTCTGAATTCAGCTGGTTTATATAGGCAGAATTTAGGGTTTTGCTGACCCATTTCCATCTTTCTTTCCTTTTTTGCAGGTTTTGGGCTTGGGTTGAAGAAGATGGATACTTGGTGAGCAAGGAAAGGACTAGGGTTCGGCTGCTGCTTGTGATTTTATTTTTTAATTTTCATTTTCTGATTTTTGTGTATTTTTGGTTATTATATTTTTTTTTGTATTTTTTGGGCTTTTTGTACAATTTGGCATTTTTTAGATTTTTGGGATTATTGTAAATTAATTAATTTTTAATTATATTTGTTATTTATTTTTTATGGCTTTTGATAAAAATGAATGGAGCGGAGCCAAAAAGACTAAACGGGCCCAATAATCAACAAACACTAAAATTAGGTCCAAATGCTAAGATAGACCCAATTACGTGAGCATAGGTCCAATTAAACAAAAAGGCATCTCAGCCCAATTGAAAAAGCACCAAGCGTTGGCCCGAATTAAAACGAGACATCATTGAATGAGCCTAAAAAACTTTTCTCGTACTAATATCACCTGGGACATATGACACGCGGACTAAATTAAAATGCTTGCGAAAAAAGTGATCGGACAAAATTGGGGTATAACAGTACTTTAAAGAGACATACAAATGCAACGAACATCAAACATTTTCTCTCATTTTATACCTATCTTCGAGCATTAGAATAAAAATGTATATTATGAAGAAACTAAGCACATTGTCTTGACGATGTATGTAACATCCCCTAATTAGCTAATTTAATTTAATTTAATTAAATTAGCAAGAGGTTATCATTGATTAATTGAGCATAATTTATATTTATATGAGATAGTGTTATTGGTATAGTTAATTGTTGGTATGTTAGTACTGAAAATTTTACTAAGTTAGTGAATTAGACCATGTCATGGTGTTAGGGGGAGTGAACAGCTGAAGGGTAATTTAGTCCTTACACACTTAAGTTAGGACCAGCTGAACACCCACCCCCAAGACCCAACAGTCCTATTTCATTTTTGCCAAAAAACAGAAACTCAAGAGAGAAAGATAGAGAGAGGGCGAGAGAGAAAGAGGGAGGAAGAGAAGGGAAGAAAACTAGCAAAATCTTCATGCATGTAACATCTGAAACCTCCATTCAGTCACATTTCTTCTCCCCTTTCTGCTAATACAAATTTCAGAGCAAACATCCTTCCCTTCATCAAACCCCAAATTCGACCCTCCAAGCTCCATAGAACAAAATGGAGTTTTGGTGCTCCAAATAGTTTGCATGTCACCATAGAACCAGGATACAGCCTTGAGGGAAGTCATCTTGCTGATTTGAATAGTTTGGGAGAGAAGTCAGCAACTCTAAGGAGTGAGGATTCGAAGTGGTAGGAGCTGAGTTCAACCGGTTCAGTTTTGGAGTAGCGTAGATTCAATTCGGGGACCGTTCGTGAGGTTACTTTGATCGTATTGACTCGTAGATTCGTTGGTTGCGCGATCATCATCTCAATTGGTGAGTTCTATAACTCGCTAGGGACGTTTTTGATATTGAGTCATTAGGTTTTCTGAAACGATATCCTTTAAAATCCGTTTTGTGAAAATTAGACGAAACCGTTTTTATCGAATTGTCGTTAATTGCGAATTGTTCGAGTTGATTGAATTGTTGATTGATGATATGATGATATGTGTTGTTGAATGTTATTTGGACTGGACTGTTGTTAATGTGTTAAGATATCGACCAGAACGGAATTGGAATCGAAACGGGCTTGGAAACAATGACACGAAACTGGAAATTTTGCTACTGTCATGGACGCATAGATCGTGCCTCACAAGGGCACGGGTCGTGCGCCTGGTTTGCAGCTAGCCTAAAAACAAATTTTTCATACAGCACGGGTCGTGCGCCCCTGGGCACGGACCGTGCGTCACCTTCGCAAAACAGGTTTTTGAAAATCTTTGAACACGCACAGGTCGTGCGCCTTAGTGGCACGGACCGTGCGCCCTGTAACATTTTTAAACTGAGTTTTCATTGATACGCACGGGTCGTGCGCCTCTGGAGCACGGACCGTGCAGATCCTTCTGTTACCCTAATCCAAAACCCTTTTTAATCCGTTCCAAACGATTCTGATTCCCTTCCGATTGATTCCCCATGGTTTCCCAAGGATGGAAACACACTGAAGCTATGAAATTAAGAAAGGTGAGGAAAAAAAACTCATAAGTTATAAATGTTAAGAAAAGCTGTGCATTAGTAAAACGCGAGTGTACACATGTTAATTTATACAAGTCAAGACAAGTAATGTTTAATTCAAGACAAGATACCTTCCCTTGAGGAATTTAATGAGGTTCAGACATGAATGAAATTAAGAGACGGCCCAATGCGAGTACATTTATATAAATTATATAAATTGAGGTCAAGGGTGACGACCCTTAGAGGATTAACATACTAGGGGAGGGGAAGTCATGAGCCCCAAATCATAGGCTCGCATGTTTTGCCCGCTAGTGATAGCGGGATGGGTTCACCGAAAGCTGAAGAAGTGCCTTAGAATAGGTAGGCTTGAGGTGTTATGCTAGAATGATGAAGGTAAAAGAAATGTAATGCGTAGTCGCTTATTAGGGCTACAAATTACAAGAGGTAAAATACATGTCCACATGGTTGCTTATTAGGGCCATGAGTTCACAAGTTAAGAATAATGAACCGCTAGAGTTAGTAAGGGGTCTCGATAGGACTCACTGAGATAATGTTTATCTCACCTTTTATATGTTGTGGTTTTTACAGAGAAGCAGGGGAATGCAAAGGCGACAAAGCACGGTTAGCCGGTGCGACTCATGGAGTCATTGGAGACTTGATTTTCTTGCTGAGGCCTTGGTGCTTTTCTAGTTTATGTTATCGATTGTATGACTATCACTGTATAAGTTGTAAAATCGTTTCCGCTACTTTAGGTTTTGAGTATTGAACACCAGGATGATATAAGTCTTAAGTTATGAAACTTAAGCATTTTCAGGAAGTTAATGAGGTTCAGCGAACCATTTGATATTTATTATCGAAATTTTTAGTCTGTGTTCAATACTTATTAACAGGAAGTTACTCTGATGTATGCCATTTAGTGCGTTTCGGTAATTCTACATGTTAGTAATTATCAGAGGATGGGTGACGACCCAGTTGATTAGTATACTAGGGGGGAAGTCATGAGCCCCAGAACCTAGGCCTCAGAAGGTTTGAAGCTAGTGTAAACTAGTGGAGAGGTTCGACGGTAAAGGCAGAGCTTTTGCCGAAGATGTACTATGGCATGACAGGAAAAACTATATGCACGTAGGACCTATATGGACTACGATTAAATGAAAAGGAATAAATGGACCGAGAGTCATTGTGAGGGGTTACGGTAGGACTTACTGAGATAATGTTTATCTCACCCTTTATATGTTGTTATTTTACAGATACTCAGGGAAAGAACAAGTGCAAGGAAGCATGGTTGATGAAACCTTAAGGAGGACATGAAGTTTTAGAGTTATGTTCATGATGATTTTCCCTTAGTGATTGTACTTCGATTTGATGAATTGAATTTGTTTTAAGTTATGTAATCGTTTCCGCTTTTCTTGTGATGGTATTGAACACTAGGTCATGAGGATATTGAAAGACATCGAACCGATATGGTTTTCAATTAAGTTATGAATGTTAAGACTGTTTGATGTTAATCATCGAAAAAAATTTAGTTGTGTTCAATATCTAAACAGGAAATATTACTCTGATGTATGTCATTTCGTGCATCTTCGCATTTCTACTTGATAGAAATATTAGGGTGTTACATTTTAGTATCAGAGCAGTTCGACCTAATCGGGCTTAGTGACCTTACGGTCAAGAGGTTATTAGATCGAGTCAGCTAGGGACTTAGACGATTGACTGTCAGAACCTTTTAGTATATTATGTGAAGTGTTGAGTCAGGATCCGCTCAATGTTTCGTGTGAATTACTGAGAATGATGACTATTGGTTGCCTCAGCCCGAAAATGTCCAAAGCCCTGAACCATAGGATTTCTAGCCTTTGCATTTCATCAGGGTGCGCAGCAGAAGCAGAGGGCTACAGATGACATTCCGGAACAATAGATGGGCATCCGTGATTGTTCAGCGAAGCTGTGGGCGACTGTTCAGACCTTGGAGCCGAAGCAATCATTATGTCGTCGCATAAACCTTTATAGGTCATCCAGAAAGTTGCAAACTAAACAAAATCTTCAAGTAGTAAGAGTATTAGTGTTCGGAGATCCGTTTAGGAGTAACCGACACTATAAAGCTCCAATTCATGTCCAACCAAGTTTCTCAGTTCCCGAGATAACGTCTAGTAGTTATCTTACCTTGTAACTCAGGTTAACCCCAACTCACGTCACAGTTTAGAGAAATCCTTCGGATAGTCTCGAGTCTAGGTCAGATACCTTTTCCTAAGAACGACCTTTTAAAATGCCATGAAGTCGGTTTAGTAAACCATAATTGCATCAGCAATATTGGCAAGTGGAACCGCCCAAGATTTATGAATCTGTTCCTTACAAGAAAGGGCTAGTACATGATGTCGATAGAAGTAACCTTATAGCTATCCTTCGATTAGGAGTATGCCGGTCTTGGTCTGTGAGGTATTCTCGCTAGTCTTCCGACTTGTTTTATTCGTAACTTTTAATCTGAAACCCTGATTTTTATGTTCCGTGATGCGTTGGAAAGCTAACAAAAATGTCTACACGTCTAAGTAGGTATTGGAATGTGTTTCTGCCTTTGATTCTGAAAGATACTCCTTCCCGACCTTAAGCCGCTAAACCCTAAAGTGTTCATGGAAAATAAACCCTCAAGTAGCATGGGAAACGGGAAGAGGATTCCCAAACCATTCAGACTAAGTTCTTAGACACCAGTTAGGATAATATTCTCTGTAGTCCAAAAAAGGAATATCTCTCGGAAATGGTTATCAGTAGATATAGCCTTTCAGAAATTGTTAAGGTCTATGAAAACCCTATACCATTAGGCATTCCGCTAAATGTTGTCAAAGGAAAAGTTCAGTTTACCTAGATGACGAGTGTTTGTTCTCTAGGTAGGATGAGTTCCAAATTGGTTGACTATGACCGTTGTAATAGTTTCGTTTGTATTGTTTATGGAATTCAGAAAGATGGAGGACTAAAGGAATGTTCGAAATAGTTGGAATTCGTTTTCCGAATCAAACCAGGAGCACTAATCGTGCGCCCAATTGATTCCTTAAAAGAATCCTTCGATTTTCGTGTTTCTTTGATACTGCGATTATTCCAACTCTGTACGCAATCCAAAGGAAGCCAGTTACACCTAGATTAATCAACGATTCCTTATGAGTAAAATGAAACCTATAAGCTCTAGTAAGCCTCTTTTCATTCAGAGGAAACAGTCATGCCTCGCTCGAGAGATCCCTATTGTTTATAACGCGTCATACCTTTAATGTCTAAGTATTAGAGGTCTCAAATGGATAGTCGGTTTTTGAGAAATCGTATGGCTAGTATATTTCCAAGACGCCGTATATCAGAATAAGATTCCTGTGTTTTACGGTTAAGTATCCAAGACCAATTTATGAAGGAGGGAGACACCCTTACTAGTATTTTGGGCTTAGTTGACGCAGCTGACTCTCCTGGGTATGTGGAGACATTGTTTTACGTTCAAATAACTTCAAACGAAATTTTTATAAAAACCCTACCCACTTACGAGCCGGCCGCGAACAGTGATTATTCCCAAATCCAACCCAAAACACTAGAGGTATCTCCAAGTGAACCAAAAGGTGATGTTCCAAATTTTGCTAACTACAAGAGTAAAGTTTAAGATGAGTGCGCTAGTGCGCTGACTGATAAAGAAAGATGGAAATATTAGTCGTTGTTTGAGTAATAGTCCTCAAGCCTCGATATCTAACCTAGTATTCACTATGGTGGTCGAGTCCGAGTTGTCAACCCTTATTTGGGAAGATTAGAAGTATTCAGTTTGACTCCAATCGATTCGACAGAGTAAAAGTGAGGAAACTGTTTTCAAGGTTCTATCGATCGTGTGTCAATAGAATAAGGATGTGTTGAATTGGACATTGTTCAAAATTCGACATGATGTATGAAACTGCAGAGTAGCTAGGATTTAACAGTCCTAGTAGGTATTAATGAGTTTTCCCTTGCATTGCTCTTGATTGCTGATTGTACGGCCTGAATAAGATACATGCTAATTATTTATGATATGACTGAAGTAATATATTTGAGGTATATAGATATATAAATTATATCGAGTTCAGGAGACGGCCCAATGCGGGTATCATATAGGTGATGTAGCTTGATTGAACGAAACCGAGATGGTCATAAGATATGATGCTAGGTTACATGCTTTGTGTGTATAAGATATTGATTTGAACATGAATCAATGATTGAAATACTGGGTTGGATTGCGATTAGTATGTCGGGTCATCTTTTAAAGGTGTTGTTGTTGAACTTAAATTAAGTTAAGGATTGATTGGGAACAAATCCGGAGTAAACAGAATAACGCAATTTGACGCAAAACAGAATTTTAGGAAAATTTTTAAAAGACGCATTTTCCGTTTTCCGTGCGATACGAATTATTTCCCAATCCTTCCCTAACTTGACCTAAGTTACTCTAACCCTAGTGAGACCACTTGAGGTGTGGTTGCATAATCGAAAGATTTTCAAAACAGTTGTAAATTCCATTTCACATGTGACGTTCAATTTCGAAAACCCGAATATGATTGCACTGTTTTAATAAAGGCCCTACTTTAGTAAGGATATTTTAAGTTGGGGTGAGTTATCATTTTGAGGAGAAATGTTTTCAAAATGCCCTTATTTTGAGAACTAGCAAAGAGAATTTTCTATTGATTTGAATGAGCCTACTAATGAGTAATTTTCCAACCTAGTATTACGCCTAAGTATGCGTATTCGGAATCTCACCTCATTGGATTGCGGAGATATGTATCGACCCTAGGTCGTAAGATTGTCTTCCAGACGAATTGTGAGTACAATAGGAAAGTTATGTAAAGTCGATTAGTCGACGGATTTTCGTGTTAAGTATGCGAATAGGATTTTAACGATTTTGAGGACAAAATCTTTCAAGTTGGGGTGATTGTAACATCCCTAGTTCGGTTAATTTCACATAACAAAATTAACTAGCCAATTATCATCAATTAAATGATAAGTCGAGTCATGGCTAAGTTTATGTCAAGAAAGCAACGTTAAATTGCTCAATTATATGATTTACATGCACTATTCCTTTAATCATGAATTATTGTGTATTACTTGATTAGATTTGAGGTTTAAGTAGAAATTATAGTTTAAAGGGCAAAACGGTCATTTTGCCTAGTGAGCGGTTAGGACTAAATGATTAGCTAACCTAGATGATATAGCATGTCTAATAATATGTGACAACTAATTTAATTAGTAAGTAAGTATGTTTGGTAATTGATTGAGTGATTGTTGAAAGAAATAGTTTTAAATAAGTGATTAGAGAGAAATGGTAGTTTTGTCCTTTCCCCACTCAATAAAACCTTCAGCTCCCCACACCCTCATTAAAAACACACACATTTTCTGAATGAGAAAAGCCAAACTCAGAAACTGAGAAAAGAAAGAGGAATGGCGTGAGAGAGAGATGAGGCAGAAGGGAGAGGAACTTCACCAATTCTCCATGCATGTGTCTCCTTTTTAGTGCATTAGATTCAGCTCACCAAACTCTATCTGGTGACACTAATATTATCCTCCACCTCTCCACCCTTCTAGTTTTGCCATTTTTGCACCTCAAGTTCCTTTGCAAATAAAATGAGTTTCCTAGCTTGCATGTGGATTCAAGGAAGCTCTAAGGGTGATTTGAAGCACTATATTTCAGTTTGGTGAGTGGATTAGAAAGAAACAGTACCTACATTGCGAAGTAAACAGTCTAGGAAGGGATTACAGTAGCTGGTTAGTGTTGGGTTTAGCTTAGAAGCTCCATTTCGTGGTTCATGGTGAAGGGAGTGGAAGTTAACAGCTTAGAGCAAAATCTGCATCAAACCCGTTTTAACAGTGTCTAGTAATTTCGATTAATCTCACTCTACAGACCTCATTTTAAGGTCATTTTTATTTCTTTAAAAACTAGACACAAAATGCTTCAAGTTAGGCACAAGAATCACCTGGTTTGACTGAGTATTGAGGGAGAAACTTCAGTTACAAGTTTCACTTTTGTAACAGTAACGATTTTGGATTAGTCACAGTGTTTTAGCCATAACTCCTTGAATACTCATCATATCAGTGTGAGACTTGAACCATATGAAAGTAGACAAAATTAGCTACACATTAGGCACTGGTTTGAAAGGTTTTGGTTAAGAATAGAATTAGTTACGTTTGTTGCAAAACAGCTCACAGATGCTGCCAAACCAATCTTTGGAGTTAGTTGACGCGTTCTAGAAGTTGGGGTTAGATCGGAGTAAAAAGGGGATTACATTGTGGATTCGAGATGCCTTTGGGGAAGCTTCAGTAGCTGGACATGTTTGGGGATTCATTCGGGATCGATTTGATGTTCGTGGAAGCGAGAAATTCAAGATGAGGAAAAGTTCGAGTAGACGAGTCGGTGTCGAATTCCATTCGTTTGTGGTCGTTTGTGATTTTCATCACAAGAGGTGGGTGAGTTCTACTCACGTTTAGGGTTTTAATTTCTTTTCTGAAATGACTGCTAGGTGACTGGTTGTATGGTTGTTTCGTTAGTTTCGAAAGTTTTGAGTCGGAAACCGTATTTTATGGAAATATGCATTTTGGGTCTCAGAACGAATGTCACTCGAGTTTGTGGATTGATATTGTGTGTTGAATGACTGTATTTATGTTGGATTTTGATCGGAATATGAATTGGACTTGAACGGAATTGCGAAAACGAGAAAAACGGAACAAATAGGTGTGCTGATAGAAGCACACGGGTCGTGCACCTACGGCACACAGACCGTGCGCCAGCTTCGGAAATGGTTTTTCAAATAATGTTCAGTGCGCACGGGTTGTGCGCCTAGGGCACACGGGTCATGCGTGAGCTTCTGTTACCGCACACCAAATTCTCGTTTCGTCGCTCTTTTCGATTCCAAACCTCTTCTAATCTTTTTTCCAACCCTTTGCGATGATTTTTCACTTATAAAACATTGTTTTTGACATGTTCAAGATGGTTTTGGAAATTACCTTCAAACCTATTGTTGCACCCCGAAAAATCCGGTAGGGATTTCTCGATGTACAACGTGGAAGATAAATGAAGCCGCCATCAATATTTTAGTTTTTAGACGAAAACATTGAAAAAACGTCTTTTTATACAAGGCGGGTGGTCTTTTCGAAATCAGGAGATGTAGGTTTGGGGGTCGGTTAGACACGGGGAAGGTATAAGCACCCCGCATCTCCTTTCTACCGAAAGGGAACCATTAATTTGATGTGTGGTTTCGACAAAGTTTGATTTGAAACGATGTTCTATTTCTTTTCGTTTTTCTTTTTTTATTTGAGAAAAGCGTTTGGAAAGAAAACGGGGAAAAGAAAGATTTTTTTTGATATTTTTTTTGAAAAGGGTGCTTGACGGGACGTGGCCCGCTCCTACGTATCCTCAGATGCAATGAGGAAATCAAAGCTACGTAGTTCTCCTGGGTCGAGAAACTTTGGGTGTGTTGGTGTCTTTTATTGCAGGGGTTCTCGGGTCTGAACTGTACAGTCCACTAACCCTAAAACATAGACATCCCCGCCCGTACAGGCGACGTGCCCCCTACTTATCGAAAAGTGATTTGAGTTACTTGAAAAAAAGGATTTGCTGTGAGATTGGTAATTTTTGTTCGAGCAAGTATCTTAGGCCCGCACGAGCTGTACAACTCGCTAATCCTAAGACTCTAACCAATGTCGAATGTACATCCGAAGGGTTTTGTGTAGGAGGATGAGAGGCTAAAGGATCAAATGAGAAGCAAAAAGAGAGGATCCTTAGGTGTGGGAATGAGGGAGTATTTATAGGATGAAACTAGGTCTAAGGGTAGTTTAGTCTTTGTGATTTTGATGTGCTCTAGGATTGAGCTTTGATTTTGAATGGAGGGTTGAGATCACTTATCACAAGGATTGAGGGTGGAGAGAAAACACAAAATGTGAGAGTGAGAGTGGGGGGCGAAAGTTAGAGGAAAAAAAAGGAAAAGAAAAATGAATTTTCTTATTTTGGAAGAGATATTTTATGTGAAGTAGGGTTAAGGGCATTTTAGGGGAGAATTGTTACCAAAGAGGGAACTTTGGGTTTTCTTATGAATAGGTTAGTGTAAGTGAGTGGAGTAATTTACCAAAGAGGGTATAATGGAAGAGTGTGGAAGAAATTGGAGAGAGAGAGAGAGAGAATTCGTAGGTGGGGGGAGGAAGAGAGAAAAAAAACTTGTTTTTTTTTGTCTTTTGTCTTATTGAGGACACTTCCCTTTTTTTTGTTTTTTTGAATTTTTGGGCATGGGAAATAATGGGAATGCAACTATTGAAAACGTGTCACATGCTTTTGGGCACCATAAAATATTCCTTCTAGTCACCCATGACAATAAAAATTGTCACTTAAAAATTGAGGAATATTTAATGGTCCTTTTTTTTTATTTTATGCACTAAAAATGGAAAAATACATTTTAAATTATTTTTGACTAGGGTTTTCTTTCTAAAAATTGTACAAAAATTATCCTTAATAGAATAAAAATGTACTTTTTGTGGATGTGCATTTTTTGCGAGAAAATCATCTTTTTGCGAAAAATGACCAAAATGCCCTTTTTGACCCTAAAACCCTAATTTGCCTAAAAAATGCATTCCAACCCTAAAAATGATTTTAAAGACCTTGGAATGACTTCTAGGACCCAAAATGCAATGCATGATACTCTTCATTCTTCAACTTATTTATTTATTTTTTGGGGAAAATTAGGGTTTTGACCTAAGCCGGACAAAATTGGGGTATGACACCTATACATGTTTCAAAAACCGAAAAGTGGTATACGTGAGCGGACATGGGTTATGTTTATTATCATGTAACTAAATGTTCAATCAATTGTTTAAGGTCATGGAACTAAATGTTCTTTCAAGGTTAAGATATATAAATTATATCAGAGGATGGGTGACGACCCAGTTGATTAGTATACTAGGGGAGGGGAAGTCATGAGCCCCAGAACCTAGGCCTCAGAAGGTATGAAGCTAGTGTAAACTAGTGAAGAGGTTCGACGGTAAAGGCAGAGCTTTTGCCGAAGATGTACTATAGCATGACAGGAAAAACTATATGCACGTAGGACCTATATGGACTACGATTAAATGAAAAGGAATAAATGGACCGAGAGTCATTGTGAGGGGTTACGGTAGGACTTACTGAGATAATGTTTATCTCACCCTTTATATGTTGTTGTTTTACAGATACTCAGGGAAAGAACAAGGGCAAGGAAGCATGGTTGATGAAACCTTAAGGAGGACATGAAGTTTTAGAGTTATGTTCATGATGTTTTTCCCTTAGTGATTGTACTTCGATTTGATGACTTGAATTTGTTTTAAGTTATGTAATCGTTTTCGCTTTTCTTGTGATGGTATTGAACACTAGGTCATGAGGATATTGAAAGACATGGAACCGATATGGTTTTCAATTAAGTTATGAATGTTAAGACTGTTTGATGTTAATCATCGGAAAAATTTTAGTTGTGTTCAATATCTAAACAGGAAATATTACTCTACCAAAATGTAACACCCTAATATTTCTAACAAGTAGAAATTCTAAAATGCACAACTTAGTATACATCAGAGTAAAATTCTTGTATTTGGATATTGAACAAAATTAAAAACTTGATATAACTCATCAAGTGATCAATCTTAATCCCTATTATTCAATATCAAGTACAACAATAGCGGAAACGATTTACAACTTTAATCAATTACAAGTCATAACTCGAGATAAAAAAACTAGGAGAAACAAAATGAAGACAAGAGCTAAGTCTTCGGGCTCTCCATAAGGCCTCATCTAACCATGCTTTCTCGCTTTGTTCTTTCCCCGCGTATCTGAAAAACAACAACATATAAAGGGTGAGATAAACATTATCTCAGTGAGTCCTACCGTAACCCCTCACAATGACCCTCGGTCCATTTATTCCTTTTCATTCAATCGTAGTCTATATAGGTCCTACGTGCATATAGCTTTTCCTATCATACCATAGTACATCTTCGGCAAAAGCTTTGTCTTTACCGTCGAACCTCTCCACTTGTTTACACTAGGTTCAAACCTTCTGAGGCCTAGATTCTGGGGCTCATGACTTCCGCTCCCCTAGTATACTAATCATCTGGGTCGTCACCCATCCTCTGATATAATTTATATATCATGACCTTGAAAGAACATTTAGTTCCATGACCTTAAACAATTGATTGAACATTTAGTTCCATGACCTTGAACAATAGTTTGAACATTTAGTTCCATGACATTACATAACATATGTTCCCTCACGTGTACTACATTACGGTTTTTGAAACAATTATGACTTCCAAAAATAATTCATTTTAAACCTTGCAATCATGTTAAAAAACAGAGCATCATTGGTTCCATTACATGAAGGATGGTTGGGAAGAATATTAGAAGAGGTTTGGAATCGAAAGGAGCGGCGAAACGAGAATTTTGCACCTTGAACCCGAACCACACGCACGGTCCGTGCCCTATGGGCGCACGACTCATGCGTGTTGCACCATTTTAATTAGCCAACATCGAAGCTGGCGCACGGTCCGTGCCACTGGGGCGCACGGTCCGTGTGCTCTGTTCAGTATACCAACATCAATCTGTTTCTCTCGTTTCGCTTCTCCGTTCGCGTCCAATCAGTATTCCGATCAAAATCCAACCTCAAAATAGATAATACGAGACAATATTCCAGTCCAAACAACATCATTCAATCACAATGCATCAATCAATCGTTCGTAACTAAACACATTTTCGCAATTACGGTTTTCGCAAAACAACGACTTTCAACGAAATCGAATGAAACGAAGAACGAAACCATATTCTAAGTCACATGCAAGGTTGACACAATAAAATTGAAAACCCTAAGCGAGTATAGAACTCACCTTTCGTGATGATAATCACGCACAACCGAGAATCCACGCAATACAATCAACTACGTAATTACTCGAACGATCCCCGTAAGGTTCTGACGCTCCAACGAACTCGAATTCACTCCGAAGCTAACCCAAACAGTTCAAACGTTCGTGCAACTCAATATTCATGACATTAATTTTTCCAAACACATCAGCAAACATTATGAAGCTAAAAGGAAAATAACTCACTTCTTATGTAGTCTCTCCAACTCCACATACCTTTTGACAACACCTTTTTGCTTTCTCCCTAACCCGGTGTCTAAGAACTTAGTCTGGATGGTTGGGGAGTCCTCTTCCCATTTCAATACTACTCGAGAATTTATTTCCCACGAACACCTTAGGGTTTACGGCTTAAGGTAGGAAAAAAGTATCTTCCAGAATATAGGAAAGAGACACATTCCCAACAACTGACTTAGACGTGTAGATATTTTCGTTAGCTTTCCAACGCATCTCGGAACATAAAAATCAGGGTTCCGGATTAAAAGTTACGAATAAAACAAGTCGAAAGACTAGCGAGAATATCTCACAGACCGAAATGGGCATACTCCTAATCGGAGGATTGCTATAAGGTTACTTCTATCGGCATCATGTACTAGCCCCTTCTGTGGAAGGGAACTGATTCATAAATCTTGGTCAGGAACTAATCGGATAATTCTTGGGTGGTTCTACTTGCCAATATTGCTGATGCAATTATGGTTTACTAGCTCGATTGCACGACATTTCAAAATGTTACTCTGAGGGAAAGATAATTGACCTAGACTCGAGACTATCCGAAGGATTCCTCTAAACAGTGACGTGAGTTGGGGTTAACCTGAGTTACAAGGTAAGGTAACTACCAGACGTTATCTCAGGAACTGAGAAACTTGTTTAGACATGAATTGGAGCTTTACAGTGTCGGTTACTCCTAAACGGATCTCTGAACACTTATACTCTTACTACTTGAAGATTTTGTTTAGGTTACAACTGGCGGGACGACCTATAAAGGTTTACGCGGCAACTCAACGATTGCTTCGGCTCCAAAGACTGAACAGTCGCCCACAGCTTCCTCGAACCATCATGGATGCCCATCTATTGTTCCGGAATGTCATTTGTAGCCCTCTACTTCTGCTGCGCGCTCTGATGAAACGAGAAGGCTAGAAGTCCTATGGTTCAGGGTTTTGGACATTGATCGGATCCTGACTCAACAATTCACATAATATACTGAAAGGTTCTAACAGTCAATCGTCTAAGTCCCTAACTGACTCGATCTAATAACCTCTTGACCGTAAGGTCACTAAGCCCGACTGGGTCGAACTGCTCTGATACCAAAATGTAACACCCTAATATTTCTAACAAGTAGAAATAATAAAATGCACAACTTAGTATACATCAGAGTAAAATTCCTGTATTTGGATATTGAACAAAATTAAAAACTTGATATAACTCATCAAGTGATCAATCTTAATCCCTATTATTCAATATCAAGTACAGCAATAGCGGAAACGATTTACAACTTTGATCAATTACAAGTCATAACTCGAGATACAAAAACTAGGAGAAACAAAATGAAGACAAGAGCTAAGTCTTCGGGCTCTCCATAAGGTCTCATCTAACCATGCTTTCTTGCTTTGTTCTTTCCCTGCGTATCTGAAAAACAACATATAAAGGGTGAGATAAACATTATCTCAGTGAGTCCTACCGTAACCCCTCACAATGACTCTCGCTCCTTTCGATTCCAAACCTCTTCTAATCTTCTTCCCAACCATCCTTCATGTCATGGAACCAATGATGCTCTGTTTTTGAACATGATTGCAAGGTTTAAAATGAATTGTTTTTGGAAGTCATACTTGTTTCAAAAATCGTAATGTAGTACACGTGAGCGAACATATGTTATGTAATGTCATGGAACTAAATGTTCAAACTATTGTTCAAGGTCATGGAACTAAATGTTCAATCAATTGTTTAAGGTCATGGAACTAAATGTTCTTTCAAGGCCAGGATATATAAATTATATCAGAGGATGGGTGGCGACCCAGTTGATTAGTATATTAAGGGAGGGGAAGTCATGAGCCCCAGAACCTAGGCCTCAGAAGGTTTGAAGCTAGTGTAAACTAGTGGAGAGGTTCGACGGTAAAGGCAGAGCTTTTGCCGAAGATGTACTATGGCATGACAGGAAAAGCTATATGCACGTAGGACCTATATGGACTACGATTAAATGAAAAGGAATAAATGGAGCGAGAGTCATTGTGAGGGATTACGGTAGGACTCACTGAGATAATGTTTATCTCACCCTTTATATGTTGTTGTTTTTCAGATACGCGGGGAAAGAACAAAGCGAGAAAGCATGGTTAGATGAGGCCTTATGGAGAGCCCGAAGACTTAGCTCTTGTCTTCATTTTGTTTCTCCTAGTTTTTTTATCTCGAGTTATGACTTGTAATTGATTGAAGTTGTAAATCGTTTCCGCTATTGCTGTACTTGATATTGAATAATAGAGATTAAGATTGATCACTTGATGAGTTATATCAAGTTTTTAATTTTGTTCAATATCCAAATACAGGAATTTTACTCTAATGTATACTAAGTTATGCATTTTAGTATTTCTACTTGTTAGAAATATTAGGGTGTTACATTTTTCCTGTTTAGATATTGAACACACTAAAATTTTTCGATGATTAACATCAAACAGTCTTATCATTCACAACTCAATTGAAAACCATATCGGTTCCATGTCTTTCAATTTCCTCATAACCTAGTGTTCAATACCATCACAAAAAAAGTGGAAACAATTACATAACTTAAAACAAATTCAAGTCATATTATCGAGTTACAAAGATAACAAGGGAACTCAATATCAAAGATAAAAGAACCAAGTCTTCTAACTTCTCCTCAAGCACGTCACCTACTCGTGCCTCTTCGCTTTCTTCTTTCCCTGTTTCTCTGTAAAACAACAACATATGAAGGGTGAGATAAACATTATCTCAGTGAGTCCTACCATAACTCCTCACAATGACTCTTGGTCCATTTATTCCTTTTCATTTAATCGTAGTCCATATAGGTCCTACGTGCATATAGCTTTTCCTGTCATGCCATAGTACATCTCCAGTAAAAACTCTGCCTTTACCTTTGAACCTCTCCACTAGTTTACAGTAGCTTCAAAACTTCTGAGGCCTAGGTTCTGGGGCTCGTGACTTCCCCTCCCCTAGTATACTAATCAACTTCAACATTAGGGTCGTCACCCTAAACCTCAAATTATATAAATAAATATAATTTCACCCGCATTGGGCCGTCTCATAAACATAACATAACCTCAATTTATATAATTATATATAAACACCCGCGTTGGGCCGTCTCATAAACAATATATAACATATATATATATATATATATATATATATATATATAACATATATATATATAACATATATATATATATATATCTATATATTCTCAAAGGACATTTAGTACGCTTTAACAATTAACATGATCTCACACGATGACTAACCGCATTTACATAGTTTATTGTAATTCACCTCACCTCAATGTATACCTACGTGTTTTCCACGAATTATGGCTTATTTATCAATATATAGGCTTTTGGGATCAATTAGAATGAAATTGGAACCGTTCGATATGGCCTAAGGCATGTTTTCAAATTAGGTAACAGAAGCTTTCGCACGGTCCGTGCGTATAGGCGCACGACCCGTGCACGTTTTATTAATTTTTTTCTTCAGAAAGTTACAGAACCTGGCGCACGGTCCGTGCATGAAGACGCACAACCCGTGCGCATCTTAAAATGTTTGCGCACAAGTAGCCGATGGTGGCGCACGGTCTGTGCCTAATGGCACACGACCCGTGCGTCAGCACCAGTTTTCGTAAAAACATGTTTTCGTGTAATTTTGCCATTCCTTCCGATCTCAATATCCGTTCCGATCGATACCCTAACACAATCAAATATTATTCCAGTCCAGAACAACAATCATAATCATCAACCAATCCAAACAATCACATTATCAAGCAATCGACCGTATAATTCCTCGTTCGAAACATGATTTTCATAAAACGGTTTTGACTCGAAAAACACACGACTAAACATAAAACAGAACATGCAACAATATTTTGACACAAAATCCCTAAGCGAGTACAGAACTCACCGATTTGACGAACTCGTGAGAAATCACGTCCTCACACGAAACGATCAAACCGTAACCTCTCGAACAATCCCCGTAAACACGAACTCGCACCGAACTTGTCTGATACTCGTCCAAAATCGAACCCAACAGCTCCTATTCTGAACCTAAGTTCCTTGGCTACTGAATTTTCTCCCCAAAGTGTTCCTAGTCACAATGTAGCTTCACCGAGTTGCTAAAAATCACTCCCAAGGCTCCAATGGTACGTGCAATGCTTCAATGAGGAGAAAACTCAACTTTGAGCTTCAAAGATCAACAATGGCAAGATGAGGAGGAGAAGGATTCAGCTTGAATGAATGGTATCATTGGAAAGCAAATGAAAAATGGAAGAGGATGGAGAAGAGAACACTTACATGCATGGGACTTTGGTGAAACTTTGGGCCTCTTCTTCTCCCTCTCAGGCTCTCACCCTCGAGCTCTCCTCCCTCTCTCACTCTATGTTTTTCTGGTTCTTTGTTCTAAATGAGGCTTGGTCAGCTGAACAAGGTTTTAAGTGGGTGGGAAATGACTAAAATGCCCTCCACTTAGCTCATCACCTTAGTTTACACCAACTCATAATTAACTTCTAATTAAATTGTGGTTGTGATCTTATGGAGTCAAGGAGTATGTTTGGTGTTGAGTAATTTGGGTTAGGGGTTCGAATGATATGGAAATGACCAAAATGCCCTTGGCTCCCCAATCCTCGCATAATTCTATTTCTACCCCAAAACAATCACATAATTCATACAATTAACAATTAAACTGCCCTCTAAATCATGTGAGTTTCGTATGAATTTTAATCATATAAGAAAATGTATTAAAAGTATTACGCGAGTCTTTCTCTAGTATCATATTACAATTACTAGTGCATATTTTATGGGAGCTGAACAAGTGCGCCGACTTTTTGGCAAAAGAATGAGTTCATTCTATGTGTGATAGTGACCGAGACCACCGAGTCTCTCTTTTGACGGATCGAGAGAGGGCAGTATCGCAGGAAGACAGCTAGTGCGTCGCATTAAGCAGCTTTTATCTTGTTTCACTAGTGTGCGTATTCGCCATATATATCGTGAGGCCAATAAGGTAGCGGATGAACTTGCAAACTTGGGATGCACCTACATTGAAGGCGCTACTTATTTTGATTCACCGCCTATCATTGTTAATCCTCTAGTGAACACTGATGTAATTGGAGTCTCTACTCCTCGGTTGATCCTCGTGTAATCCTTTTCGGGCTTTATGCCCCGTTTAATCTCAAAAAAAAAAAAATTTAACTAGGTTTTTTTCTGCTTGTTTTTTTCCTTTTTTTGTTTTTTTAAGTTGTAACACAAAAAAAACATACTACTACTAGAATGCCTATTGTCAAGGATTTTTGGTGAAATTAATAAAAAAGGTTGCACCAAAAAAAAAGGTTTATAGTGGACCCTACATACAATTTTCTTTCCTATCCGGTTTCTGTAGAAACAAACATTTCTTTCTTCGTCTCTCCCTAAATCCAAACAAAGCGTTAGCGTTAGTGTTTTGGAGGTATTTTCTCTCTAGGGTTTCATTTTTCTTCACTCTCCACACAACTACTTACGATTTTCTCCTCTACTTTTGAGTTTCCGTTCCCCCTCTGATCCGGCGAGCCACCGTACATCTCCGTTCGAACCGCTCCGCCGTCACTCTTCGGCGTTAGCGCATCCCCACCGCGTCGCCGAACACTTGCGATAACGCACTTCAGGTAGAGTCTTTCTTTTCAATTCACTTGGTTTCTTTGAAAATTTCAAAGGATTAAACAACCAGAATTGAAAAAGAAGTTATTGTAACTCAAGAATCAAATACCTTCTTTGATTTTGTAATGCTATTTTAGGTTACTCTTTTTTACTTGTACTTTCATAAATTGAAAATTTGTCTTTATTTTTTCAGGTTGAATTTGGCACCAAAATGCCGGACGTTCAGACTCTTGTTAATGATTTTGTGAATCAGCTGAATAAACGGTAAATATTTTCTTTGTTGATACTGTTTCAGTTCAGTGAATTACGTATTTAGGAACCGTTCTGTGACTTTTGAGGTTTAGGAATTGATCTTTGTGATTTTCTTTGTGTTTGTGTTTGTTTAATTATTTGTTTATTTATTGTCTGGTTATGCTAGTAAAATTGAAGGTTCTCAGGCCACAGCAAAGCAGACAGCAGAGTTGCTTCGGACTGTTATTTCACAGCAGAGGTTACCCCAAACAAACCAGGCTACAGCCCTGATGAATGCAGTAAGGACTGTTGGGGAAAAGCTTATTGCTGCTAATCGTGTTGGTATGCTAAGATTAAGTTTTAAATTTATTTTATTGTTTTTAAACTACGAATGTGTTTTGCCTGCATTGTGCTCAATGCTGTTATGGCATTCTAGAGTCTAGACTCTAGTATACTGGCTTAATGATTAGCTTATGAGAGATTCTCAATTAAAATAAGTTTTTGACTTTTCAATTGCAAAGAAATCCATATAAGCTCTAAAAATGTATTTACAGAGAAATTGAATGAGAGAGTGCATCTGAAAAAATTGAGACGTAGAAGCTAATTTCAACTCAGACGTGAAACTGTTGTTTAATAAATTCATATCACGAGATCCGATTCATGTTTTTTTTTTCCATAATTGCTTGTGGGGGAAGTTTATCTAAAGTAACTGGCCCTATTTCTAGTTCTACATTGTTAAGGATATTTGAATTATAGAGATTGATTGATTGTTTGCCTCTCCTAAAATGTTATGTACGTGATTGCAGAGCTAGCCGTGGGAAATATTGTTAGGCGTGTTTTGCACATTATCAGGGAGGAAGATCTTTCCCTTGCCACAGCTGCTATAGCTGGTTTGGGTTTATCAGCTGCAAGTGACGATGAAGATAATGAGAAGCGAGAAGATCGTCCTGTTTTATCTGCTGCTGCTGTTGCAGCAGCTGCAAGAAGATCCTTGCGTCCACCATCATTGCAAACTCTTCTAGAGGACATACCTTACTCAGCTGCTGTTCCACAGACACCATCCTCAGGGGGTGATTCTGAAGGGAAAAGTAGATGTGAGGATAGCGCAATACTATTAAGATTGAGAATGTTACAACTTTTAATAATTTCGATTATCGGCAATGTTGTTTTTTTGTTTTTGCTTTTTAACTTGGTCTGAAGGGAATCATTTTTTTTATATTTGATATCCAGTTGAAATGTTATTCTTTTCCTGTTTTTGATTTTGTCTTTTTACATGCAAAAATTCATGCCAAGACACTAGTTTTTTGTTTTACACTAGATAACATTCTAAGCTACGGTTTCTGCAATGTAAGAAGTTTTTCCCCTCACTTTTTGATAGCATGCTTCATTGACATTACTGGATTCGTTGATCACCGTGATTATTGTATAGTATTCATTCCTTCTTGCTACGTGGCATTTGAATATGAAATTGTTGTTCTCATGTTTAATGGCTTGTGTCTTTCTGAGTTTGAGTTTGTTTTCCTTTCTTCCAGCTAATGACAAAGGTACACGAGATCGGAAGTTAAAGCATGATGTCATTGAAGCAGTTAATGAACTTATTCAAGACTTATCTACTTGCTATGAACAAATATCTGAGCAAGCAGTAGAGCACATTCATCAAAAGTTCGTTTCACCTGAAACTATTCTAAGATCTGTGTCTGTCTTTTGCTGCTTTAAAGTGCGTGTTTTGAAGAGATTTAATACTTGCCAGTTGCTTCCCAAATGCAATATTTTGTTTTTAATAGGCAAATGTTGGTGGTTAATTATGGAATGCATGCTGATTTTTTTGAGCCGACAATGTATCAAAATCATGTGTATTTTTTACAAAATGTTATTTACAACTCTAAACATCCTAGTCAAATTTTATCTTGAAAGTAACTCTGACATGGACTGTTGCTTTTTGTTTATTGGGAATATGGGCTATTTTATTTTGTCCATCCACATTTCTCAAATCAGACGATGTTTCGTGTTGCATAGGGTTGCTTAATCTACATGACTAACATTAGGCTCCTTACATTCTTCCTTATCTTTCGTCATAATCGTGATGATGATGATCGTCATATTTTTCATGCTTCCTCCACATCTTAAATAACCAAGGCAAATGTTATGTTGATTTTTGTGATAATGTATTGATAGCATGGTCTTATTATTTTTCATAATTTCTTTTTAAGATGGGAGAGTTTTTTTTGTTCTATTTATTGTGTTTACACTTTATTTGCATGATTTTCAGTGAGGTAATATTGACGCTAGGCAGTTCAAAGACAGTACTGGATTTTCTTTGTGCTGCAAAGGAAAAGAAGAGATCATTTAAGGTCTTTGTTGCTGAAGGTTCTCCAAGGTTAGTAGTGGTGGCTGTCTCAAATTTGCAATAGATGACTATGGTCTATTAGCAAGGTATTTCTTTATATTCCTTATATGACCATTTAATGTTGACTTTATATGTAATCAGATATCAGGGACATCTTCTTGCAAAAAAACTGGCTGCTAGAGGGTTACAGACCACAGTAATTACTGATTCTGCAGTGTTTGCCATTATTTCCCGAGTGAACATGGTATGTGAAAATCCTTCCATTAATTTTATAATCAAGACTCTTATGCCAAATTTAATCTGATTTCAACTTATCATGCTGTAATGGTAAGTGTGGAGTTGTTTCCGAGTGAGCTTGGTATGTAACAAATAACAATCATGCCATGATACAGGTTATAGTTGGAGCTCATGCTGTCATGGCTAATGGTGGAGTCATTGCCCCAGTTGGGTTACATATGGTTGCACTTGCAGCTAAAAGGCATGCTGTTCCTTTTGTTGTACTTGCTGGGAGTCACAAGGTGAAATGTTAACCATATAATCTATATCTGCCTCGCATATGTCATTTTCTATGAAACTGGAATATCAGAATCAAAATAAATATTTTATAAATGTGTTGTTTTTAATTTGTTTTATTGAATTTCAAAATGAATCACCATACAATACTTGATAGTTCAAAACCAAATATAGGCAAAATTTGACTTGAGTTTAGTCCAAATTTATATGGATACGTTACATTGGTTTTAAAGTAGAGATGAAAGATAACCATAGAAGTAGTTAACCAGCTATGAACGGCCAATCCAAAATGAATGTTTTATTACATTGAGGAAGTAGCAGTTTAAAAAATATGTCAACTGAAGTTTATAACAATTAGGTGATAGTGCAACATGGAATCCATATGGACCTTAGTTTCTCCAATTCTACAAATTTTGGATATCCAAATTAATTCTGTTTAAAAAAGTTTGTATTATCAGAAATTAAAGGTACTGAGTGCCAAAAGAGTTTTGAAACCGGCTTCATTACTTCTGTTGGCTGCACTTTGTGTACACCTGTTCTTTAATAAATGCAAGCCTGAAGTCTAGATATCTGAAGCTGTTCGAATTTGTGCAGATATCATTGTAGAGATTGGAAATTTAGAACTGAGCGATATAGATAATGAAATGTATCCACTTCTTTGTTATTGATTCGATTAAGATGCATTCAGATTATGGCAATATTATAACACGTTATTTCCAGTCTTTCTGTTAATTGCTATCAAGATTCAAGACAACTTTGGTGCCATAAGTAACCCTGTTTTGGAATTAAATTTGGATCTGGTTCACCATTTCAGTTCCCAAATGTTAGGCTCTTGCTGACTATTGCTTTATCTAATGATAGTTGTGCCCTTTGTATCCACACAAACCTCAAGTGTTACTGAATGAGCTGAGATCCCCATCTGAGCTACTCGACTTTGGGGAATTCTCAGATATCATGAATTCTACCAGTGGTGCAGGCTCTCTTCATGTTGTTAATCCAGCATTTGATTATGTACCACCAGAACTAGTTAGTCTCTTTGTTACTGACACGTAAGTTAACTGAAATTGATTGAGAAAACTATCTTTTCTTGCTCATTGGCTTTAGAAATTTTGTGTACTAATCCATGTTTGTTGGTTTGGAAATTTCTTCTTCTCAGAGGAGGGTACAACCCATCCTACATGTACCGGCTCATATCCGACTACTACTCAGCTGATGATTTAGTGGTGAAACAAAGCCCTATCACAGGGAGTTGAGTTCAGCTACCCCAATTTTTGTCCTACAATGGTCAGTGATTAAACAGCTATTTACCTCTGTGCTACAGTGTGTTCATTGTATTACTTGAGAGTGAGAGGACTGGTGAAGCAGCTCTATTAATTTACTAATTAATTTGTAAAATAAAAAAGACGTATCTATCTAGAAGTGGTGATTGTGTATAAAAACGTTAATAATACTCTTTAACACACTATTATCAACTTAAAGGTGATTTATACCCGAGGCAACTAAATCAACTTTTTAGAATGTAAAAAAAGGACCAATAATAGAGAATGTGTTAAGAACATGACCTGTTTATGATATTATTCTGATGAACCTATTTTCATTCAACAATGTAAACGACTTTGTATAATATTTGTGATGGATTTTCTGTTTTTAAAGGAACACTTATTCTTCAGTATAAAAAAGTAACATTTATTACCATGGAAAAGTGACATTTCAGTGCTCTCATTTTTCAGGGTGTTTGTGTGGCCCTCGGGCTAGAGATATGTTCAGTGCGGAAATGAGCCTAGTGTGTACTGAGGATTGGGGTGGAGAAATTCTACACGGCAAAAATGATCTGTGAAAATACCCATTGAAACAAGGAAAATTTCATTTTTGCCATTGCCGACCCACCATTGGGCATAGCCCTTTATTTTGTTTCAAGTTTTGGTCCAATCAAGGGTCCCCCACTTCTTTTTTATTTGTATATTTTTTTTTACCCAAAGAAATTATAGTAATAGTATATAGAAACTATAGTTTGAAATTTGTCTTATAATATCATTGTGACCGTAGATTTTTTCGAACTCCGGCTAAGTAGGTGGATTGATTTGAAATTTTTGAAAACTAAACACTATCTAAAAAGAGAAATCGATTAGGCTCTTAAATAAATCTACCTTAATCGGTTGTATTAATTTGTGTTTGGCAATATTTGTGTTTTTTTTATCATTTCTGTGGAAACTACAGTCTCACGATGAATCGGAAAGGAATAGATCATATATTTGCTATGAATTCAGTAACAATGTCATTGCATAAAACTGAATAGATTTGTAAAAGGTGTATATGGCCAAGGAGAAAGTATTATTTGGAGATCAACTTGAATGTTATTAACCTCGATATTTGAACTAAGTGTTATTTGGAGATCAATTTGATTAACCTCAATATTCGTAGTGTTTTTTTGTTTTCAAAAAAAAACTAAGGTGTTAGAATTTCACCAAAAAGATGTTACAATTTATTGACCACTCCATTAACTTCAGTAAAAAACTGAATTCATTAACTACAAATTAGTATTGACTTTTGGTGTCCTAATTTAATGCTCAAATAAGGTAGGTAGATTGATTAACAATGAATGAGGCAGGTAGATTTGAGTAAAAAAACAAGAGGTGGGTAGATTAACTATAGCTGGCTGCCTACTAAAGAATTAGTACTCAACAGAATCTTGCCATCACATTAAAGTTAGACGATTCAGCATAAAGATATCATGGTAAACTGAATTTTTTGTTACATATAATGGTACATAAGAAAAAAGCACCAGAAAAATAATCATCATTCCACTAAACTAAATTGCAGACAAGTCTATGTAACCAAAACAACAAATAACAACACAAAGGCCAGTCATGGCCAATTTGATCACATCTGTTCTACATCAAACCAGAAAAGAAGGGAAGTTCTAGCATAAATAACTCTGACACGTTGCAACGCTAGATCGCCACTTGTCAAAACAGCTTTGGCGCCTCCTTCAATACGCGTTTGAGAGACAAATACACCATCACCATTGCTTTTGGTTTGTGATGATTGAATCACCTCATTGCTACTTGCAGTACTCACAATGGGACATGAGAGAAAATCTAAGGGATTAGATTCACATTGTAGTATGCATCCATCTATAGTGAGCCTTCCACTTCTATGTAGTAAGCAGCAACCGAGCTCCGCCTTCACCGTTAAGTTTGATAATTTGCAGGTCGAAAGGAACTCGAATGCACTGCTCAAACAAAACGAAAATCGCATACCAAAAATGTTTCTGAAGATGAATCATAAGGTTGTATTTTTCAAGGAATTTTTTCAAGCTGCTGGATAATGGTTCAGATGGAAAACTCTATATAATCAAATGAATGAGTTTATCATAAAGTATGAAGCACAGACGAACACGGATACATAGGCACTGGTTTTAATTTGAAAAATGAAAGTAATTGAAGTGTCAGTGTCGAAATCTGACACCGGGCATGTCTTCAACCTGTAGTGTCGGTGCTAAAGAGTCATGAACCAACATTCATGGCATGATGGCAGATGCATTCTGTCTGGCCAAGAATCTTAGATCCTGTTTGGTTTGGAAAAAAAATGTTTTCTATTTGCCTTTCATGTTTTCACTTTTAATTGCAAAAGTATCCCTTATTTTCGTTTTTTTTCTTGCTTCCAAAGATTTTGTATAGGAAACAGAACGAATATAAGGGGTAGTTTTGCAATTAAGAATAAAAGCATAAAATGAAATCAATAATATTTTCACAAAGCAGGCCCTTGTCCATTTGAAATCCAGCAGCAAGGAGGCGACTCCTAGTTATTTATTTACCAATTCAAAAGTTCACTGCACGAAATTTAAATCTAAGGAATGCAAACCTGTCAGAGCCGCGAGAACAAGTGAGCATTGTGTCATCTGGAAGTTCACCTGCACCAATCTGAACAAAGAATATTGGTTTTGGGAAAAAAACAAATATGGGACGATTTTCTATCATCAGCACTTACTGTTTACTCAAGAATTAGACTAACAAGAATGTACAATACAAACACCAAGCAGTGAAGAAGTCATGCACCGGCATTTCGCAGAGACATGAAAACCAATACTGGTCTGTTTATTTTAGTTCTTTTAAAAACCTTTTCTCCACAGTTTGGGAAATAAAAATAGTTAAAGAATAAAATGTGTTAGGAAAACTTCTTTTGGCGCCCTATTTTCTCTCCAAAAATCATCTGAACACTTCCAAACATGTCGTTGGCCTCAAAATCATTTCAGCGATATGATTAACTCCAGAAGTAGTGCTGTCCATTTGATGTGGTTCAATTGTGATTGCAGTTACTTTGGAGTCTGACGAAATTCTTTCTGTAGGCACTGGAGGTCTAAGCAGTTCTTGCTTCTTACGTTCTGATTTTTGATTCCACTTCTAAGATTCATGCCAATTTGGTCTTTTGATCGTTCTCCAATTTGTGGATCTTTCTTACACATCAGACATCACTCTAATGGAAGCAACTCCTCGTGCAGCATCAATTACTATATCCAATCCACAATATATAGATTTACTAAATTAATTTATTTGCAATGACACTAGTTGACCTAGACAAGTCGGGATAACCCTATAGTATAGGAAGACACACATTCTTATTGTTTTTGTTATGAAAGAAAAAATTCATTAAAATGAAGGGTAGAAAGAGAATCGTGGACAAGGAATTCAACACCACTGGCTTTGGCCCTCTTTAATCATCTGTACTTGTTAGATACTCACTATGTCATCAGTCATCACACAATCTAGGCATGTCAACATAGTTTCATGTCCTTTTATTCAAAGAGTTCACCATTTTGCTGTGTTCGCTGTGTCTCTTGTATAAGTGATATAGGATGGGGACAGCTAAGAGAAGCACTCACTTTGGTAGATGAGTGTGGACTCCACAATATATGAAATGCTTAATGTCAAGGATGCATGGTTTGCCCATGGGCGGCGGCGGATCAATACAACTTGAAAGTATTAGTTCAGTGCCGAATCTGAATTATTTACACCATACAATAGAAAAGATACTGGAAAGTGGTCGTGTCAATGATCTCCCCACAAAACTCAACGACTGATGGCCAAAATACACCAATATAAACGTGGGATTGTGACCTATGGGCAGGGGGAGCTTCACAAATGGCCTATGGTGGCTGACACAAAATCTGCCACATCGCTCCTCCATGGCGCCACAAAATTCGCCACGCCATTCCTCCGTGGGATTAAAAAACACTGATGTAGTGTTGTCAGTCAACTTAAACCTAATATCCTCTAGGACTAACAACAGCAAGTAATATAGTTGCTCAAATGGTAGGAACTTAAACAAAAAGGTCTTGGGTTGGATTCCTACTAGTAAACTTCTATTGGTAGGTCATCTATGACTGCCACTCTGAGTCCTTGCCGAGGCTGGTGGCATGCCCAATGGAATAGGAAAACTTCCTCTCCCCACTAAACATTCATGTACAAAAAACAGCAGAACGTATAAAATATCTTGCACTCATTCGATGAGAAAAATGGTAACAAAACCCGGAAACAGATGAATCTCCTTTTGTGGAAAATTTATTGTGAGGAAATAAGTGAATAGAGCTTTGAGAATCACTTAAAATATGCCCCTTTTTTATAAATTCAATAGGTTAATAAATATGTCTTATTAGATTTCCCTGCCACCATATACAATAAGAATTGAATAACTGACCAAGCAGAGAGGTTTCTTTATTTGAATGTTAGCGACACAATGACTCCCACCAGCTGCTATTAAAATCGTATCACCTGGTCTGTAAGAAAGAAAGTGGCAATTACAATCAGTCCTAAAAAAATTTAAGAGCCATACACATATAGCATTGATGTTACATACCTTGAAGCAGAAACAGCAGTTTCAATGTTGGGGAAAACACCAGGTTCAGACAAGTCTTTGACTGATCGATCTACCCGAAGCCACAGGCGAGGATGACATGCCAAGTAATTCCATCTGTGGCAAACGAGGGCGGTATTAAAGCGATCTGCAAACTCAATAGCAGCTCTGTGATATAAAACACTCCATATCATATTACTTGTTTCTTTTTAATTAAAAAACTTGATTAAATACAGGATCCAAAGTATAAGTGCAGTGAGAGTGGGGATCGAGTATCCTCTAAAACAAGCAAAAACAATAGAGAAATAATGACGAGCAAAAGAAAACCAACAATGCAGGATAGCGGCGCTGGCCACCTGCCTTATCTGTTTGCAAAAAAGTGATGGAAATATTCTTAGAACAACATTGGACTGAATAACAGAGAGAGAGGCTATAAACACAATATTGTGCCGGAGCAAATTTATCAGCCAGAGTACACTCTGCATCAAGGGCATAAAGAAAGTGCATAAACTGCAGTGCCACCAAATTTTCCAACTCAAGTTAGAAAGGATACCCATAGAATCATCAATTGGAAGTAAAGGGGATGGTACATCAATGAATTTCAGTCACTCAAGTAAAGAAGACTGTACATTGATAACTTTTCCAGTCACTTAACTTTTAAAGAGGAAAACTCAATATAAATGGAAAGCTTGAATAGAAAGAGAACTTCTATGGGGGGGATTATCCAAAGGTATAGAAGTATTCACTAGGCAAAAAATTGAGAAACAGGAATCCAACCACTTTAGAAATAGAAATCCTCTTTGTCAAAAAAAAAAGAAATAGAAATCCTCCTTCCAACTTATCAAGTACTTTGAAATCATGTGAATAAAACAATTCCAAAAGAAAGATAGGCATTAAGAAATCTTCAGGATAGATAGAAGATACACACAAGAGTGATCTTCTTCCAAAATGAAAATGGCACAACACCAGCATTAGCAAAATGGAGATGTGTAAAACAATCCATTAAAATTAGCATATCCAATACATACATGGCAGATTACTGATTAAATTAAATCCCTATAAAAAAAACTAACTCAGGTTACTAACTAAGTTGTTAGTTCCTTCCAAGGCTTTATCAAACACGGATTCCCCCCTGAGACCACACATTAAAATCATTATATATTTCATAAGTATTCAAATTTAAGCTGCAAAATTTGACATCATAGTCATAGATACCATCCCAAACTACCACCCCAAACTTGACTCAAACCTCAAATTCTATCTTTTCATTTCTCAAAAAGCAAATAAACGTTAAATACTAAATACCAATTAATAATTTAATAATTAATAATAAAACTTATAATTAGGACAATAAAGAAGTTGAAAACCTAGTTCATGTTGCAAATTAACTACCCAAAGGCATGTCAACCACCACAAATCCAACAACAAACCATCACAATGACAGAAATTGAGAAAACAAAACTCTGGGTATTATTGAATTGAACGAAAAGATTGAAATTTTGAGGAAAAAAGAGAAAGATGGCTATACCTGGAATAGGGGGAAGGAAGCTAAAGATATGCATAAGACAACCATCATCGAGATTATTAATGGGAGCATAAGAAGAAGAAGAAGAAGAAGAAGAAGAAGAAAAGGCTTTTTTCCTTTGACACCTTTTCCACCGTTCCCTGTTATCTTCTTCTTCTTGTTTGTTTTCTATCATCGTCATGTTCCTCTGAAGCCTGAACGAAGTCTGTGCCTCTGTCTACCTTCTCCACCGCACCCTCATAAGGCCCTGTTTGGCTTTCACGCATCAAGTCTCAACCCCACCGTCATTTACGTTTGTGATACTTTTGTTCAGTTTTTTTTTGTCAAGATTTTTTTTTGTTCAGATTTTTTGGTCATGCGAGAACAATTTCATTAAGTATATGTTTGGATACTTTAAACTTAACGGAATGGAATGGAGTAGAACATAATGGAATAAAATTTTCATTCTATTGTTTGAGTGTTTTATGACGGAACAGAATAAAATTTTCATTCCATTGTTTGGAAAGTGGATGGAATGGAATGGGTTATAACTTTTGTCTTCCATTTTTACCCTCGTATAAAAAACACTACTATGTAATAATAATAATAATAAAGGCATAATAAAATAAAAATATATAAAAAAATGTAAAACATTAATTTTTTAGACAAAATGTAAAATATTACTATTAAACTTTATATTGTTACATATGTATATGTATTATAGTGTTATATTATATATATTATATAATAAAAAAAAGGGGAAGCTAATGATCAAATGCAAATGCTTATAGAAAGTGACCAACGTGGTTAAACTAAATCCTAGAAAAATTGTTACGTGAATAGCCTGTTATTTCTCAATTATTAAACTAAAATGTTAAAATCCAAAACGTGAAAAAGTTGTTGTTTTGTAAGAAGAATGAGTTGAATTAATATTTGAAAAGTTAAGAACCTATTTTTGGGTGTGGATCAGAATTCAGAGAAAGGCCTGAGTTGCTGAATAATTGCTATCGTAAATTGAGCAAGAAGAAAATATGATAAAGTTGGAGGAAATAAAGAAGAAAAGGATATAATAAGTCTTTTAATCTCTATATATACATCCGATGGTACTCTCCATGTAGGATCTCCATGTCAGCCTTCCCGCCTCACCCCCCTCTTTCCCTCCAATTCTCCGGCCAGTTGCTGGCCGCCATGTGTCCCACCACTCACGCTTCCTCACACTTCCTTTCTTCCTCACACTTCCTTTTCCTTTCTTCCTCACGCCTCCTTTCTCTCTCTCTCCCGCTAAACCTTCAGGGGTGTTTTTGCCAAACTATCACATGCACTACACTGCATGTTTGACAGATGGTCTTCACTTCCTGCACGAAGGCCACGTTTCTTTATGCTAGAGATGCAAAGAGGGAGTTGAGAGAGAGAAGCAACGAGACTGGAGTGAAAATGTGAGCCATCAGAGGGAGAGAGAGAGAGAGGGGGGAGGAGAGAGGACAGGTTTGAAGCCAAGGTTCGTGGTGAGGGCTCGAGAGGAGAAGAGACAACCATGGTGGGAGAAGATGGAGGAGGCAGAGACATGCTAAGGAGAAGAGAAGGAGTCGCGAAACTGAGCCAGAACCGAGAGAAGATCTGGGGCTCTGCACGCAAAGGAGATGAAGGGGTGACAGTGGTGTGCGGCAATGGCTAGCCGAAGGAAGGATGTCGCAGCAAGGTTGCCGAAAATTGCTTCTCCGCGGTGGATGCGAAAAGGTACCGTTTTTTATTTCACTCTCCATCCTCCGTTTTTGATGTTCACGGTTGAGATCCTTCCTAATCTTGGCATTTCACTTTTGCTCTCCTCTTCGTGCTTCATCTCACACCACCGTGTTCAACTCCTGCGACTGGGATTCTGGAATCAGTGTCGTTCAGCCGCGTCAACGGCTTCCCAGATCGATTTCAAGCTCTTCAACCGCTGGACCTTTGATGATGTTCAGGTTCTTCCTCTTTCCAATGATCTTATTCCTCTTTTATTTACCATTTGTTGTTAATTATTATGGGAAAGTTTTCTACTCTATGCTCTCATCAGATTTAGACTACATAAATTAAATTGCAATTTTGGGTTATTTAGTTGAATTCTTATATGTTGTGTAGTTTGTTCAACTTCCGATTTCAAGTTATTCTGTTGTTGTAGTAATGAAGAACATAAGAGTTAGTTTTAGTTTTATGAATGAACCAAAATCAAATCCTTTGAATGATGCATTCAAGGTGTTTGAGAATTTGCATTTTTAATTACTTTAGTTCATTTCTTCAAGCAAACGTTCTCCATGCCAATTACTTCTATGATTTCTCCCTTTTCAGGTCAGCATTTATCTTACTGTCTTCCTTGCGAGCTCAACCACGAAGCAGAGAAGTTGGATGCCAGGGAGAAGGGGAAAGAGCGATGGACTGGGAGCAGAAGCAGCATCAAGGCTCATAGAGCAGTGGCGAAATCACACGAAGAATTAAAATGATGCACAAAGCGGTTGCAGAGTCGCACCAAGCAATTAAAACAACCCACAGAGCAGTTGCAGCAATGTGTGAAGCATTAATAAGATTTTTTTTACTGAATATAGGGTATCTACTATTTGCTTTTTAAGTTATCTGATGCTATTGTCATTTGTGGTGTGTAATTTATGGTTGTTAGTTATTCTCTTTTGTTAATAACAGAAAAGTATGTTTCTATGATGCAATTTTGGAGCCATATATGTGTTCATCTTTTGTGTGAGGGGTGAATAGCTGGGAAAATCTTCTTTGGCAGTAAGCTTAGTTAGCTTCTCTGCCTCATCACTTGCATGTAGTTACATGGTCATCTCCAAGGTAGTTGAAATTAGTTTCTATGTGGAAAAATTTGGTATATTAGTTGTTGACATTTTTGAACTTTGATTAAGCTATGGTAATTTTTTGGTATCTTTGTTGTTTACAAGTCTGATAATATGTTTTTCACTTGCTAAGTTTACAAGTCTGGTAATATGGTACCATGAAATTAAATATAATAGTTTCATAGAATTTGTTAGTTTTGCTGAGATACCTAAGAATCTCTGTTTTGGGAGTATCAGAGAGTGTTAATTGTTTTAAGCAATTCTTTGTGCCCCTTGATATTGGAGGGTTTTCTTTTTCCAAAGAAACTTGCTTTTGGAAAGATGAAACATGCAAACATGCATTGCTCATGTTAAGCTGTAACTGAGGTTTATTTCTTATTCCCAAAATGAATTAGCTTTTGTTTAAGCTTAATGTGCAAGTTTCCTAATTATTTACTCAAATTTGTTTGTACAGTGGATATAACTTCTGCTATTGAATTTGATAAGTCTGGTGATCTTCTTGCTACTCGTGATCGCGGTGGTCGAGTAGTTCTCTTTGAGCGGACATATGCAAAAGATGTAATTTTCTTATATCATCATTAAAGATTTCATAATTTTCTTAACTTCTATGTCCATGTGCCACTTCAATCAACAATACATGTAGATAATGCTTACCAAAAGTGGGATTATCTAACTTTTGGTTTATGCAGATGAATGTGATGGGATCTTCAAATAAAAGAAAGCACAATGCTGTTTACAGTGTTGATGATGGTAGCTGTGATAACCACAATCCATTTATTCAACAAAGAAAATGGCTCCTTACGCTATCTACGGTATAACAAGTTAATATTCCTTAATTACTTTGTTGTTTCAATGTATATTGTTTGTCTAAAGTAGGAGTGCTTTTGCTGATTTTTTATTTATTGTCATAAAATGTTCTATAGGTACCTCTGCATCTCACAGTTTGATGAATGAAGCTACTCCTTTAAATGAAACTGCACTTTGTACATAATGTCTTTAAATTAAGTTTACATGTAGAGTTTAGTTTCAAAGTTTCAATTTTATTTCTATTTATGATGATTTTGTTGTCATTAAATTAAGTTTCAATTTTGCGTTTGAGCTTGCAATTTGAAGATTTGTCATAATAACCTTTATGTCCGGTTGTTGAACTTGATGCAGAATCATCACCGTGGACTTGGCAAATAGTGTTACATCCATTATTTAAAGGTTTTGAGGTGTTTAATTAGTGAAAATCAGAAGACTACTCATGACTCATGAAACATGAACTCTTAGGGTGAGTTTTAATGTTTGGTAATTGTGATTTTCGATAATAGATTTTATAATTTGGGGTTTTGACATGCTTAGTGGTTTGTAAAGGTCTTCAACATTTGCTATATTCTCTTTGGCTCTTATTGTTTGCTCATAATCCAACCTATATATGATGTGAAAACAAGTAACATTCCTTTTTATGCAGTTTTGATTTTCTATTTTTTTCAGCTACTACTAGATTAATTATGATTTGAGTTTGTGCAGGATCCCAACTCCGATTTTCCTTTTTATGCACACAACACAACCGATGCATGGTGTTTGCAGACGCATGGTTACCTTTCTGATAATGTTAGAAGCTAAGCCCTATGAAATGATGAATCTAAAAAGTCATTGGTTGATTTTCAAGTTGTCTTACTTTAAATTCCCATTAGGTGATGTTGTTTGCATTGTTGCTATCAGTTCTTGGCAGGGGTCTTTCTGTTATTAAGTATGTTATGCAGTAGTCCTCTATTTTTGTTCTTCCACTTTTGATTAGTCAAACTAAAATTGCTTATCTCGCCATAATTCTTTAGTTTATTATTGATTTCATTTATTTGAGCCTTTGCCATGATGTTTGCATCCTGTATTGGAGTTTGACTTATCCAATATCCCACAATTCTTCCCCACCTTCATTTATCCTTTGAAGTCAATTCCGAATTATGTCCATCAATCTATTCTAATATTTTCTGTTCTGTTTCACATGGGTAGTCAACTGTGTACTGAAATCATATTGTCTCTAACTTATGGATGATCACAATATTGTTTTGAAACTATCTAGCTGCAACCATTCGTGTATTTAAGACAATTCTGCTTCATATAGTTCAATGTATTCTTTTCTATTTTATTTAATTTGAGGCTACCATCTTCTAATCAATTATGGACTGAACTCTCTACTAAGTTGCTAATTGCGCTTGAACAATTAATGGACAGGGAACTCAATGAAAAGAGAGCATTGTGCAACTCTATTATCCCATGAATTTATTGCACTCGTGAGTATAGTACTTACCCTATTCTAATGCCTGGAAGAAGTCTACAACATATACTTGAAGCTGCTGAAGCAGTTCCTGACAAGCAGCTGGGAGGGATATTAAAGTGGCTCTAACATTTGGATCCTTTGCATTGGCCATCCTTTTTGCAATGAGTGGTTTTGTTCTATCAAAAGGTATCATGAATCATGAATACAATACAAAGCAATCACAATATTTCTCTCATTATGTTCTATAACACTGCTCCTCTCTTTCCTTTGCTTTATACTCACACACAACGTTAAAAATGGTGGTTATGGAGCTTTTGGATATCACCTATAATGTATGGACAAAATGCCATGGTAAATAATGAGTTCCTTGGGACAAGATGGACACAAGTGAGTCTTTTTTCCTAATCTATATGTTCATTTTTTATGCATTCCTCATCATATAAATAATCTGTTTCCGAAGTAGAGGATGGCACCCTAATTCTAGAGTTGAGCTTCGAAGATTTGAAAAAGATAGAGGTAAGGATTGACTTTCAAAACTCCTTAATTGATGGATGTGATTAAACTTGAGAAGGGCTATTTCCAAATTATAATGGTGCAGTGTTAAAGCTTTTTTCCTCCCTACATTGGATCATATTTATGATATTATTTACTTCTCTATAATTTTTCTTCAAGATGGTCCAAACCTGTAAATCACTCTTGCTTCATACCAGTCAATTTTTTTATTTGATATCTCATGCTCACTGATGGAGATGGAAATTTAGGATTTTATACTATTTTTTTGATTAATCTACATTGAAAATGCTTATATTGCATTTAAGGTCAGCGAATAGAGGGAAAAAGTACTTGAGGAGAGAGGAAATGCGTTCAGCGTGGGGAGGTAGCCACAGGAGAATGCTTTGTGGGATATATCAAGAAGCTGCAGCTGCAGTCAAGTGCACGAAGAGAAACCATTAGGAATTGAGCCCATGATGTTGTTGAGAGAAAGTTTAAGTTCTAAAGTTGGTCGCAAGATTCCTCTCATTCAAGTTCACTACCCTACTAATGAAGTTGGTCGCAAGATTCCTCCACCTAACTATTCTGATGATGAGACAATCAGACAAACTGCTGATAATCCCATTATTGTGTAATGACTTTATTTAGTAGGATGGTTGTTGTGTTTCTTTAGCTTCAAGACCTTTTAATTATGCTTTGACTGTAGGTTTCTCTTATTGGCTACATATAAACTCTTGCTTTTTGCTTTGAATTACAACTATTTAGAATCATTGTTGGAATTTTTATTTCTATATATGTAATATTTACAGCTTTCGCCCCGTGCAAAGCACGGGTCACACCCCTAGTAAAAGATAAATATATTGGTTGCTGATTCCATCCCATGCCGCCCACTTTGGGAGGTAAGAAAAATGAGGGAAATCAATGGAATGGGATGGAATGGATTCCATTACTTACCATTCCTTTCCATAGTTTTTTTTAAGTATCCAAACAAGGAAACACCATGCCACTCCATTCCATTATGTTACGGATTAGGCCTTTATCACTAAGGCCCAACATCAAATGCAGATCCATCAACCAATGATGGAGATCGCAGCGCAAGATCGGACGGTCTTGATCTATCAGGTCAAACACCACCAAACTCTATAAATAAGCATTGAATGCTTCATTAAAGGTACACACTATTTCCTACTCTTTACCTCTAATCAGTTCCCGAGCTGACTTGAGCGTCGGAGTGTCTTCGCAGGTACCACCTGCCCCGGATCGGAAACGGAGCTCGGTCGATCAAGACCAACCCCTACCAACTATCTCGGATCGTACCTTTTGTCTAGGATCGGATACAGGTCCATAGATACGGTACAGAACATTGGCGACCACAGTGGGAGGATCTTGTACTCTAGTTCCTCTCCCATCTCCTTGATTGACAATGGCTCTGACCCTACGTCATAGGACTATCCCGAATGTCGCTGAAAGACCGGTTCTGCAGTGGGCGACTCCGGAAGGAGTGACAGTCTCCTTACCTCTTAGCCCGACGCATGCTCGAAGCTCGGCTACGGCTATGGTTCCTGGGAGCTCAGTCCGGAATCGACTTCCACCTCCCCCTTCGACCGTCCAGGTACCGGTCGATGCTGTTCAACAGCTCGTCCTGTTCCTAAATCGACAAGTCGAGGCCGACCGACAGGAAAGCCAATGCTACACCCGGTTAGAAGCTCAGATCGTTGAGATCTGAACTCGTAACATCCCGGATCGGAGTTCCTCTCTGCAACTCTTCAAGTGGAATGACTCATGGCCGCGGCCGCCGCCGATCTCCGGCTTGGAGGAGATACCATCACCGCACTCCACCTCGTTGTAGAGGAGTGAGAGGATCAGGGACTCCCCCAAGTCGGACCCCTGATGATTCTTATGGTCCTGAGGGTTCCCCTCAGCCTAGCTCGTTTCTGTTTTCCTCATCTCCGAGGCGACGTACCAGAAGTCGGAAAAGATCTCCGAGGCAGGAACGTCAGCGCCCTAGCTCGCGGGGATCCCCGGGCAAGTATGGCTACCGACGGTCTCCACCCCTTGGGAGGTCGGCAAAGCGTAAAGGACCATTCACAGCTAAGATCGACTACTTCCCGGTGCCAAAGCACCTCAAGAAGCCTCTCGAGGGTTTGAAAATGCATGATGGGACTGGCGATCCAGACCGCCACCTTGACTACTTTGACACGGTTATGCAATACCGTAACGTCCCAGAGGAGATAAAGTGCCGAACATTTCCCCTCACTCTAGAGAAGGCGGCTTTGGAATGGTTCAGGGCTCTCAGATCGAATACGATCTCCTCTTGGGATCAGTTAGCCAAGCTTTTTTCTACACACTTCGCCCACTCGAAGATGAAGCCTAAATCTCGGAAGGTATTGCAGGCAATTCGGCAAGGAGAAAATGAGTTCCTTCGGGACTACATAGAGAGATTCAATAGAGAAGCTGCTCAAGTCCGGAACCTCGACGACTCTTTCCGTCTTTACTTCATGGAGGCTGGCCTTCGTGAATGAAGTCTATTTCAGATAGACGTCGGGGGTCAACCAAGTTGATGTTGAACCAAGGACAAACATGCTTTGTTTTGTATGATAACAAATTACATCTTGTCTACTAATGGTTGCAGTTGTATGAAAGTACATGGACTAAATGAAAGAGCAGGATTCTTAAAGTGCAATGGCTTGGAGAAGAAGCAACACTGAAGTCCAAGACCTAATTGTTTATCTGCTTTTGATAGGACTCAAATGTAAGATCCTATCCCTTCAGTTTTATGACATTTAGTAGAAGAGAGATGATGTTTTTAAAAATGTTTTAAAAATAAAATTGTTGTGTTGAAAGCCTAGAAAAATATTTTAGTCAAATGCATGCTTGCATGAGAAAGGCACATAACATGGAGTATATAATCGATTATATGCTAAATACATTGGAGTATGAAATCGATTCATTGCCTTCCTTATTTGAAAGAATCGATTATCATCCTATGTCTATTCAGGCAAGGAATCGATTATGTGCCTGAAAGTTTCAGAGCACAGAATCGATTACAAGCCCCTTGTATTAAGCAAAGAATCGATTATGATATGTTTCCTTTTTTAACCATATAATCGATTATGCCATCTACAACATCAAAGCACATAATCGATTATAACATCTAGTGTTTTAGTTGAACGGTCAATTTTTTTACATTTTCTATAAATAGGGACCTTGGATTCAAAACTAAAACACACCACTACTCTTCACTATCTCATACATTTTCAAATCACTAGAAAAGAGAAAAAGAGCTTTCATTATCAAATCTTTTGTTAAAGTTCTTCATTTAAAAACCAATCATCTCTCTCTCTACTATATTGTTATTCTGCTGGAGTGATTGGTTCATAGTTTCTATATTGTATTGATCTGTATTCGTGGTGGCTTAGAAATCCTGGGAAGTGTTCTTGGGTCTCTCAATCTGAGAGATTGAGTTGGTTTGAAATCCTGGGAGGTGATCTTGGGTCGTTCAATCGGGGAGATTGAAGCGGTTATTGTGAAATCCTGGGAAGCATTCTTGGGTCGTTCAATCAGGGAGATTGAAGCGGTTGTGAAATCCTTAGCGGGGAGCTCGGGTTCTCAATTTGGGTAAATTGAGATTTTCTATTTGAAGTTGCTTGTTTGTAAAACATTCTTCATCATATAGTGGTTGTCAGCAAGTCCAAAGGTTGCAAAGCCTGAGGCCGAGGACGTAGGGCTTTTATCCCGAACCTCGTAAAAATCCTGGTGTATCTCTATCCCTCTCTCTTTACTTTCGTTATTGTTCATATCTGCTTATAGTTATATTTGATATCATTACGCTGCATATAAATATCTGTATATCGAGAAATCTGATTACTGAACCGTTAGCGTAATATTGCAACTGTGAATAATCTGTCATAAGTAAAGCCTGCTTAGTTAATGCATATAGTTTAAATCTTAGTTTCCGCATCTGATTTAAACAAGCATTGTAAAAGTTTTTGAAAACTGAAAAGAATTCAAGTTTTGCATATAACCTTATTCACCCCCCTCTAAGGTTATCATATAGTCCAACAAGTGGTATCAAAGCTAGAAATTGCATATAGAGCTTAACATCTCGCAATTTTATTATATTCATTTATTTTTAATCATGGGTTCATTTATGAAAGAGGGGATGTCCTTCTATAGGTCACCTCTGTTTGATGAGACTAACTAGTAGTCGAATGAAGTGTCATGTGCAGGCAATAGATTTCACTCTATGGAGGATCATTGCCGATGGACCACTGATTCCGATGAAAATCAAAAGTACAAAACCTGGTGGTGCTGTTGACGTAGATACTACAAAAATTCAAGTTACTAGCAAAGCAGAAGAAGTTCCTGTTGAAGATATCTACACCATTGATCTGAGTGAGCTGAGAAGGTCCGAGTTAGACAAAATCTCTCAAAACGCCAAAGCAATGAACATTCTTCACTTATCTCTATGTGAAGAAGAATATGGAAGAGTAAAAGGTTGTCAGACAGCAAAAGAAATCTGGGATTGTTTGGAAGCAACACATGTCGGTACAAGCCAAGTGAAGGATACAAAAATCAGAATTCTCACTTCTGAGTATGAAGCCTTCAAAATGAAGGAAGGTGAATCTGTTGTAGCTATGCACCAGAGACTTAATTTGATAGTGAACAACTTGAGGGCACTGGGGAAGAAGTATTCAACAAAAGATCTAAATGGGAAGATTCTTGCATCCTTGACTAGTGAGTTCTTTCCTAAAACTTGTGCAATCACTGAAGCCAGAGATATTGGAACTTTACCTCAAGAAGACTTGATTGGGTCACTTCTTGCATTTGAGGTGGTATTGGCCGCTAACAAGGTTCAAGAAAAAGAAGTGGTCAAAGAAATGAAGTCTCTTGCTCTTGCTGCCAAAACTCCTAAGGCAGCAAGGAAAGAGGTTGGGTCTGATGAAGAATCCGATGATGAAGACATGGCTAAAATGTTTGAAGAATTCATGAGATTCAACAAGCTTGGAAAGGGCGACTACTCAAAGAAATCCAAGTACCAACAGAAGAAAGCTAAAAAGGCTACACGGGACAATTCTGATACTGATAGTGATGAAGAAGAGGAGGTTGCAAATGCTATTTGTTTTACGGCAAGTGACACACCTAAGGCTACAATATGGGACAGTCTTGGCACTGATAGTGAAACAGATGAAGAAGAGCAAACTGCCAATGTTGTTTGTCATATGGCAAATGACGCACCTGAGGTAATCCTTGATAACCATAATCTTTCTGACTCACTTATGCATGATGATGTAATTGATGATATGTATAGTAGTCAAGATTTGAGTGAGGCTTTTGAAGCTCTTTATTTTGAACATGAAGCTCTCTTGTTAAAATCTAAGAAATTGACAAAGAGCAACAAAAGCATGCTTACTCAAATATAGACTCTTGAAAATGAGGTAGCTAAGTTGAAGAATGAGCTACTTGAAATTAAACCTCTCAACCTTGAGTTTCTTGAGCTTAAACTGAATTTTGAAAAAGTCAAGGTTGAAAATGAAATTTTGAAAGAAACCATAAAAAAGTTTGAGGTAGGTGAAAAGACCCTAACCAAGATACTCCACTCCCAACATGAATATGTTGATAGGAGAGGTATCGGGTATAAAGATAATTCCACCTCCTCTGTTTTGAAAAAGAAAGTAAACTTTGTAGCTGCTACTTCAAGTTATACACCTACTGTTTTCTCTTGCACTTATTGTCAAAAAGGGAACCATAGCTCACTTAGATGTCCTATTCGTAAATTGTGTGAGCTTGGTACCCTTATACCTGCCTGTGAGAAACCAAGGTGGATTGTGAAAACAAACCCCTTGATGACTAACCCACAAGGACCCAAAGAGAAATGGGTACCAAAATTTTCTACTTGATTTTAGTGCAGGTGTGCTACAAGGTATGGGGGTCAGATCACGACCTTGATAGCAGAGACTCGAAGCTCATGCCTAGAGGGGCAAAAAAAAAATTTCTTAATACTCAAAAAGCAGTCATGTGACTTGTGATAACAACAATAGAGGAAGAATCACCGATGAAGGTTAGATTGGTAAAGTTTTGTTCACCTCTATTAAAAATGTGTTATATATAAGAACTTAAGAATAATTCATCAAGTATTAGACACATATGTGAAATAATTTTTTCTTGTGTGTGCATCAAAGTTTTTTTAAGTGTTATCTTTCTATTTTCTTCTCTGCCTATCGAAAATAAAAACTCTATTGTGCTGGATCTTTGATGCACCCTATTTTGAAGATTAAATATGGTACCTATATTGTTGAACCAAGTATGACATATCTCATGGGTATCCTAGTTTCTATAATATCTTTTTTTAAAAACTGTGATGGTCCACCTTCTTTTGGCTAAGCTTTGCATTCTACAATCAATCAAAGGGATCATCAAGTAAGGGGGAGCATAGAATTAAACTGTTTTTGATCTATCTTATGCTATGTGCTACTGTTGCGTGATTTTGCAAGTTTATAGTATGATTATGTATCTATGTGTTCACCCCCCCCTCCTTTTTGATGAAAACAAAGGGGGAGAAAATATGCATTTCATTAAAGGGGGAGAAAATTCTGCTAGTATCTGCTGCTATCTATGCTTATAATGTGATTATATGTTTGGTTTAGTTGTATTATTTTTATGCTTATGCTTAGAGGGAGCTTTTTGCAAACTTTTCATTATTATCACCCCCTATGCATAATGTAATTTGTTATCATCAAAAAGGGGGAGTTTGTTGAACCAAGGACAAACACGCTTTGTTTTGTATGATAACAAATTACATCTTGTCTACTAATGGTTGCAGTTGTATGAAAGTACAGGAACTAAATCAAAGAGCAGGATTCTTAAAGTGCAGTGGCTTGGAGAAGAATGTTAACTTTTCGGCAAGTGTACCGAATCGTGCAAGTAATAAAACCGGTAAGTACCGGGATATCGTCCTCAAGGATCGAAGTTTAATTTACTAAGACGTTAACAACAGCTAATAGAAACCAAATTGAAAGGGGTTTGTTTGATAATTGTTGAGCTATCAAGCTCGAAGTAAAGCGATAAAAATGTTTTTTGTAATTTGTTTATAATAATAGCACGAAGAGAAGGTTGAAAGATATGCGATGAGAAGGTGCTAGGGATGAAGGCCCTTTGATTTCTACTATGGTCATTGATTCATTCTTAAAAGATAGTTTCTCTCTCTCTTGTTTGCTATAGAATTCACTATTTTACTAAACCCTAATCCCTTAGGTGATTAGCCTTTGTTAATTCATGCAAACCCTAGTCCCTTAGGTGCTTCTAATCATAACAAGCATTAAGCGTCCAGAATTCATACACATACATCAAAACGGCGATTATTCCTAAGCGACGAAATTGAAGGAATCGAATTCCAAGCTATTCAATAACCAAATTCCCATTTAAATTATTGAAACAGATTTTATTTTATGCTTTCCCAAACATAAACATATAACAATAGAAATTTGATTCACAAACGAAGAGAGAAAACGATAAAGGTACGGAATTAAATCAATAACCACAGTTTTACATCAAAGTTCAATCATCCCTAACAAAGGGGATTTAGTTCCACATAATTAAAGTAGAAGAAAGGGAATAATTACGAGATGAAAGATGGAATGAAGGCATCTGAATCGTCAATCCTTGTTCCAAAGTGTTGATTCTTCGGTAGCCGTCAGTAGGTAGGAGCTCTCTTTCGTGTGCTAGGGCTTCGAAATTCGTCCAAAAATCCGAAGTGATCAAAAAACGCGTCTGTCCCCTGTTTTGACGTGTTTCCGGTATTTTGCGCTGCACTGGCGCTCCCAGCGCCACTTACGCGCGGATGGAGGACGCTACAGTGTTTATTTTGCGCCTCAGTGGCGCCTCGCGCGCAACTGCAGCGCAAAATGGCAGAAGCTGCTGTGATTTTGCGCTTCACTCGCGCTCCGTGCGCAGCTGCAGCGCAAATTTGGCGAATGCTCACTTCCTTGTATTTTTGAGTCTGCTTGCTTGCATTTCTTCGTTCTTCTCTTCACCTAGTCCCTGGGCACAAAAACACCACAAAACCCAGCATAAACACTGCAAAGCAATTAAATCTCAAATAGAACAACTCATTAATTTTCTCCTAACAATTTCCATTCATTCATCAAATTATCAAGTAAAATTCCCCTTTTCCGCAGTGAAAAACATGATGTGATGGGGATTCATCACAGCCCCAAACTTAAACATTTGTTTGTCCTCAAGCAAAGACAAGACAAGACAGCCAGAAATAGATAACAGACAATCAAAATAGGAATCCATTACATGACATAAACGCAAAAGAAACAGGTTGAGCATCAACTTTCAGACTGGACACTCAATTTCAAACCCCATGTGGTACTTTCACTAACACAATCTTGCTCAAAAGTGCGTGTGTGACACTTAACTCAGTTGGAACATAGCTAGTTTCAAAATGCATTTAACTAAGACTAGAGGGCTTTCTTCCGAGACTGCCAAAGATGTTTCAAAATAAAAGGTAGACTAACAATTCTCGCTCCGAATGGGGGTTAAGCATGACAAAGGGCTTTGATTTAGCAATTCAGAACTCTAGGACAGTGCACTTATTCAACTAGTTTTTGAACTATCCTCCAGATACATTTATTCCTGCATGGCACAGGTCTTTGACCTCCAGATGCATTCATGTACTTAGGCACAGGTATAGTTTCAACTGATTCAGGACAATATGGCTTTGATCTTTGGTGATTGGGTAAGGACAGCAATTACAAAAATTTCAAAACTGGTGGCACATTGGCTTAAACTGACTTCTACTATGTGCACTTGTCCTAATCCCATCCTTACATGTTGTGCCTTAGTATAACTTAGAGAACCCCAAACTTAGTTTCTTATGCTACCCTACATTTTTAGTAAAAATTTGGCAAGTCCCATGGTCCACCAAACAGCTAGCTTAGCTACAATCATCTCTAGGATCGCTAAGTTCCACCTGCGTTTATGTTTTGAGTGTGGAAGCAAGAATGCACTAGTTCATTCACCACCGGGGTACTATTCTCTCAATTCTCACCAAATCATCACTAAGTTTGCTCAACTGTCTCTCTATTTTTTTTTTTTATAATTCGCTACATGATTGCCCATATCCATGACACTGACACAACTGACTTGACAATAGGTCCTCCCCCCACTCAAAACTTTGCAGTGTCCTCACTGATTAATTTAGGGGAAGACCTATTTACAAAGACTCAGACTAAAACAAAAATGAAATTAAAAATAAACCTACGAAACTACAACTACTAAAGGAAACACAAGGTGCACAATCAAATAAAGCAAAAGAGAAGGGAAAGATAAAAAGTAACCTGGCGGTGAATAGACTACTCAACCGCGTCCAGAGTCTGGAGGAGGCGCCTGAAAGAAGTCCACCTCAGGATCCAACTGCTCTCCTGGCTGCACCATGCACATAGCTCTGTACATGTTTCTCATCCCTACTTCCATCTGCTCCTGTCTGGCTGCCATCTGCTGCTGATTCACTGCTAGCAAATCCATTCTTACCTGAAGATGCTGAAAGTCCTCACCATGTGGATCAACCCAAGCTTCATCTCTGGAGAAGGTTGGTTCTTCCTCTTGGTGCTGCTCTTGCGGAGGTTCTTCTCTGTGCACTGGCTGCTCAAAATATCCACCCCCTGCTATGGTCCGAATCCAAGACCCGGTGATTGCAGCAGATGGTTCAATAGTCTCTTCATTGGCATCAGCAACAACTCCTGCTCTCTCACATAGCAAGGCAACGAGGTTGGCATGCCTCCAATAGCTAGGCTGGTTTCCATCCTTAAAGTTGGCGAAACTGCTAATTTCCTCTTCAAGCTCCCATCCTATATTGACGGGCTCTCCTCTCATAATGCACACAATGAGGCTCGCCCTATCAATGTTCAGCTCTGATTGGTTAGAGCTAGGGCATACAGTGGTGAGGATGAAAGATGCCCACCCCCTAGCAACTGGGGTGAGACAGTTTGTCATAATTTTCCATGGTTCCCCACTCTTATTCCTTACCCAATCCATTCATTGCTTGCACAGTGCCGCAGAGATCTCAGTTGCTCGCTCAGGGTTGTTCTTTATCCTCTGCCTATTGACTTTGGTTCTGAGCCGGCTGTCCAAGATTTCCACTGGTCTGATCCCAAACAGCCTATTGATGGTGCTAGAGTCATAAGGGATATTATGACCCCGCACGTAACTTGTGGCCCTGGGGAATGTCAATTTCCCATCAACTGCTTGCTTGGGGAAGACATTCGAGAAGAATTCATATACTAAAGCCTTGCTTGCCTTTTTCGGGTAGGTTACAAGATTATTCCACCCCCGGTTGTTAATGTTTTGTCGCATATCATCGAAGTCACCGGGGAAGAGAGTGATCGCCCTTTCTTTCACAAAATTGGGGTTCGCCTCAATTGACTCAAAAAACTTTTCACACCCCAAAGATCGAAACAAGTCGGAGTTGTAGGATGGTTGGTGTGATTGGGAGGATGAAC